>OX387974.1:15138673-15643895 GCA_947578425.1 Eugnorisma glareosa | reverse complement strand
TTCAGAATTTTCCTCCACTTACTTTAGAAATTAGACACACATTTTAGCACTTTGAAGTGTCTATCTTTCAAACGAAAAAATTGAAAAACGAAAAAAAAAAAAAAAACAAAAAAAAAATCTCAAAGTCAATACTTTGAAAAAAAATATTTGAGGAACCTCAATCTCATTTTTAAAGATCTATAGACACCCCACCACACATGTAAGTTTGTTGGAAAAAATATTTTTTAGTTTCAGTTCCATGTACCTATGGGGAGCCCCCCTTAATCTTTATTTTTTGTATAACATCGTAAAGCGGTTCACAGAATACATCTACCTACTAAGTTTCAACTGTGTAGTCCTAATGGTTTCGGAATAAAGTGGCTGTGACATACACGGACAAACAGACAGACAACAAATCTATAAGGGTTCCATTTTTTGCCATTCGGCTACGGAACCCTAAAAAATGTCAAACAAATCAAACGCCCAAAAAGATTAGTGTACAGTTTGTATACTGTGTATCCCGAATACCCGACTAGAGTCGTCAACAAAATGAACGTATCTTTACTGACTACCGAAATGTCAACGACAATCTGTTCCGACTGGCTACTTCAGAAAACATTCAAAAAAATATCCGGCTTCAACTTTCGACAGATTAATTCGTCATTTGGAAGGAAACTAGTTTCTCCAATTCGGATTTGGTTGTTGGAAAAAAATGGAGCCCAATTGTGTAGACTTACCTTTAGTTGGTGATTCGAGACTTGAGGTACCTACAAACTAAACTGTTGAACGGCGAGTTGAAATATTATTTCAACTAGCCGTTCAACGTGTTGTAAAAATATTCATGCAACTGAGCCTTCTCTCTCTTAAGTGTGGGCCCTAATCTACCACATCATCATCACGATCTGCCTAGCCTTTTCCCAACTATGTTAGGGTCGGCTTCCAGTCTAACTGGATGCAGCTGAAAACCAGTATTTTACATGGAGCGACTGCCTATCTGACCTCCACAACCCAGTCAGTACTGGATTATACGATACCTCTTGGTAAGACTGGTTGCCAGATTTTCTAATCACGGACTACCTGTGATGACTGTAAAACCTACCAACCACCAACATAAAACATTCCTGCTGCTAAGACAAAGGTCTTCCCTTTGTGAGGAATGGGTCGTAATCCAGGACCTAGTAAGTGTAGATATTATAGGTCCTAGGTCATGCCGGTTTCGTCATGATGTCTTCTTTTACCATTTGGGAGCAGCGGTGATGGAATCAATTACACAAAATATAATGTCTACTTGGAGTTACACGATCTACAACCCGTATACAGGACCGCCAACATTGGTCCAACTCCAACACATCACATTTGTGCAGAAATTAGTTTCGCTGGAAACAAAGGGAAATGTGATAGTATACCGGAGTCATTTGAAGTAATTTGTGGAAAATAGATAGACTAATAAATAAATAGACTAATTTGTGGAAAATAGAGTAGACTGAAAAGTTGTGGGGTAAACGGTTGTGGAGGAATGAGGAAAATGTCGTAAGGTAAGTTTTGAGTACGAATGTGGATGGGGTGTATAAGAGTAGAGGAAAACCAAAGAAACAATTGATGGACTGTGTGCAGAATGATATGACACGAAAGGAGGTGTCTGATGAGATGACGAGTAATAGAGAAGTATGGAGAAGAAGACATGCTGCGCCGACCGCAAATGAATTGGGACAAGGACAAGAGAATTATGATTGTGAAACATAGATAGAACAATGTTCTGTTGAAAACTAATTTTAACAAAAACTAATTTCCGTCAATAAATAAAAAAATAAACAATAACACAGAATGCATTCTGTATTATACAGAATCTCACTTCAATCAACAAAGTACGTAATGAGAATTTAGCGTTTGTGTTTTATCTTATTAAAACATGACCCTCCCCCTCATGAATATTCTTCTTCTCCTCAAAGAACAAACTCATCCTTCCACGCCTTAACTAAACAAAATATAACCTACATAAATAAAAACATAATCTAAACTATAAAGCTAAGTGTACATGACGTCATTCGAGGCCGCCGTATCCCGTATCCCCCTGTCTTTAGCACGGTCTCTTGCCCACAGGAGTCTGCGGGAAATTATCCGGAAAATTGCCGAGATACGCACCCCGCTTAGGTGTAATAATACCCCCTTCTACGCCCGGCTTTTACGCCCTCCCGTTGAAACCGTGTTGTATTAAAATCCGGACTTACTGCTCGTGGGTACTAAGGTTTATATCCGTTGTTATTTGTAACACATTACCTTTCAGTAGCGTTGTGGATGATAGGACTACGATGTCCACAGAATATTCAAGTGATGCTAAATGCATCATGATGTATCAGTAGATAGGCAGGTAATACGTAAACACAAAAACAAATACAGACTTTCGACTAGATGACTTAAGGTAGGTAATTGACTTGGGAAGGTCCAGATCAAATTTCGACCATGGCGGCTAAATTCGCTGAGACTAGCTATAAAGATACGCGGAGATATTATAGTGCAAAAATGATGTTAGCGCAGACACAGGAATACTCTCTCTTCCGATACTCTCATAGTCTAATGAGACGCCACTGAGACGCGACCGGGGAGAGTTCAGGCCCACACCTACTGGGGTATCACACCTCCAGCTTCCAAAAATTGGCAGCTACAGAGAAATCCTTAGCGGAAAATTCGAACAACACTTGACCTAACAAAAAAATTAGACCCAGGACCCAACGCTCAGCAGTTTTGACCTCATAGACCAACGTTGCAAACAGTTTAACTTTCCAAGTCTTGAGAACAAAACTTATCGTACCAGGAGTGAAGTTTTGAACTAAGGCGCGAGAATTACGAAGTGTCTGTGGAAGCTGGCAATTAAGGCTGCGGTCACTAACGGCTTGGCATGTTGAGTTGTTGGGTAGAAATATTTACAGAAGAGGTAGAGATATTAGACGAAGTGATATTATTTTGAGCGAAAAGGAAGATGAAAAATTCAAAAAGGCTTGACAAAAGCTGCCGAAATGTTGATAACTGTGAACCTAGCAACTGTTTGTAACCACAATACTTGCATAACACGAGTACATAGGGTGGCTGGTAATTAGTGACCGATACTTAAACACTTGATTGTACTCATGATAACAAACAACTTTCTCAAAGAAATTTGTTTTTTATACTCATTCACTATCACAATAAAACAACAGCCGTACGAAATTCGCGCGACATGCGGGTGCTCTGCTTACCCACTGTTGCACGGTACGATAGTAATGAGACAGAACGGCGAAACACGGCAAACAGCTGATAGGTCAAAGGCGCGCGCGCGCGAATTTCACACGGCTGTTGTGTTATTGTGATAGTGAATGAGTATAAAAAAAATGTTTCTTTGGGAAAGTTGTTTGTTATCATGAGTAGGTACAATGAGTCACTAATTACCAGTCACCGTAATAAGATGAATTGCCCTCTATTCAAAAGATTGTCTTTATTATTGAATGCGGGTTACTTTACAAAGATAATTCTTATACCAACTCTTATTCTTAATAACTTGTAAACCGCCTCTCACTTCAAGTTAACCTTTTTTTTCGGATGGGAAATCATCAAATAACCCCTCCCGCTCTGGGCTGAGCAGGAGGGAGTGTCCGACTTTTACTGACTAAAACCCATCCATGTTCCTTCCTTTGCCCTTTGGTTCCAGGGCCGCGGTATCTCTTTCGAACAGTCCCGCAACCCTGGCAGGCAACGGTCCTTTCGGACCCCTACCTGTTTGCTGACTCTCTTTGAGGCGCGCATGGAACACGAACGCGCCGTCGACACGGCCTGTCGTCATAAGACGGACGGACGGCGAGCTAGCCCATAGCTCACCGTCCACAGGCCCGCGACTTCAAGCCAACCTAAAATCAACTTAAAATCTTTAAACAAAATTACTACAACCTTGACTGTGTCTGCATACCTCATCGGATTCAGAATGATAATTCTCCAAAGATCACAGCCTCATAAACACCTCTTGATAACTTCATGACGGACAAAGGAATTCAAGGAACCATGAAGGCGATTCTTGTCATACCAAACTTCCACAACTTTCTACGTAGGAATGTCAACAATTCAGCTTAGGCCGCAGAAGTCACACCTGAATTAAGGAAACTATAGCATCACATATAATTGTATATAGGAAGTACAAAGGTCTTTAGGTCATCATCAGCCTAACCATTTCCCAACTATGTTGGGGCCGGCTTCCAGTCTAACCGGATGCAGCTGAATACCAGTATCTTACGTGGAGCCTATCTGACATCCACAACCCTGTTAGTTCTGGGTAACATGATAACCTCTGGTTTAACTAGTTGTTGACTGGGCCACTGACTACCTGTAACCACTATCAAAGATCTACATATGACAGCCAGGACCAACGGCTTAACGTGCTTTCCGAGACAAGGAGGAAACTCGATTAATAATGGATGGTCACCCTTCCGCGGATCGACCTTGTCCAGCGCTGCTTACCCTTGAAGATCGACCCATGCAGCTGTTATTATTTAGCCACGAGCTCGTCAAGGTACCAGGATTTTGAGTATGGGGCGACATTCGGAAATAACGTCTTCAGTTTGTGTCCATCAAAAATTGTCACAAAGATTTTCACTAACATTTACGTCTTCATAATGTCATTCTAGCGCCAAAAGAACTATCTGTCAGTATAATAGCTCAAAGTTTCATAACGTTCCACCTAGCAATGACTACATCTGTGTAGTGTAAGCTGCAAAACTCACACCTGACTTGGTCACATAGTATTACACGTATCGCACACTCTACGCCCCGTTCACGACCCCAGGCGATACGACGCGACTTGCATCAACCGACATGTAATGCTGTTTCCTCCACGTGAGTACCGTCACGTCGCAATGACTATTGGCATGACCTAGGCAACATCTTCCATTTATTTTCTCCACTCTCACTGTCGCAACATGCGTGCCGCTTGAGCGTGAAGCTCGTGGCCATGCAGTATACTCTACGTCTGTACGTACAAAACGGCGAATTTTCTGCCTCTCACGTACCTATCTATGATGCACACACACACGCACACAAACACACACAAAGCGGGGGGACCTGGGGGGTCGTCGCTGACCCGTGGCGCCGCCTCAGATTGTTACGGCCAAAGAAACACTCCCTGAGAATAAACATGTGGAGTAGTCAAGAAATATAAGGAATATTTTCTAAAGATTTTTTTTCGCAGGTTTTTGTTTTTAGTTTTAGATTTGAAAGATTTCCTTAATTTGCCTACCTTTATAATGGTGACAAAGATCAAGGAAAGCAGGCTTAGTCGGTATGGTCACATTATGAGACGAGAAGATCAAACAAAGATCAATAAAGCTCAGCAACAAGAGGCACACCACCAGCCTCTTGGTGGACCACTTTCGAGAGGGACCTGAAAACACAGAATATACTTCCATCGACAGCCCATGATAGAGCTTCCTGGATATGCTTACAGGGCTGGAACAAAAAGATGAAGGATGTTAAAATCCAGCAAGTGACTTGGTGAAAGAAAAGTCTTCATTCTGAAGACTATGATCTGCTCAGGTGACGAATAATATGGAGTAAAAAAATTATCACAGAAAAGCATGACATTTTTTTTATGAAAACTTGATTATTCTGCACATATAACACATTTTCTTGATTTCAATTTCCACCTGAGAAAAGAAAATCCCCAGTCACAAACCGACTCCACCCCTCTTTTAATCCCACAGTACACATTCAAAAGGATCACGAGTTCTTGTGCCCCGCGCCACTTTCATACCATATCTTATTTTATATTTTTATTTATCCAGCCTGTATTTTTATAACCTCGACTAGACTGGCCGCTTTTATTTAGAACCATATTTCGCGTCTTTCAGTCACATCAGCGATTCTGAATGACATGAGTTTCTGTTTCAGTGATGACCCGCATCAGCTGTTTTTCTATGCTTTATTATTATGCTCTTACAGTTATAGTAGAAGATAAAAATACTGGTTTATTCCGTGAGCGATTCCATTTATTGTATAGTAGAATTTGAGATCCGGCGTCGTACGGAATTGCGAAAGTTGTGCCAAGAAGATTGGATGGACACCTTGCAATATAAAAAGATGGCGTTATTTTGAATAGTCTAGAAATGGAAGAATATTTTATAGAATGGGTTCAGAAAGACAAAACAAAAAAAAACTGCAGATTTAATTAAAAAGACACTGACTATACTTATAAATAGAACTTACATATTCAAAATCATGGATCTCCAACTTAAGTAGCAAGTGGTAAATCCTATCAAGTAGGTTCACAGTGGGTCGCACTTCAGCAGTAAGTACCAAAACTATTCTCTTATTGTATTGAAACTCCATACACAACATACCATGTTTAATTTGGAGAGCTGTCCAAAACCAACCAGGGCACGAAGGTAGGTCGGTACAGCGGAGTTTCTGAGAGACTAGTTATGTGCGGTGACATTACTCAATGTCACGCGCACGCGTACTATCGCGCACAACAGACGGAGAAACTACGAATTAATATATTTATTTCAGGTTTCAGGAGATTAGCGTTAATGTCTTCCTCTTCTTCGTGTTGCTGGCAAGACATACTTACTTCAAATATTAATAGCCTAGAACTTCATTACTTCCACAGCGTCGTCGGTAACAGCGCTGTTACACACATACAGATACAGACGTCACTTTGACTGTATGTTTTGGGGCATAGAGAGCAGGACAGGAGGTGGCACATAGTTTGCGACAGCTTCGCAAGGTAGCCCCCACTTTACAAGGTAGCGTATTCCCACTTGGGGTTTGGAGACATATGAAGGACTGACTGATATCTTCCACTGAGAATTTCGAATTCGCGAGAGAATTTCGCCTAGTTAATTCTGCATTTCCTCCAGAGAATGCAATGGATGCGCAGCTAGAGACTTGCTCATTTTTCACAGCATGAGATATGGAGAGAACTAAACTGTAAGAGTGAGCCAGGCGAGCTCCATAATTTTGTGTAGATGCGAAGGTATTCTTCATCAAATAAACACGCCCCTTGTTCTAAACCGGGACAAATGACTTATTGACTAGGACACCGGCTGTCGGTACACCGACACATGTCCCAGTACGAAGCGTTCCACGTATCTGTGAATTGCGGCAGCCCTACATAACTGCTGAACTTTAATCACATCTTCGAAAATTGTACGGTCAAACTGATGTTAATAGGTACTGGTCACAACCCTAATGCATTACCAATACGATGTTTGAAAAGACGAAGCCAAAAAAAGTATCTAAGGATCTTCTTAGTACCGTTCTCTTTCTGCCTACCACCATGGGGTGAATAAGGCGTGAGTTTATGTACGTACGTATTAATAAGGGTGTAAAGTCGTACAAGACAAAACAATCGCCCCTGAAAAACTCCTGAAAAACCACACACCAATTGAGAAAACAAAGGCCACAAACACGTCCCATGATTTATGTCTGTACTAAGAATGTGGTTTATCGAAAATTCCCGATACAATAGCGTAGGGGGGGTCGGCAGAGGCGCTGGAAGCGGCGCCTGCAGCCGCGCCCGAGATAAGCGCGGCGACGCCCGTCCTATGAAATTATAGCACCCCTCGGGGAGGCTCGCGGTGGAGTACAGCGAGATATTTTTCAGGTTAGATGGTACGATGGTTCTGACGAGCTTGTGGCTAAATAAAAACGTCGCACGGGTCGATCTTCAAGATTAAGCAGAACTTGCCAGGGTCAGTGACCAACTATTCGGAAAGCACGTTAAGCCCAGCGGCTTAATCTCGCCGGGTCCAACGTCTCGGCCGTCATTTTTGACATCATTATGTCGTCAAACTTTGACAGACATTTTGGCCGCTAGAAGCCTGATAACCAGTCTTACCAAGAAATATCCTGTTACTTAATAATTGGGCTGTGGAGGTCAGATAAGTAGTCGCTCCATATAAAATACTGGTATCCATTGTAGCTACATCCAGTTAGACTGGATGCTGACCCCAATATAGTTGGTAAAGCCTAGGCAGGTGATGAGATGGCAGGAAGCATCTGTCTCCTTAATCGCTTTCTCACTGTTGAAAATGGTGACTCAACAGTTTGTCGCCACCTGTTCCGAGCCAGGCCTGGTGGAGTGCGGTGCTGGTATGATGGTAACACTGACCATATTGGTAAAGTACTTCAGTAAGATTAGGCACGTAGTACTCGCTACCACCGTACGTGTATAAGCAGATGTATGAACAGCGAAAGGAGTATGTAAGGATCGTGGCGTTCTGTAGTCTTAGCATAGACCCTTGGCAAAAGTGTAAGTTTATGTATGGTAAGTTTTTTTGTTTTGATACGTAAAACACGTATTTTCTGATCATATTTTTTAGCTTTCTAATATTGTTCTGCCGCTTTTTAAATCAAGTTCTGACTTGTGATAGATCTTTATTAACAGTTTCGAACAGTCATTACTGTCGTCACAGCATGCTTCTTCTTTATTCGCCTTAAAACCAATGCCATGCATCGGGTAGGCTAACCTAACACACACTTTTGCTTCATCCATGTTCATACATCAACATCTGGTCATACACAGATAAAGAAATAATATCTAAAACAATTATCCAAGACCTCCTGAACGTCACTGCGAGCCTAGAGAGGGTGTTGGGGTCGAGCTCTCCTCCGGGCCATTTGTCAGTGACAGGACGTCGCACGGAGGCAAGGGGGAGATGGGAGGAAGCAGGAGGACACCCCCCATCCCTCATACCCCCAGATTCCTCCGTTTGCGGCTTCTGCACGCGATTGTACGCGAACGTGTTAGCCTTAAATTACAGAAAATGGCTTTAAATTAAACTGAATGTTGGGTCTATTATAAATGGGGTGGCCGTTTGGTCGCTGCAACTTGAAACAGTTAAGTTTTTAAGTGAAATAATTGGGTTTAAAAAACAGTTCAAATACTATTCTTGGTAGTGTTGGGTTGGCATACATACACTTACGGCTTTTTCCAATGTGGGTTGGCAGAAACAGCAAAATGCCACCTACTACCATCCTACCGTAGTTCATAATTTTATTGTAACAATAAATATCAAGGTAATCTCTTCTATCTTCAGTTGGAAGAGGGTTCATATTGAAACGTAAAGACGCTACGTCTGTAGCTAAAAGTCACTTTTGAGGCAGATGTTGCACTTTTTGCTCAGACGGCCTAGACAAGTGACAAAGAGAGTGAACATTAGCGTTATCGACGGAAAAGGCAAAAATGTATTCGATTGATATCAGCTACAGAAAAGATAATGTCAATCCTGTCGAAAATCGCTGTAGAAACACGAAACAGTACACACAACGACCAATCAAGCCATGGAAAACTAAATTAAGCTGTTCTCTCACTGTACGGGAAGCTCAAACAAATCGAGAAAATCCTAATGGAAAAGGCGAATATTAGACGACCCGGGAATCGAACCCAGGACCTCATGCTCTGCAGAGACACTTGCGACCACTAGACCAACGAGGCAGTCACTATATAGACAACAACAGTAAAACGTCTTTTTACTGAAAATCAATACAAGCTAATATTTCCAAGTATCCAGTTACTATAAGTATCGTTTAAAGTTTTAAAAGCAGGTACTTACACAGGCTATTAACTAAATCCATTTAAACTTGTGACCTACTTATTTTATATTATGTACAACATATCTTTATGTCATAGATAAGTAGAGAGGGTTTCCAGGTAAACTTAAACTTAGTTTGAGAATTAAATTAAATCAAAGAATTAGCATTTCCATTCAACGTGGCAATGCTGCCAGTCTTCTGGGCACGTTTCCGGATGACATCGATGGGGAGGAGTACTTTGACGCCTAAGTGTCCTATTGTAGTCGTTGTTTATATGAAGGAACTTAGTTTTAGTCTTCTTTTTAGCATTATTTTAGTTCTATTTGTAGTCTATACCGGGTTAGTTTCCAAAGACCAGCCAAATTCTCAGATTGTGCAAAGATGATAATGATTTCTCAAACTTTTTATCAGATTCTAACTCTGCCGTCTTTTATTTAATATGGTGATTATCTACTGTACATTATATACAGGGTTAGTTTCCAAAGACCAGCCAAATTCTCAGATATAATGCAGTACGACATTCTGAGCCCTCCCACATAGAAATTTTTCATCGGTTATTAAAAAAAAAAACAGCTGTTCCATACATTTTGACCATGTAGGTATTGCACTTTTGTAGGAAACAGCAGATTTTTTTATTAATAACCGAAGAAAAAATTCTATGTGGGGGGACTCAGAATGATGTACTGCATTATATCTGAGAATTTGGCTGGTCTTTGGAAACTAACCCTGTATATAATGTACAGTAGATAATCACCATATTAAATAAAAGACGGCAGAGTTAGAATCTGATAAAAAGTTTGAGAAATCATTATCATCTTTGCACAATTTTTTACTGCAAATGTCATTATGAGAAATGATTCTGCAGGTCAATTGCATAAGACACATTCTATAACACACAATACAAAGGATATAGAAGTAGATTACGTCAAAATCAATCTGCCACGCCTATGTTGGGATTCGCTTCAAGTCCAACCGAATGCAGCTGAATAAGTGAATACCAGTATTTTGCATGGAGCGACTGCCTATCTGACCTCTAAGCTAGCTAGGTATTACTATACTCCTTGGGAAGACTTATTGTCACACCTTCTGGCTTCAGACCACTCGTAACATCTGTCAAAGATCTACAAATGACAGCCGGGACCAACGGCTTAACGTGCTTTCTGAGGCACGGAGGAAACTCGGTATGTAATGATGGTCAAAGTAAACCACGTAAATGGAATTGAATATTGTTGAAATGTCAAAATGAATAAAATTGAAATTGAGAGTGACCTACGCAACTAGGTACCCCACTTTCAAAAAAATCCTAGTTTCTCATCTCAACAAATTCAATCTATCCATCAGCACAAAGTCGTATCTCAGCAGTAATTTTTGCGTAAAGTTACTTAGTTTGATGTACAGAATGCTTGGTTGACGGCTTCGTTAAGGGTCTTGTTACAACCTGTATGCAAGTCTGATTAGCTCATTGGTCTAGTGGATGCGCGCTTGCATCCACTAGACCAGAGGCACAGAGCATAAGGTCCTGGGTTCTATTTCCAGGTCGGGTCACTTATGTTTACCTACTTACAAAGTGCCCATAAAAACTAAAATAAATGTTGCCACTAGAGTAACCAACACTAAGCCGTTGGTCCCGGCTGTTATTTGTAGATCTTTGAAAGTCGTTACAGGTTGTCAGTGGCCCGAAAGTCTGACAACCAGTCTTACCAAGGGGCATCGTATTACCCAGTATTAACTGGGTTGTGGAGCTCAGATAGTTGCTCCATGTAAAATACTGGTATTCAGCTGCATACGGTTAGACTGGAAGCCGACCCTAACATAGTTGGGAAAAGGCTAGGCAGATGATGACTCACTATTTACACTAACATAAATATTGATCAGATAATTGCTGTGCATACTGAAGGTCAAACGCGGACAGAACTGTGATTCAAAATACAAGATCGCCTGAAACTTGTAGATCAATCAAACTCAGGCCATCGAGCCACTCGGCTCTTACAATAAAACACCCCAAATACAGAACATCACTTACCCTACATGCTAGTGTTGTGTACATGTCGTATTGTACGAAATTACTTACCCAAGAAAGTACCCACTTCCCTTCGGTTTATTCAAACTACGTCGTTACTTCGCCTACTCTGTCCACCTAATATTGACGTTCGAGCGCCTTCCGCATTACTTACAACCTTGCGTTCCATTGCCACCTTAACACAAGTCCCTGCGGTCTATTTTCCAATACTACAACTTCAGAATTAACGTTGCAAGACAACCAATTCAATTTGCCTCTGTCTTGGACTTTGTTGCGACACCCTAAGTACGTTTTTCGGTTGTTCAAGTTTAGATGGTAAGAAGATAATCTTGCTAGAAAGCAAATTACTTTTGCAGATGTTGTGCACTTTGTTGCATAGAATTAAGGTCAGTTTTCCTTGTTTTGAGGGGAGAGATAAGTTGGGAAATGTTCCAGTAGTTTTATATGTTGGTGGATAGGATCGCTGTATATCTGCAAGTGTCAACTAGTTAATGTATGGGTATGGGGAACTGGCGATTGTTCATTTATTCTTGTTTTGATTTAGAAATAGATGTCTGGTAGAGAAAGTCGCGAGTTCTAGGAAAAGGAGATTTGCTTTTGTGCTGGTACCTACATTGGCTTTTTCAAGATGATCACGTGTATTTAAAATTGTTGTTGAATATGAAATTTTTTCGATACAGACCTCTTTTGTGTATATTATTACATGATGAATTATTCTGAACATAGGTATGATCGATAACAATCACGTCTGTCGTATCTATAGCTAATTTAATTTGACCGTCTATATTTTTTAATCGTCTTTTGAAGGTACTAAATTCGGAGGCATCGTACAATTCCATGTTACACTCGCTACATTTAAAAGAAAAAACTCAACATTCCACCTTATTTTTCAAAAATTCCAAACCAACATCTGAAGAATACCACCGTGAAAAATTCCACACAAAAATGATAGCACTATCCCAAATTCCAAGACATACGTGTAACTCACTGGTCAGTCGGGGGATAAAGGGCCATCACAAAGGAGCACCCCCCCAGTGGGTGGAGCTCCCCACGGGATCAATTTCAGCGGGTGCCCGTGGTGTAATCGCCTTAGTAGACTTTAGTGTCGTAATGTGGCCTGCCCGCAGCCGTAGGCTTAGGTTTGTGTGTGTGAGTGTGTGTGTATGGTGTGGTGTGTGTTTTCACGCGAATTATGAGTCTTTGTTTGGTTGCGTTTCGCTACACAACTGACGTGCATATATGATCGTGAACGAAGTAAAAGGAGTCTGTTAGGATCGTAGCAGATGGCATTCTGTAGTTTCTGCATACCATACAAAGAGTGAGTAAGTATGGATGTATGGATTACTAGCGACCCGCCCCGGCTTCGCACGGGTGCAATGTTATACATATAAACCTTCCTCTTGAATCACTCTATTTATTAAAAAAAACTGCATCATAATCCGTGGCGTAGTTTTAAAGATCTAAGCATACATAGGGAGAGACAGCGGGAAGTGACTTTGTTTTATACTATGTAGTGATGTGTTTCAAGCCTCACCTCAATGATCTGTCGGAGCTACACGATCGCCTTAGTAGGCTTTAGTGTCGTAATGTGGCCTGCGGGGCTATTGCGTATCTCTTTTGACAGTTCATAGTGATCATCACTTGGCGAGTTTTAATGTACAATGACCGTTCTTGTTGGTTTTAACTGACGCTACCCGTGCAGAACTGTCATTGTATATCAAAATTCGCCAAGTGATGATCACTATGAACTGTCAACAGAGATACGCAATAACCCTGTGCTGGTCTTAGCCGTATGATTAGGTTTGTGTGTGTGCGTGTGTGTGTTGCAGTAGCGAAGGGTCAATTTTTGTATGAGGTAAGCCGGAGTACATATCTTTTATGTGATTTTATTATTTGTATATAAAATACTGACGGAAGCCGGTAGGAAACGAGTTGTATGGAACCTTCGCCACTGGTGTGCTGTGTGTTTTCACGCCAATTATGACGATGTGGAATGCGTTACCGCTAAAATTTATTGCAAATTTTATTTATACAACGTGTAACAGAAAGGGTATAATCATATGGAATACTGTGGTACGGACCATCAAACTGAACAACTTTCTTTATGGGACCACCATCGAATTCGTAAAAAAATAATCAGCTGTCCTACACAAAATTTCAATACCTACTCGACCCAAATGTATGGGACAGCTGATTATTTTTTTACGATTTCGATGGTGGTCCCATAGAGAAAGTTGTTCAGTTTGATGGTCCGTACCACAGTATTCCATATGATTATACCCTTTCTGTTACACGCTGTATTGTCACTTGAAATACAGATGCTTTCATGTTCGTTACCCAGGAGTGCTGTGGCGCTGAAGAAGTGGCAGTATCGCTTTAAAACTATTTTGTATTTTTAGTTTGTCACTCTTTCCAATATCGTTTTCGCTGATAAGTAGATAGATATCTTAATTACTTTACCTAGGGCCTCAAAAATCCAGGATATTACAGCTAAATTAGTACTCT
The DNA here is from genome assembly GCA_947578425.1 of Eugnorisma glareosa. Taxonomy (NCBI): domain Eukaryota; kingdom Metazoa; phylum Arthropoda; class Insecta; order Lepidoptera; family Noctuidae; genus Eugnorisma; species Eugnorisma glareosa. The sequence continues at coordinate 15,629,839 of OX387974.1, read as the reverse complement.
TATTAGTCAAATAAATATATCATGATTTTGCTGGAATCAAATCCATCATCACCATCATCAGACTACAGCAGTCCACTGCTGGACATAGGCCTCTTCAATCGCACGCCATTCAACTAGATTATCTGCAATTCTCGTCTAGTTGCTACCAGCCACAATGCCAAGATCGTCACTCCACCCAGCCTGAGGGCGTCCCACCTTACGCTTGCCGATTCGCGGGCTCCACTCAAGAACACTTCTACGCCAACGGTCATCGGTTATACGGCTTAATATGGCCGGCCCAGCGCCACTCCAGTTTACTTTTTATAGGAGCTATGTCGACAACTCTGATTCTCTGGCGGATCACCTCGTTCCGGAAGGGATCCCTCAGAGAGACTCCAAACATAGCCCGTTCCATAGCTCGCTGAGTGACGTCAAATATATTAAAAGATGATTCAGCCCTACAAACAAAACAAACCATGGAGATATCTCAAGCCATAAAATTATAAATAGCCTCAAACATTCACAGAAGCCGCGACTTGCGACTGCGATAAATCTCGGTCGCACGTATCTTGGTCCGTATCCGTCGCGTCGTCGTGTCGTGTCGCTCGCGTTACGCGGAACACTCCCATACATCACGCCATCTTGATTAGTAGGGCTGGCACAAATAAACACCAAGTGTACCTAATACCCGGTATTACAGAATCATAACATCACGACTGTAATCCCTGAAGGTTTAGGCAGAGGTGTACCTAATAGTCCATTTATGTTCAAGTCCCATGTAATAGGGGCGAGCCTATTGCCATCATCCGGGCACAGATCCAGATTCCGTGACTGCTACTGCGAAAATCGCCATGGAAAAACCCATTAACACTTTGCCCGACTCGTGAATTGAACCCAGGATCTCATTGCCAGCAGACGCGGTTGCGACCACTCGACCGACGTGGCCATTTGTAACGTAAAAAAGTGTTTGGTAATTGGTAATATGACAACCTTAAACATGGAAATGTTCTCGTCTTGCAAATAGAGCGTTACGATATATTATACGATCTTCAAAGGTAGGTTATACATTAACACATGAAGCATGATACGATATATAAACATGTCGAGCGATGCCAAGTGGAACTTATCTGTTTGGCAGGCTTCATGTGACAGTTGTAAGGGTGTGACCACACTATGATGACAGAACATGTTGTAAAAGATGTTTCAATTCAATAGGGAAGGCCGGTCAAAGCTGATTGTAGATGGCGTGTCCACAGCTTAGTCCCAATCTAACCAATGAGGTCAAGCTATTTTGAAATTTAAATTGACATTGACCGATTTTCAACCAATGATGATTCTTGGTACTGGTACAAGTTATGCTAGCGCCATTACATTTACAGTTGCCTTCCCCATTTGCGAAATATTAAGTGTAGATAAAGGTTTTCAGAAGAAATATAGGTTGTGTCTATTACCAGACACAAATGTGATCCGACGACAGTGACGTTTTAAGGCGCCTCCACCTCCACCAGGGCAGCCCGCGAAATTCAAATCTTCTCACGTTTTTTTGCAATTTGCCGGTTATGACAGACTATAGGTTGACCAAATACAGCGTGTTACAGAAAAGGTATAATCATATGGAATACTGTGGTACGGACCATCAAACTGAACAACTTTCTCTATGGGACCACCATCGAAATCGTAAAAAAATAATCAGCTGTCCCATACATTTGGGTCGAGTAGGTATTGAAATTTTGTATAGGACAGCTGATTATTTTTTTACGATTTCGATGGTGGTCCCATAGAGAAAGTTGTTCAGTTTGATGGTCCGTACCACATTATTCCATATCATTATACCCTTTCTGTTACACGCTGTATATGCATAATCTCAACATGAATCAATCAATAAATCAACTTTATTTCTCAGCACAATATTCATAAATTATTTTACATTGGTCAGATTCGACCGATGTACCTAACCAAGAATTTGCAACAATATTTTGATTGCAGGAGTGTCCATGGAGTTTCTTGCCCATACTTCTCCCTAGAGATCTACGCTTTGGAATGGGCAACTACAGTACTTTCACAAATTATTATGCCTTGTGTCTGTGACTGTAGCTTCGCCTTCTTTGTTTTTCTGATATTGTAAAATCAAATTTTCTTTCAATTTGCCGGTCATGACAGATTGTATGTTAAACAAAATTTATGATTCGCGACCGTAACACGTATGTACTCGTAGTAACACAATTAAAATCATCAATACAACCCTCTTAAGTTCATTTAATCCTATTTAATGACTAGGGTTGCCAACAAAATTCAAATTCACTCACGTCTTTTGCAATTTGCAGGTCAGAGTCTGTTGATGAAGCTTCTAAGGATGGATGGATGCTTGTTACTCTTTCATGCGAAAACTACTACAAGTACAGATTTGGATGAAATTTGGCACATAGATAGTTTATAACCTTTTTTTTTTTTTACCGGTGGGAAATCATCAAATAACCCCTCCCGCTCTGGGCTGAGCAGGAGGGAGTGTCAGACTTTTACTGACTTAAACCCATCCATGTTCCTTCCTTTGCCCTTTGTGTTCCAGGGCCGAGGTATCTCTTTCGAACAGTCCCACAACCCTGGCAGGCATCGGTCCTTACGGACCCCTTCCTGTTTGCTGACTCTCTTTGAGGCGCGCGTGGAACACGTACGCGCCGTCGACACGGCCTGTCGTCTTAAGACGGACGGACGGCGAGCTAGCCCATAGCTCACCGTCCACAGGCCCGCGCCTACGGTGGCCGGGGGCCACCACGTGGCGCCCGACGCCCGGTGCATTTCCCGCGGCGGCTGAGACGTGAGACTCTCTCCCTCTCACGTCCCACCAGATAGTTTATAACCTGGATTAACTTTTAAAGATAGGAACTTTTCCCGGTAGCATACTACCGGGAAATAATCATAATCCTGGGGGACAGTTACTGAACTTCATGCGGGCGTAGCCGCAGGCATAAGCTAGTCAGGCTATACAAATAAGCTCGTGCATTTCTAGAAACACTACGTTCTCATTTTCATGCTTGCTTAATATGTAATTGGAGAGCAGCGGTGGCCCAGTGATGGCTGCCGCGACTTACGAATAATAAGTTGTGGGTTAGAACCCAGGCAGGCACATTACTTTGTGTAATTTATTTCATCACTACTGCTCTCAAAACGGTGAAGGAAAACATCGTGAGGAAACCGGCATGTCCTAGAACCAAAAATTCGAAGACATGTGACATCTACCAACCCACACTGGGCCCGCGTGGTGGATTATAGCCCCTCTCATAGATTGGAGGCCGAGTGTCCCAGCAGTGGAAACATTAAAGGCTGATTATGCTAATATGTAATTACATAATTATGTAGGTACTTAAAAGGAACAGATTTGACAGTGACATTGGCGATTACGTCGACACGTCGTCACCCGTATAGTGTGACCACTTTAAATATGCAGTTCGCAGTGGCGTTGCTTGTCAAGAGAATTTACATCGTTATGTCAAACTTAGTACATTTATTTTAGTTCTGTTTTTTCCCGTCTGCATAGATAAGTTGGTTGAATTGTAAAGGCAAATATTGACACGGTTGTCAAAAAGTTTGTCAATTAATTGTTGTTTGTTTTTTTTGACAATTGTTTATTTCTGTTTCTTTAGCTTTACAGTAACACAAGACACAACACAACTATGCCTACTTAAATAAATATAATCATAAGTATGTTTGTACAAGCTTGATCTGTACGACAGTTATAGTAATCAACACCTAGCGAATGGTGTGAAGGAACAGTCCACCAATCAGAGCCCTGCATGACGACCCTTAACGCCAGAGGCGCGAAACACGACACCTTTTTACAACATAGTCATATAATGTCACAAGAACACAGGTTTCTGCATTTGAAATTAGACTTTAGTTATATAAGAATAAGGTTGAAATTCGCTTGCGCAAGTAGGTGTGAAAATTGACGCCTATAGCCCACTATAATCAGCGATTCCGTTGTACTTTATGTCAAAGGACAAAGGGCTATATTCGAATGTGCGTTCGTAACGTATTGTTTAAGGGATAGTTGCGATGTGTTTGATATTGAACCATGTGTGGTTTGCAGAAGAGTGGTTTTGAATTGCAGGCGTAGGTGTTAAATTTAACACCTAGAATGCTATTTGTTGATGCAACGACAGTTTCCTATTGGTCGGCTGGTGATATTTGGAGCGCGATAGATAATCTTTGATGGAGTTTTTGTAGTAGGAGGTAATGCATGACATATCATGCTTACAATGGCTTCCATAGGTTTATAATAATTAATATGTAATTCGACAGTTACTACAGGTTATTTTCATTAAATAAAGAATCTGTAACGAATTTCTTAATCACAGTTTTGAAAGAAAAACGTCGCTCAACTCTGTAAAAAAAAGGAAATGGCATGCTTCCTAAGTAATATTATACCAGGAGCTAAAAATTAAGCGAAAATAAAAAAATACAACCTGTATTCCGGTGTCGTTTAATTATAAATAATATAACATAACGCCTACAATTCCCGGAGGGTTGGCACAGAGGTGTACACCCGCTTAAACTAATTGAGTAATAGGTAATTCTACAAAAAAACCTACACTGAATAACAATAATCAAGAATTTTTCTCATGGGGATAGGCAGAGACTACAGCACCAAGTTCTACGATACTACATTATAAATACACGCAAACCGGTTGCGAATTTTACGCAACTGACCTTTCTGAAAAACAGCACCTCTAGTTATAAATTCGTGTTTCAACAATAGGTAGCTTAATACTTAAAACAAATAAAACCTTCAATTTGTCAAACTGACAGCATGCCAAGACTGCCAACATTACAAACCTTCATCAATTTCCCCGCTAACTGTCACATTTACGCGCCAACGCACTGATATATTTTTAATTTTCCCACATCATGGCGGCGATAGTGGCATCAGATATCTATTTCTAGCCTATCATTTTACAGTAACGTTATTTTGACGTGGGTTGTTGCCAGACATATTATATGGTAACCTATCCTGAGAACATAGGCAAAAGAAAGCTTATCAAGCTATCACTTTCGCTTTTTGTTCTAGTCAGAGACAAATAAATATTTTTTCTATCATTCAAACCGTTTCTTCTTCTATAATTATTAACATTAAGTTTTTGGGCAACTTGATGTCAAGTCATGTTCGTTTTCCTTAATAGAATAAGTATAATTTTTTGTAGGAACTCAGGTCTGAATATTCAACTATGAATTTTTATCAGATTTTTTGTAGATAATCTTATGTCAAGACAGGTGTCACTCAGATAATCATGTTGAACTTCGAGAAGATCAAACACAGGTGATGTTAGGTAGGAGTATTTGAATTTTTAACATATAATTTCTTAAAAATTAAACTCTGTAATAAAGCTGATAAGTTCCCATACAAAATAAATAATGTACTTACACAGAATTTTTACGACTTTCAAGTTATAAATAGGGATAATAAATTACTCGAAAAGTACTCGTGCAAAACGATTAACGAGACAATAATTGATTTTATCCATCATTGTGCTTATTTCATACATGATCGGTATTCAATATATTCACATTGCACCTGTATTTTATTTAATGCACAATTTAATTTTACCTACCGCTGTTCAACGTGGGTGTTTCCTGTTAAAGAATGAACTGAATGAATTAAAAGAACGTCAATTACTGATGACAGCTGTCATTTATTTTTAAATAACGAACTTCGACGTCTAGTTTTGCAATTGTTTGCAATAAATTGTTCTCGCCAACGTCAACTATAAAGTAGGTGAGTGATTACAAGCTCTTAAATTATATTGGTGAGCTTATCGAATGTGGACGAGACGAAAGCAGTATGTAAGGATCGTAGCTCGTAGCAGGTGGGGTTCTGTAGTTTCTGCCTACCCCCACAGGGACAAGGCGTGAGTTTATGTATGTACAGACGCTAGCACATCAAGCTACTACAATCTGTCAAATGTATTTAATAGATTTTCAACCTTATCGCTAAAGCGTTAGGTTCAAGGTTGATTGGGAAAATTTAACAGTTCGGTCCCCTAATAAAACCGGATTTTCCCGGGTTTTACTTGGGAACAAAACCGGATTTCGCATGCCCTAGAGCTGGCGTCTTTACGTACCAAGGTATATATGTTTTATCGAACATACTTTGTGGTACTGGCGAAAAATTTGTGAATTAAGTAAGCTATGCACTACTGAGTTACTATTCCATGTCTTCTGCCTACCTTAACTCTATCAAGTGCGCGTGGTTCTTTTGGTGATTGAATGACATTGAGAAATGACAGCCCAGTGGGTGTTATTGGCTAACTTTCGTGTGGTAGTCCTAATCGGTACACCTCTGCCTACCTCTTCGGGGACTACAGACGTGATGTTATGTTATTCGTGAAATTGTCTATGGCAAAAAAAAATTAGGAAATGTGACATAGACGTTTGGTTGGTTTACCGAAATACAGAAGCAGTTTTATTTTTTCTAGTGATTTTGTGCCAGTATTATTTTTTTTCCTACATCATCATGGTTGCGAGGATGCACTAGATGCGAGACGCACGGGACCGGTCAATGTGGCGACACTTGGGGGAGGCCTATGCCCAGCGGTGGACGTCTTTCGGCTGAAATAATGATGATGATGATTCTTTTTTTTTCTATACTCACTTACATATTGCTATGACCTTCAGCTCAGGTGCGTCAAAACTTGCAATCAGCGTGCTTTATGATCAGATGTAAGATCGAAGCAAAAGGACTGTGAAGGCCCTAGCTTGCGTTCTTCTTTGTACCTAAAGGACACATAATAACATAATTTGTACTTAAAGGACTAATAATAATATAATTCATAATATTTATGAATATGATGTATCTAGTAATATCGAGTAACAAGCATGTAGGTACTAGGTTCATATCTATGTGTACACTTATTACTTAAATAAAGAAAGTGATTGTACGTAGTGTTGTGCGTCCGTCGCATAAATAATGTAGCGCGGTCGGAACGCGCCACTCGCTGCGGTCTAGGCGCCACGGCACGAACAGAGTCGAGGAGTCGCTGTTGTGACAAGAAAAATGTTGGTAGAATGCTGGCTAGCAAAATAACTGAGGAAAATAGGTAAATTTTAGATACAAGTTTAGATACAAGGTCAAAAAGGATGCATCAGAATAAGCCCAGCACTTTAGCACTTTCTACCCTACATAAAAATCAAAACCTTATCAATCGCAACATTTTACTAGGGTAACATGACTAGCTAAAACAAAAAAGATTTGATCATTCTTTTTTGGGTTAATAACCACAGGTACTGGTGGATACTTGAAATGCCTGAATCGAAATTCCTGATGCATAAATCCAATAACACTTTCGACAACCTGGGAATCGAACCCAAGACCTCTAGACCAACGAGTCCTTCACCTTCATAGAATCACTAATTTATTGAGACAAAACACAGCTCCACGGTTCCTGTGGCGCAGCTTGGGTGGCGCCCGCCGCTATAAAATTCGGACAGCGGCGCGGAATCCCACAGATTCCAACTTAATATTAATTGTCGATCGACTAACCTCAACACTCCCCCCTCCCTAGCGACATCACATAATCACGCACAGAAGATCAAAATCACATAAGAAAAAAATAGACGATGTAAAAAACACCTTGTTGAAACCTGAACTTTATAATTGACAATGTAAATCTGAAATCGCTCGTACTTTCTGTGTGCGAAAAGAGGCCCTAGCCCTGCAGTAGGATCGTAACCAGCTAGTATGTAACTTTTATTTAAATATAGAATGACGCACTTAAAAAAAAAAACAGAGAATACATCAAGTTCTACTAAAAAACTGTGAACTTGACTAAATCAATGACGACATTGCATAAAAAAAGTAATTTATAAACTTTGTGAATTGATTGAAGTAAGCATTCTGAAAACCTTTTCTGTGTCATGCCTCCCTGCCTCCCGCGCCAGACATGGGAAAAACGTTAACGAATTTTGGATTCTTATTTTAAAAGATATTATGACAGATATTTTTTTTAAGGTTGGCTGTATAGATTTGTATCGTGCATTCTTAATATGCCGACTAAGATATTTCAAAAATATTAATAATCATGTTATCTGGTTGTTAAATTGATCTCAATAGGTACGTTCTCAAATATCAATAGGTTCGTACATATTTTCGAATAGAGCATTATAGACTTCACTGAACTCAAAAACTAGGATGTTTTTGTTATAAAAATAAAGTATCTGGGCGACCGAGCTCTGCTCGGGTGATTTTCCCAGTTAGGAGACTTAGCTAGATCGTTTTTCACCCCCGTAAACCCCTATATTGCAACTTTCAACGAAATCGAAAGAGCCGTTTTCTAGAAAGTGATTACAAATATAGGTACCCTTATACAAATATTACTCATTTCATAGTATAAGATACAAAGGTGCAGTATGGTTCTTTTACAGATGGCCATAGTCGGAAATAACGACGCCATCTTGTTCTTTCACTATACATTCCTTAAGCAATTTCTCAAATACAGCGTCCTGCTGACACTGTAATTGAAACGCCATAAAAACTATACTGCACTACACTTATTATAGGACACCTCTATCTTCCTGCCCTTGTCCCATGTCACTTGTGGTCGGCGCAACACGTTTTATTCTTCCATTCTCCGCTGTCAACCGTCACGCTATCATTTACTCCTTTTTCCTACATAGCATCCTCTCCTTCAACATATTATATATTCATGACTCTTTGGTCATATGTATTCCATCCCTCCTCATCACATGTCCATACCAATATAGACGACTCCTTCATCATTTCTGTAACAGGCGCCACTTTCTCTTATATGCTCATTTCTTACTTCATCCATTTTAGTCACTCCACCATACATCTATCTCAACATTCTCATCTATGTGGCATGTAATCTTTTTTCATCCGTCTTCACTGTCCATTATTCTGATCCATAAAATACGACAGACGTAGAGGTACAGCACTACAGTCTCCCAAAATTATAAAAACAACTGAGAGTTCAGAAATACAACAGCTGACAAAATATGTCTTCCGCTCCAATTTGTATAATCCAAAATTACCCATACCTATAATTTGAAGTAAGTAAGAATGTAATAATAATACAGCAGGAAAACCAGTCATTTATATAACGATACCATTCATCGTTATTTTCACATACGCTTATAGAACCGTTACTCTTAGCCACCACAAGTGGTCAGCACTAGCAATCTTACCGGTAATTTACGATGTTTTAAATACGGAACGGAACGGTTTTTTTTTCAATGGCAACACAAAGAAGGAGTAGGGGAGGAGTAGACGTCCATATTATTTGATTTTGTGTTTCTTACCGTTACGATGGATCTGGTAATTTTAAAGCGTACAGGGTTGTCAAAGGACATGATGACACAATAGGTCTCTAATCTATGTTTTCCAGAAATACTGGCTCGGAAAAAAGATAAAGTGTGAACGGTTATGAAAATGGTAGTTTTCTTTTACTTTAAGCGATTTTAATGCCAACTGAAAGATTGATTCAATTTAAAGTTTTTCGCTTGGATACCCATTTTTGTGAGATTTTCCAATAATATAGGTATGTTACTTACATAAAAACGCTCATGTCAGCTGTTGACAATACAATCGGAAACCAAACGATTACGTAAAACCACAGAACATTGAAGAAAAAATACGCAGTACCTAACAACCCTAAGTAGCAGCTCCTTACTCCCTTCTGGCCGCAAAATTATAGTAAAATCGTATAATTAGGGATGGGAAGCAGTTATAATTCCCACTTGCGGTCACCGCTTCCTTCCCTATTGTTCGTTTCATGCAGACAGGATGCATCGAGTACTCGCATTTTAATCGATTTCATATATTTTGACAGTTGCGGTTTTTAAGCGATTTTTTCAATGAGAAACGGTTTTTTGTAGAAGGCCGTGGGTGGGAATCGATGTTCCTTAAGTTTTTGTCTATTGTTGTTTCCAAGTGTGTTGCATTAAAATTGAAGCTCATGAGTAAAAAAGGGTCACAATTGCCTTCTGCCTCTGAACAAGAATGAATGATTTTTGAGTTAAATATGTCTTGCTCTTGAGACTTTAAATTCAAGTTAGTATCAGTATTTACTTATTAAGGGATATCACTTTTTTTCTAAGTAAAAAACTAACCTGCATGCAACTTACAGTACCTACATACATTATACATACTTACATAAAAAAAGTGACACTTTGCCATCCAAAGCCCCGTTTACTTAGAAAAAACTTTCAAAATGACTAACAAACTCATAAATTAGGTACATCAAACACGCGTTCCATTGCGTATTTATACAAAAAATGATCTTCAAAGACAGAAACACTGGCAATAATTCAATCAATATCCTTTTGGGAAAAAAAAATCGAACTCGTAGCAAAAACCACAGAATAAAAATATTTCTTGGACCCCCTTTCATTATTAACTTTTTTTTAAATTTTATTATTTTTATTGGTTGTAATAACGGCCACAGTAATATATAATCTGTGATAATTTGCAGACGGACAGCAGTCTCAATAACGGTACTTTTACTTATTATTCTGTGGTAGGCGTCTGGCTGGCACCTTTTGCGTACAGAACCCTAAAAAAAAAAGAAATTACATAGCTAGGCTGCTAGGATAATAAAAAGTCGGTGCGTAGGTACACACGGCTACACATCAAGCTATACATTCCCAGTTTATGCTGATCTCGCATTGTATAGGATTTCCGTGTAATGCGAGGTCAGTTTATATTGGAAATGTACAGCTTGATGTGTAGCCGTGTGTACCATCAATTGTCTATGGACCATAACTAATGTAATATGTTACCGGCTTGTAATTACCCATGTTTAATGTCAAACAATTAGACGCCATATCTGGCGGAATTCACTTTTCATGTTGGCAACATTAACTCAAATTTTAATTAAGAAAGAGCGGGACGGATGGTATTTTTATTTTTAATAGTTTAGTACACAAATAAATAGAAAACTTTTGAAGTATTTATTTTACTGTTGAAACTAAATGTTTTAGGAGCTCGTTGTTAAATAATAATAGCCCCACGGTACATTGAAGGTTAAGCAAAGCTTCCCTAGGTCGGTCCGTGGTTTGGGAAACCAAGAAGCGTCCTCGCCTCGGAGAGTAGGTACTTTAAGCAGTTGGTCCTGACTGTCATCTTTGACAATATTAACGGATAATCTGCCTGATAGGTAGTCTTACCAAGGAGTATCATGTTGTGGAGGTTGTGGAGGTCAGATAGATTGGAAGCCGAACCTTACTTAGCTAGGAAAGCCTAGGCAGATAATAATGAAACTTCATTAAGAACTGATTTACCTACCATAGCATTATAAAACAGCTTATAGTCCAAATACATTGATCTTTATGTGGTACTACCGAGTTCACTGAGGGTCGAACACTTTTCAACCTTATTACTTAGGACATAAGGGTGAAAGTGGCAGACCGTCAGTGAACTCGGTGTACCTCAATAACATGATCCAACTTTTGCTCTCACCAAACAATTTTATTCCTCTTTTTTTATTAGAAAACCACATGTTTATTTTTTCAAACGCCATCTTAGGATATTCGATATATCGACGCCGCCCCGACCGAATGTGTAACGCTACACTGCTGACAACGAAGCCGAATATCTACTAACATGTAATCCGCTGCTTATGTTACGACTTACAAGTGTTTTAATCGTTTTTTTACATGGGAATTGTGGTCAGGATGATTGAATGGGCGTCTTTGATGATCTATTGCAGGCACTGTTCAGGGAGAGACTGCATAACCAGCCTAGTATGTTCTTACTGCTCGGACACAAACACTGGCCTCTTCTCTATGAGAGGGAATAGACTTTAATCCACCACGCCGGCCATGCGGCACTGCAGTTTGGTAGATATAATAATAATAATAATAATCATTTTATTATCAGGCTACTAAGGCCCATAGATTAAATACACAAAATAATCTTAAACAATAATATACTAATACATATTAAAAACCTTAAAACTAGCCTATACTATAGACGTAACGGTAGATATCAGATGTCTTCGATTTTTTGGTTCTAGGTGATATAATATAGGTGGTATATTAAATGAGTAAGACTGACTCAGGCTAAATTTCAATTATTTTTAAATTATTATTTATGATTTTTTTCATTTTCTCAGGCTAAGTCGGACTCTAGGTAAGGACGATTAAGTAGGTAGGTCTAGTTAAGGTCTACACATTGGCCTAGACTCAGGATTTCGGTCCTGCTTTGTTATACTTTCAAGGTTGTTCTAATGTTCACGGGTAACTTGAACTTCAACACATTCTATTATTTACAATGAACCGAAAAATACATAAGAAACCCAGAAAATATAATTATATACGTAATACATAACAGCCACAATGACTATTCGAACGCTTTTGTCATTTGGAAAAAAAAAAACATACAATACACTGGTATTGAGTGACGACAGATGTTAAAATTCGATTTTCGAAATCTGTGTTGCCAACCAAAAAAAAATTGGTAATAATAGGGTAGAAAAAGGAGCATGTTTAAGTCGTTATTAATTTGACATTCACGTATGTCGCTGACAAGCCTCTATAATACGTTAGTTTATGTAAATAAGGATGATTTGTGGGTTAGTAATGTCATTTATTATCTGTTCGTCGAAGAGTTCTGCTATTATGTTGTTTTTTAAAGAAAATTTTGTAACCCACATAAGATTATACGGTTTATTTTAACATAATATGGAAGTTACTAGGGGTATTTTTTGAAGAATCTTACTCAGAGCAGAGCAGAGTCAGATTCTTCAGAATAAGTCATCTGAATTCCACAAACGATGGGGCAGCAACTGATGGACGCTACCGAAAGCGCCAAACTATAGTAGCTCAATTCTGGGCCGACACAATTTAGATTGCCATTGACATGCTATGAAGAAGAAGAGAAGTACGTACTTACATAATTTCACCAAAAAAATGAAGCTAATATCAGTTTGTGTAATAGGCAATTAAATTAGGACATGTGCATTCCTGCCGTTTCTAGAGTTGCTAGAAATTAATTACTGGTATTCAGCTGCATCCGGTTAGACTAGAAACTGACCCCAACATGACTGAGAAAATAATCTTTCTTGGAAATCCCCATACAAAATCAAACTCCTCGAATAAAACCTCAGATCTCTTGCTTCACACAAATGATTTTCAAACGCTATCTGTTTCAATGGCGGTTGGCGTGTTTCCGCTGGGTTGCCACAGTGAAGTGTCAAATTACCCCTAATTATCCGCCATTGAGGGACCGGAACGCCGGCTGCCATCGACAATTGAATTATTTTTTTAGAATTACGCTTAAATACAGTGTGTAATGGAATCTGATGAATGCCTTGTTTTTTTATTATGTCTATTAAGTTTCATGGTGAACCTATTTGCATAATTTTTGTGTTTATTATTATTGAATGGTGCTTTTCTTACAGATTTTCTTGTTTTTATGTTTAGTTATATAATTTGAAATGCAGTAATTGAAAGATAAGTGCTATGTAGTACAGGTATGAAGCATTTTATTCTTCAGGATTAATGTTCCATTCATTTTTAACCGCGGTTTCTTCGGTGTTCAATTAACAGATCGTGTTCGAAACACTACACTGCGTTTCAATACGCAAATGGTTGACGTGGCTCAAAAGACTGCCCAACTTAAACGGGACTGGGCATGACACGTCGCAACGAACGGTGGGCCCGTAAAGCTCAGGATTGGTGCCCTGAAACAGTGACACGAGGTCACGACAGACCACGAAGGAGATGACGAGACGAACTGAATGTCTTTCTTGACAATTGTAAAAAAAGTAGTGTGACCGTTGCAAGGAATGGAGGATGGAGGGTGACCTTTGCCCCGCATTAGGACAATATGGGCTAGCAATATTAATAATCTATAGGTGTACTTAAACAATCATCTTTATAAAATCTGGTAAAAATTAAGGATTTCCATGAAAACACTCATCTATTTAAACCATTTGGGAGACGATATTTTTCAAAATCTTAACTTCGGTATATACAAGGAGTTCTTGAGCAACATTTCATCTTTTTATATCCAGCAGTTAATCTGTGTGCAGAGAGACACACAGACTACAGACAGTCAATGAGTGAATGAATTGTTTTTAATAAAGTATCTGGAATACCTAAGCATTTTATTTTCTGTTTTATTGCTTTTAGAAGCGGATCATGTGGTATGAAGTTAGTTTGCCTAAATAATACAAGCAATGCAACAAATTTTGTATAAATTACACTAACTCAAAGTTTAACTTGTGAACAACTGTTTGCAAGCACTTTTGAACTGTCAAAGAGTCAGTCAGAAGGTAGCTATTTGACTGTTTAAAAATGCAGGTAGACCCCTTTGGATACTTAACCATTTCTAGCGCCACAATTATAAACAAAACACTATATTTAAACTATAATCAACTCACATGACAAGACCTCCCTATTCAAAAAATCGATTAAAACCAAATAAAATATACAAAAAAAAATGGCACATGAAAATTTATTCAGCCATCAAACGTAGATATAAAATAAATAATCCACGATATTAACGATAACAATACACTGTGCAGGCGCACCGCGCAGTGATCTATAGATCATTTTAGCTCGATCCCTATTAGCTTAGATCAAAAACGCCCCGCCTACTTGGAAGCCCACTGACCATTAATTGGGTACAAAAATCGATGTAGGAACGCCCTTAATATAGCCGTCTCGCTCTCTCGCATAGGAGAACATATGTCTGTCTCAGTTCGGCGGGTGTCGTCAACCGCTCGGCTTGTTCGTTTTCGTCGCAAGCGCAGCTCAGACGTCACAATGCCGGCTTCTACAGAAAAATAGTATGTTTGTATTCTTTTATTTTTACATACGACGCCGCCCGTCTTCGCCGTGTGCAATATTTGTGTAGAATAGAACCTTTTTTTTCTCTTTACTTTTGAAACGTCTAATTTGAAAGTAAGTTGGCATCTTGGGACGCGCCGAAAGGTCTTTTTAGAAATGAAACTTTAGTTTTTTGTTTTATATATGCTGATGAAGTTGACAGTGTCGTGGAATTTTGATCGGAAAGATTCGGAAATGTGCAAAAAATTGGTTTTGTTACATAAAGTTATGTATTGGAGAGACGTGGGCAGAGGAGGTGGCGATTGGCGACGTTTGATATAATTAGTCTAGTCTAAGAAGCTAAAGTGAAATGGATACGTTATTGTTTTAATTTTTATGTGCATAACTTAGATATACCTACATCGATTTTATGAGAAAAAAATCTGGGTAGTTAGCTCTTACACCTGTATTTTTTGTTTTCATTACCAAACTTGATAATTACAAAAATATAGAATCATATAATTAAAAGACCAAAGAAAAATTATAGATTAAGTCACTTGTATTCAAATTTTTATTCATTTATCGTTTTCCAATTACATAACTTCGCGCCACTCTCCGCTAGATGGCGTTGCTTGAAACTTTCAAAAGAAAGATATTTATAATTACGAGTACTTGGTTGGCCGTACTGTTACCTACTCACTCAATGCATTTATAATTTATTCCTGACATTGTATACAAATGTGTTTTATAAAAACTAGTCTTCACTAATGGGGTGTTCACAGAAATTGATAGCATTAATTAGGGCCGTAATTATTAGGCATATAAAGTTGCAAGTTACCTTATTTGTTCGTTTTATGACAATATGGACGTGATATGGGCTGATAATTAAACAGGCTTTGGTGTAAAACTTAATTTTACCAACGTATCGTGACTTCACATTTTATTATTTTATTACTTATGTACCGAGTTTCCTCCATGCCTCAAAAAGCACGTTAACCCGTTGGTCCCGGCTGTCATCTGTAGATCTTTGACAGTCATTATAGGTAGTCAGTGGCTCGAAAGTCTGACAACCAGTCTCACCAAGGGGTATCGTATTACCCAGGGCTAACTGGGTTGTGGAGGGCAGATAGGCCGTCGCTCCATGTAAAATACTGGTATTCAGCTGCATCCGATTAGACTGGAAGCCGACCCCAACTTAGTTGGGAAAAGGGTCGGCAAACGATGGAGCACTTCATGCACCTAAATTGCTTTGCTATGAAATTAACTAATAGGTAGATACTAAACTACCAACTAACAATTTTCTCCATTATACCTACCAATTCTCTTTGCACAAGTCCTTTACAAAAAAAAAAAAAAAACAAAATGAGAATAAACAGGTTTACATAAAGATCTTAACTTTTCTAGTCTAAGCGGAATTCAAATATTTTGCAAAAACAAAAATAACCTTACTTACCTACTCACAAGAACCAGATTTGCCTACTTCACCTCATTTTCTGTCACCAACCAGAACCAATTCGTAATATTACATAACATAACACCACGCCTGTAATCCCCGATGCACAGATTAAATAAGAACCCGAAGGGTTATGCAGGGGTGCAGGTATCGTAGGCCTTATAGTAGGTACACCAACAGTTTTGCCAGGAGCCTATTGCCATCAACCGGGCACAAATCCAGACTCCGTGGCTGCTACTGCGAAATCCTAGATGGAAAAACCTAATAACACTTCGCCCGACCTGGGAATCGAACCCAGGACCTCGTGCTCAGCAGTCGCGCTTGCGGCCACTAGACCAACAAGGCACTATAACGACATAAGAAGACGTAATAGTCTGAAATTATAAACCTACCTTTAATTAGGCTAAACCTTCGCTCATTAAAAAATAATTATTATTCTCTTCTTTTTTTTATCTGTTATTATGAAACGTTCCTTACATTAATTCACAAAAAAACATTCGTCCCTATCAAATCAAACCTCGTCTCTTCTACCGCAGAACCATGGACTACAAAACTCTTATGGACTCAAAGGAGACTGTCTAATAAAGGCATAGAGTAGAGCATAGACTACCTATACAAAGTGCTCCCTTGCCTTAGAAAGATTTGTGGCACGCACCGGTGATCCTGTGAGGGTAAGAGCCTCTTGAGCCCTCAGGGAGGTCTTAAAAAACCCAAGAGCCCTGTAGGGCTTCGCCTGTGCGTAGGAACATAGGCAATAATTATGTACCTATATGTTTTATGACGTGTGATTTCACTTTTGAAGACCGTGGTTATAGTATTCGTATGTAAGGTAGGTAATAAGTACCTAATATGATGCTTGTGTGTGAAGTAAACGCTTGCTGGTTCGAAGCACTATGGGTTGGTAAATTTAAATCTTAGGTGTTATGTACATAAATAAGGTTTCAACACACTTGCTCATAAAATGGCTCTAATTTCACCGCAATTAGGCACATAATGACACCTGTAATCAAACTGTGACTTTTTCATTGCTATTATTCACAAGTGAGTTATAGGGGTTTTTTTTAATGGTTGAGTTGCTTTGTTCTTAAAAAAAGTTTCGATTCAAAAAAGGATCGTGTTCAATAATACAAATAAATTAATGTACCTATTGCTTGCTCATTTCATGCTACCTCGTATTTAGATAGATAATTTCAACATAAACGTTTTTAATACCTACATAAAACTTTCACTCAAATATAACTTTTGTTTTCTCTGTAATAAAGAAAACTTTAAATTCCCCATTTTGTACGTAGCTAAAACGCTATCCGCGAAAGCCAAAAAAAAAAAAAAAAAAAAAAAAAAAAAGGAAACCTTAACCTTCTTTTAGTCTATGGCCGATCGCCTTTTTTAGATGCGCGCGCTTAAGAAAAGAGATTAATTTTTCCCACCAGTGCGAAAAAAAATTCACAACTCGTTTTCACTGTTGAAAGTATAGTTATTTATTAATTAAAATGTCTACAAGTACTAGTTGTGAAGAAAATTATATATGTTGTACACCGCCCGATATAAGATGAAAGTTGATAAAGTTTGCTCTGAAAACTCAGAGGACAAATATCTATTAGCATACCAACATTTCATACAATGGCGAAACAACAAGAATACGCAGTCTTTTTGGTGTATCTCTTTATGGTGTATCATATACTCAATGTTAAAAAGTACAGTCCGAACAAAGAACAGAGTGGACTTAGAAACATAGTCTAATTTGTCAGCTTATCTAAAGAGACTATCCGATGGATTTAGAAGCAAGAAATCAAAGGTTTTATAAGCGTCTAATGATGTTGAAAATTTTATAAAAGATGCTCCAGATAACCATTTAGTATTATTTTCTTCACAAGTGTGTTGAAAAACGTCGTATGATACACGTGTGTATTGATGATTACACACTTGTACCATAATGTACTATTACTCCAAGGGTTACCACGCATCCGGAGTTATCCGGCCTTTTTGACGAAAACATAAAATGTAGCCAATCTCACCGGAGACTAACCATCGTTTCAGAAAATTGTAATGGTGCACAAATATGTGTGCAAATCCAAACACAGGTCTCTCCTCTCAATATCCCTCTCTCTCATCTCACTCTCATAGTTCGTGAGGACGTCAATCCGACACGACGGGAGAGGCACTAGCGCGCCAGTGTGGTAACATCACGCGACCTACTTGCCAGTCTAACCACACCAAAGCGTGATTCTACAGAGTCGTGATGTTTTGAGCTCGCAGCGACATCGACATAAACCCTCCTATTAATAAACACAGACTAAAGTTATTCCAAGTTTAAACCTTTGAAAATGTATGGTTATTCCTTTGTTATTCCTGGTATAATTTTATTCCGTGTTTATTAATAAGAGGGAAAGTGTCTGATAGCAGCGGGGTTGCGACGTCCTAGAACTGTGCCCGATTCATTGTGCCCCGTGTTATGTGTTAAATTGTAATTTCAAGTAATTTGTTCTTAGTTTAATAAAATCAGTGTGTCGAACCCAGTCTGTTTTCATAGCACGAAACCTATCTTCTGCCCACATGATGCACGAGCCTAACGGATTAAATACTGACAATCCGACATAAAAAATTGAATTTCGCCGTCGACCGGCAAGGGGATATTCACACATCCCCAACTTCAGGCTACTACTGAGTGTCTAGTGAAGTTTGCAGGATACGTCAACATGAAAGTGCATTTCATATCCTCAACAGTTCAACACCTTGTCTACTAAACCTACTGAGCTATCGGCTTGACCACCCATGATAATGCCAGCATAGTTACAGGCTATATCAAATCCGACATACCCACTGACTCCGAGGCAACACCGTGGAATGCTCCAGCTATTTGAGAGGGTGCAGCCGCATCGATTATTCGCAGCTCGTAACTCCTGAGCAGACACCATGAAGCAACTTCATTATTTCAACAATCATTATAATATAATTATAATCATTGCTGGCATAATGATCTTGTATATTTGCGTGATGGTATGTTGGTGTGGTACATTTTTATTGACTTTTCCTGTCATGAAAACTGGGAGTGTGTTCATAACATTACGCCTGTAATCTTATGGGATAAGCAGAGGTGTACCTAATAGTACACTCACTCACCAGTTAGGTATGTTAAGTCCCATATAATAGGGGACGACCTATTGTCGGGCCTATGCTGTTCCCCCATACTTAAGTACTAATGCTGTAACATGATAATATTGTAACACCAAATGATTTGAAAAGAGTAACCATGGAGTTTCTTGCTGGTTCTTCTCCATAGGAAACGACCAACCCGAACCGTGCACCTTTTTTTCGACGTTTTATAAATGCCCATCTAGGCCAATGTGAAATAAAAATATTTTGATTTGATTTGATTTGATTTGAGGGGGCGAGCTTAGAGCCATCAACCGGGCACGGATTCAAACTACGTGGCTGTTGACTGAGAAATCCTTGTTGGAAAAACTCAATAACACAACCCAAACTGGGAATCGGACCCGGGACCTCATGCTCATCAATCGCGGTTGCGATCACTAGACCAACGATCCACTTATATTGAGTGTTCAGTAGGGTCCAAAGAGATTTAGGTTACTAAAGAGACTAACATAAGAAGAGAGGAGGAGAAGAGGAGCTCGTGGCAAAATAATAACAGCCGCTCGGATCAATCTTCAGGTTAAGCAGCGCTTGCCTAGGTTGGTCTGTGGATGGGTGACCGCCCATTACGTACCGAGTTTCCTCCGTGCCTCGGAAAGCATATTAAGCCGTTAGTCCCGGCTATCAACTGTAGATCTTTGACAGTCGTTACAGGTAGTCAGTTGGCCCAAAAAAGTCTGACCATGGGGAATCGTATTACCCAGTACTAGCTGGGATGTGGAGGTCAGATAGGCAGTCGCTCCATGTAAAATACTGGTATTCAGCTGCATCCGGATAGACTGGAAGCTGACCACAACAGTTGGGAAAAGGCTAGGCAGATGGTGAGAGACTAACATAAGAAATGTCATGAGCAGAAAAAATGTGAGCTCTTGTCCAAGTGGCACTTTAAAGAAAAAACTGCCAAGTTCGACCCGTTACAGTATGACTACTTGAAGTGTGCAGTTTAAGGTTTCAAATTATTTATCTATACAAATAAATAAAATTGAAATGTCTGGTTTTAATATCAAAATAACAGCTTTATACTGTATGCATATACAACGTGTAACAGAAAGGGTATAATCATATGGAATACTGTGGTACGGAACATCAAACTGAACAACTTTCTCTATGGGACCACCATCGAAATCGTAAAAAAATAATCAGCTGTCCCATAGAAAATTTCAATACCTACTCGACCCAAATGTATGGGACAGCTGATTATTTTTTTACGATTTCGATGGTGGTCCCATAGAGAAAGTTGTTCAGTTTGATGGTCCGTACCACAGTATTCCAAATGATTATACCCTTTCTGTTACACGTTGTATATACGGCACACTTATAACAAAAAAAGAAATCAAGAATTTATTTCTGGAGAACGTGGACACGTCGTCGGACTGTAATAGGCGGTGAGTTCTGGACCGGAGTCGCCAGCTCCGGCTGGTCACTCTGGCTTGGAATTCATTGTCTGATAAATGTTGGTGTCGCTCTGCCGTTGTCGAGAAATAAATTCAATAAGCAGATGTAGCAGTAAGTTTCGTTTAATTGATTTTAGCTTAAGTTTATAATTTTAAGTTAAGATGTATGATAAACGAGCGCTTCTCGCCATCAAACTGTAAAGTTTGGCGAGTAAAAAGACTGTAAAAAATAACTTGTTGTTGTAAAAGATTAATAAATTTAAAAAAACACTTTTTTTTAATTTTTCTCTTCTGTCTGGTTGTTCCGGCTAATCTCCGAAACGGCTGGACCGATTTTTACGGGATGTTTACTTGGAGATAGCTGATGTTATAAGGTCTAACTTTAGCAACTTTTATTTTAGAAAGATAATTAGGGTTCCTTGTAAAAACAAAAACCCCTTGAAATTGTTAACAATATCCGATTCAACGAGCTAATAAGATATATAAATCGCCTAAAAAAAAGTAGCTTGACTGAGCTGAAGATATATCTGAGCAGTTAATAAAGGTAGGTAGCCCTCTCTGGCAATCCCTCGCCGTAAGTCACTAATAAATGAAAAATCTATAAATTAATCTTGTGTCCTATATGTTACACTATGTATAGGTAGAATCATCTCGATGTTATAGACATTTAAATTAAAGCGAATAATCTTTATTAGTATATTTTCGCAGAGCGTGGGTGGCCGTTGATTTACAAACTTATTTTTACATTCTTTATATCGCCTATCTCTCAGATATAAAGGTCAATTTTGCTTGTGAAAAGCGGCGTAAACTTGGTATTTGTGGTATATATTTGATGTCAGCCCGTTTTGGTACTGAATTCGGTTTTATTGATGAAATAACTCTTGTTTTTTATGAAGCGGCTCGTGCGGTGTTTACAGTTAAATAGTGGGTTCAACTCTTTTTGAGATAATTTTAAAAATTGTTCGAAATTAATTCGGCACCATTTTTGTTGAGTCTTTAACGAGACTTAGCAACGTTTGAGTTCAAATGTGTGATAAATAACATAATATAACACAAGCTGTTGCCCGCGACCTTCGTTTGCGTGAAATTATTATAAAAAATGTTACTTCCTTTTTTGAATCAGAAATTGTTAATAATTTCAAGGGTTTTAATTTTTTTTGTACGGAATCCTAATTATTTTCCCAAAATAAAAGTACTGCGTTAGACCCTAGCCACACACCAGCTATCTGCCAGTAAAAGTGAAAATCGGTCCAGCCGTTTCGTAGATTAGCCGGAACAAACAAACAGAAAGAAAAACATTTAAAAAAATGCGTATTTGTTTTATGAGCCGTATATATTTCATTTCCATTCAGTAAAAATCTGTTATTTTGATATTACAAACAGACATTTCAATTTATTTTTTTGTTTAGATGTATAGATTTTGTGTTTTTAAATGTAATGAAGCCTACTAGTTCTTATTTAATTGAGATAAAGACAGAAGGATAACTTTGACAGATACTTAAAACAGATCACACAGAACACATTTCATAAGAAAAAAAAAAGAAAAACATTCAGTAAGAAGACACCGTTACAATGCAATCCTTTAAAAAAGCTAATTCAACAAGACCTTTAAAAAAAAAATCCTTTCAGAGGAGTTCGTGGCTAAATAACAGCCGCTCGGGTCGAACTTCAGGTTAAGCCGCGCTTGCCTAGCTTGGTCCATGGATGGGTGACCACCTAGGCAAGCACACACCGAGTTACCTCCGTGCCTCGGAAAAGCGCGGTAAGCAGTTGGCCCCGGCTGGCAATTGCAGGTCTCTGACAGTCGTTGGGTATTCAATGGCCCGAAAGTCTGACAACCAGTCTTATCAAGGGGTATCGTATTACCTTACCCAGTACTAACTGGGTTGTGGAGGTCAGAGGCAGTCGCTCCATGTAAAATACTGGTCTCCAGCCAGATCCGGTTAGACTGGAAGCCACCCCAACGTAGTTGGGAAAATACTATAAGCAGATGATGACGATGATTAAAAAAAACTTTAATGAATATAAATATGTTTTTCTGTAACGAAGAACTTGAGAAACAAGATCCTACATTATCTAGATCGTTATCACAATCAGCCAGCTAAAATAGACATTAACAAGGCGAGGACGTGTGCATTCAATATATTTCTTCAATAGACTGGTTACTAATTAATTTGTGGTTTATATCTTGACAGTTTTATTGTAAAAAGAGGTTTTATACTTTTAATGGCAGTCATGTCTTTGCCTTCGATTTAAAACGTGTAATTCTTCATTGAAACTGGTTTTATTAAAACTTCATCTGCTAAATCAAATTATTAATTTAACTTAGTATTTATTATTTCCTTAATTTATCTTTTTAGATTTTTTTTTAATTTAAAAATAAAATGTTTGTAAAACTGTACGGAATTGTACCTTATTATTTATATTTATTAATTCGTTGAGAAAACGCTTTCTAAGTACCTCTTTTTAAGCGCATAGGTGCGCGTGCTTCGTTGAAGCTCACACGGAAGAGTACAAAAAAAGATAACAAAATTATGATTGAATTTCGACCACTGGATTATCATTGCTTAACACACTAGTTTAATTTAATATTTCACTACAACCTCCTTGCTGGAAACATTGAACATAATTTTGGCAAATGCGCTAATAGTGGCCATTTGCGGTTAAAAATCACGTGATGCCATTAGATTTTCTGTTTTTAAGCTACACCAGCCAGGACTGTTTAGAATAGAAAAAAAGACTTTCGACCCGTCTAATTTATGCCGCCAGTTCTTTTTCTTAGGAACGGACCAAGAGAAAAACGCATCTAGCTTTTGAGGTTTACTAAGTGTCCATGTATTCAAACTGAATATTTCATTGCATTTAAGGTACTGAGTTACTGACAGCTCTTAATAACGAAGCCGAAAGGAACTTGTTCTCTCCGTTCGATCATACCAGGGAAACTTTTTAGTTATGAAGATATTGGAGGTCAAAGTTTCAACTTCTTTACAAGTTTTTTTTTTTATTGTTATAACTTTACTTGAAATACCTCCATGACTCTTGTACCAACTATTCAATCCATCCATCAACAAAATGTTTTGAGTGATACATTGAGTCCTACCGTCCACCGTAATTTTTCACCCCAAAGAAAAAAATCGATTTCCAGCAATATTTGTTGCGTATATTTGTTGCTTTTATTTGACGTTTAGATGAGCTGATCGCGATTAGTTTTATTGATGAAATCCGCCCTTATAGTTACAGTGAACAAATAAATTACACTCATAATTATGTATATTATATGTTAAGTGTATGTATATTATAACTCCATCTTAACATAATTAATTATTTGTTACCAAGGTTCTATCGCCTTTATTTATAACCTAATGATATATCAATTATCCAGTCATAAGCTTTTGTGTCTATTTGTAGTATTTAGCAATATTAAATAACCAATTATGGTAAGCGAAGCCATATGAGGTGCCAATGTCGCCTTTATGAAAGGTTAACTAACCTAGAATTACCAATACTATAAATATAATATACTTTACAGCTTATTCGCCGCTTAGCTCGCTTGGATCGTTAATTGTCCCACAGGATCGTAATACCGGGATATAAAATATCCTTTGTATTAATCTAGTTTATAAACTACCTGTGTGTAAAATGTCATGCAAATATGTTTAGTAGTTTTTGCGTGAGAGTGAGAGATGAGATAAACAAAAATCGTAACAAACTCGCACTTACGAGTATAATACTTAGTAGTGAGATTTTACCTACGAACTGCCTTCATCGTATACTATAGTGTGGTCGCAAGCCCCTTTTACAATTTGCTTATAACTGGTTCTCACTTCACTGCTCGTTACTGTTGATGGTGAGGTCCTGGGTTTGATTCCCAGATCGGGCTAAGTGTTATTGGGTTTATGCATCAATAATTTCACAGTAGCTGCCCGGAGTTTGGATAGGATTTGCGCCGGTTGCTGGAAATAGGATCGCCCCGATTAAATACGGTAACGGTATGGTACGGTTAAGGTAAACTCGTAGAAAATGCCTACGGCATTAAGTCGGCTTCTGTACTGTGTGCTTGAAGTGTTAAATAAATAAAATAATTGGTGAAATGTGGGTGTACTATTAGGTAAACGTCTACCTAACCCTTCGACAATTTTAGGCGTGATGTTATATGGTACTGACCAGGGGCGTGCCGTCCATAGAGGCAATTAGGCCTAGCCTACCCTACCATTCCTACCAACAACGCAACAAATGCATTTATTATAACTATATTAATAAAAAATAAAAAACTCCTGTTATAATACCTATAGCAACTTGTCGCAGCCGTGTGACGTAACTGATAAATACTACGACGTTCGCTCCCGGCCGTTTAGGCAAGGCCGCAGCCGGCCTAATTTCCATTGATAAATTTACGCACACTGATCGTTATTTTCGTGTATATGAACGGCACACATAGTAAATAGGGGCGTAAACTCCTGCGAGTGTAGCTGGCTAGCTGGCCACTGATTGGCTGCCCCACAGAGTATTATCCGGCTAAAACGGTATGCAGTGATGCAATTATATTTGGTAGTGTTTTTTTATCGACAAAATAACAATTGTATTTTTCTTAGAAGCCATATTTGTTTCATGTGACTAGCAAAATTTATTTCGCGATCTTCAGTGTTTTGATTTTTATAATATCTGACGTTTGTAATTCGTTTTGAAACGTATAGTAGTGTAAATATTATTTGTTGTATTTGTTTATTAACTTAGAAATGGTGTTCTGTTGTGAAGTTTGCGCTTTTAGTGTGTATGTTAAAAGTTAAAAACAGTAAGTATTCACAATCGTTTAATGATAAGATTCAAGTTGTGTCCAAAGAAAGATGTGTAGGTACCCGAATTACGAGAATTAACCTAAAATTCATCGTCATTTCAAATTAATCTTTCTTCTGTTTGCATTGTCAGTAAATCGTGATTTGAACCTTGATTAATGCAGAGTTCTTGTATTTATAACTTTGGTTTTAATAGGCTTATTTTAAAGGTTTGTTTTTCAAATATTCCGGTCAGAAAACTCTACCTTTTTTTTGTTTACAGCGCTCTCTGTTTTATTTTTTAGAATTTTTTGTAGCGGAGCGACATCCTTCGTTCTTGTATTGACAGAATTCCATTGAAATTCCTGATATTTAAGCTAGATGGCGTTGTTTCTCATAAGTGAATATATCAATAGATGTGAGTACTTTGAGGGTCATCTTAGCGTGGCTGGCCTGCCTTCCGCGGAGAACCACTGCACGCCACTGGTACTGACTGACTTGTACATAATATTTAAGTTGAATAGGTAGCCAGCGGAACGTGCCTCACTGACCTACACTAAAACAATAAGTATCGATGTTCGGATGCTGGCAAGCTCAGCTGGCACAGATTGTGACAACATAGTTGTTTATATTGGCTTTCTCGATTATATAAGGTCCCATTAAAATAGATGGACAAATTTTAACACAGCGTTCAGTACGTCTAACCAATGATACCCAAGGAAAAAAAAAACACTGACTAAAGTGATTTTATTTTGACCTAAAATAATAAATTGTCGGCGGCACTCTAGAATAAACACATCCATTAGGTCAAAATAAAATCACTTTAATCAGTGTCGTCTTTGCTTGGATATCTTTGGTTAGACGTACTGAACGCTGTGTTAACATTTGTCCATCTATTTTAATGGGACCTTATATACTTATGGATACTTTTGTCCGAAATCTATTTGAAAGAGCTTTAAGATTGCAATTGTACCCATTGCCTTAACAGGTAGCTCAGAAAATTGGGGAACTAGTTGTATAAAGATTCTGAGTAACCAATTGTGGCTTGAGGATGAAAACAGAATTAAATTAATACTTTAATTTATTTATAAAAACAACAAAATATTCGAACTACTAGCTTCTTTCCGCTTCAAAGAAACAACTTAAGTACCTAATTCACTTTGTTTTTTTAAATAATTCTTACTTTATATTTGATTAATAGTTATGATATCAGTTTTGATCAATTTTTTTTTTCTAGAGCCAAGAGCTGTTTTAATGTTACTATTTCATATGTTATTCCCAGTGATCTGAATAGGTAGAGCTAATGTGCCTAAAGTTCAAGGAACAGAAACGAAGGTGGAGACTTCCTTCCTACTATTTTTTTTTCTGAGTATTTGTTCTTAATGTCGGAACATTACTTAAGTAAAACTAAAATTAATAAAGTAAAACAACTACCGAATTCAATTACTGATTCAGTTTAAAAAAAAAATGCACGATTTTTATTGTTAAAAAAAAAGGTAATCTCCACTTTGTTTGAACGCCGTAACTTTTTGAGAACGTTCTCCTTGTTGTCGAAGTCGGTTAAAAAGGAAAAATAATGAATTCAATTAGTTTACTGTACTGATTAATAAATAACATTATTATTAAATGTACTTTACTGATTCCGAGACATTTCCGAGTTTCAGAAAAAAATCTACGGAAAAAAAAATTGTCGTAAGGAACACTTTTCGTTTCTGTTCCTTGCTTGAACTTTAGGTACATTAGCTCTACCTATTCCGATCACTGGTTATCACTTATTTTTGTGAATGCTGGTTTGCCAGTAATTGGCGACTGTGTAAGTCCAAGACTGTAAAACCAAAGTACACAAAAGCTGTTGGTGACTGAACTTATACTCGGTAATAGTTTTTTTTTATCAGTTTACTGTTTACAGCTTCCGAAGATTACTTACTCCTTCACCATTTAGATGTACTTTGTTATAAGTACTTTCGACTTACAAACTTTACTTCTTTGTATTTGCATATATGACATCATATAATAATACTAAAATACCATCAGTTAAGAGCGGCCAACCCGTCATACTTTTCATACAAAAGCTCGTACGTGATTATGCAGTTGTTACACATCTATATTTGATTTTTTTAAACTAATAGGTATTTTGTGCACTATATCTGGGTTTCTATGGTAGCAAAAAATAAAAAAAATGTAGAAACAAATTCAGTATTTAAAGCCTCCAAAAATTGCTGTTTTGCACAAATTTTAACTGAACTTTGGCCGTTCATAATGCACTCATAAACTGTAAAATTAAAAAAAAAAAACATCGAGATAGAAACCGTGCACATGTAATGGAGATTCTTAATGACAAATATTTATTTCACACAAATGTAAGACTTATTTAAAAACACGTATTTCCTGGAACATGTTTAAGAAATTTTCGAACACAATTTATCGTTCAATGTCATCATGCTCGCGTTGACGATAGACGCGCCGGGAAGGACCCTCTTAAGTCAGAATATCATTCTGGTTACTTTTTTGTCTCATTTAAAAATAAAAAACGATCAAATCCACTGCCAACCAAATCATAACAATATCGTTAACCCACCAAATTCATAAACCTGAGAACACAAGAGAGGACCATATTAAGAAATATTCAAATTATTTCAAATCAGTCGTTGGAGTGTCGAGGCAGATATTCAATAACAAGCTCTTGGGAGCCACGATCACACCGCGGTAAAACGTAATAAATGTATTTAAGTTTAAGATAAAGCTGTGTTTAGTCGCAATGGTCCCGTATACAGGTGTAACGTGTAATACACGCAAGACCTCTCGTGTGGTGACTCGGACCATGACACTGAACAACTTTTATTGGTGTATTCCCGCTGGCCCCACTGCTATGGCCCCACTGGCGGGGCCAACGGGAAAAATCAAAACCGTCTCGTTTCGTTGTCCCAACTACCCTGCCCCACTACCTTGAGATCAGAAAAATAAAGGAATGAAAACAAACCCTAATGATGTCAACGTGAATTATTCGATATTCATAACTTCTTTTGTTAGTTACCAAACATGTTCATCAGCTGATCCCGTCAGTTCCTATAGTAAATCCAATGCGAATTTCAGAAACTAGCGTTTGGCTAAAGGAAACTTGATAAGCGATGGAAAATAATATCGTTTATTGTTAAAATGACATTTTTTCATACACTCTGACTTGCATGCAATGACCATTGTGATTGACAACTGTTAACCCGTTAACATTAATTAGGCCTGATGCTGATACTGTCTGTTATTTCGGCAAGTATAGCAATAACTATTTATGTAGATGTACATCGTGTGTTATGTTCTATGTAAGAACATTGACGACCCGAATGGCGCAGCGGTTGTGAGGCTGCCTTACGTTCTTAGGGTCCCGGGTTCGAGTCCCGGTAGGAGCAAATGTTTGTGTGATTAGCATGGACATTTGTTTCCGAGTCATGCATGTTTATATGTATAATAAGTATGTATTTACAAACAAAAAAGTATCTATGTAGTATTATCAACTATCTGGTGTCCACGACACAAGCCTCGTAGCTTAGTGTGGCACCTAGACGGCGCTGTGTGTAACGTCAAGCGATATTTATTTTTTATTTATTATATCCTCTAACACAAACATGTTGTCCACTTTGACGAAGGCACTACTGAGGTCATAGGGAGATGCCAATCGTACCTACAGATCATCTGCCGAGCCTTTTACCAATATGTTGGGGTCGGCTTCCAGTCTAACCGAATGCAGCTGAATACCAGTATTTTACATGGAGCCTATCTGACCTCCACAACCCAGTTAGTACTAGGTAATACCGATACGATACCCCTTGGTAAGACTGGTTGTCAGACTTTTTGGGCCACTGACTACTTGTAACGACTGTCAAAGATCTACAAATGACAGACAAATGAAACTCGGTATGTAATGGGTGGTCACCCATCCACAGACCAACCTAGGCAAGCGCGGCTTAACCTAAAAATCGACCCGAGTGGCTGTTATTATTTAGCTACGCGCTCCTAGATGTCAATCGTACTTATCGTAAAATAACCTCCTTTGGCTGGACCAGATTGAGTCAGTCTTCCTCACCATTCAAAATGTCTTCTTCAGGTCATCGCCCTGATTCAAGAAAACCTTTCTACAAATCTTCAACAAAACAAAATGAATCCCTTCGCAAATTTAATTAAATTTCACAAACAAATCTCGCACACTGATCCCTAATCGTCTAGAACCTTGTCAAACTTACCCGCCGAATTTCCTAAACGTTGTCCCGAAGATTTTCGTACATTTTCACTGTGACAAGGTTGTATGGACCCTCGGAGGGGTTCAATAAGTGTTCGTCGAGGGGTATTCGATAATTTCGTTATAAGATTTGAGGTGAGGGGAAGGTGTCTTTGCATTCAAGATGATAAATTGTGGGGATTCGAAATAAGACTTATTTCTGAGATTGTTTGAAGTGGTGGCGGGATTTCATTTAAGAATAAAATCATTCTTTTTTTTTTTTTTTTTTTTCATTTTTTGGTTAGGGAAAAAGTATGGAATAATAGTTGTATACCTCTATCTTGTTTTATAACAGTTTAACTCATGTTGGAGTACATAATAGCTCGCCTGTAATCTCCAAAGGGTAGGCAGAGGAGTACCTACTACTCCCTAGTACTCCCATTTCGCCTTTCGATCCATGTAATAGAGGATTATTGCCATCAACCGTACATAAATCCAGACCTCAACAAATTCCTGATGAATTCCCATTAACACTTTGCCCGACCCAATCTAACCCAGGACCTCACGTTCAGAAGTCGTGCTTGCGACCACACGGCCAACGAGGGAGTCATGTTGGAATATTCCTGCTTAAAACTTATAAAGGGTGTAACAAGACCCTTAACGAAGCCGAAAAGCACTTGTTCTCGCCATCATTGCGATATTTTTTTTGGTCTAGACCATACCTGGGAACTTTCTAGTTACGGAGATATTGGGGGTCAAAGTTCCATCTTTTTCACAATTTTTTTTTTAAATACACGTTTTTAATGTAAGATTTTTACTGTCAACACCTCCACGACCCCCGTACTATTCAATCCATCCATCAGCACAATGTTATGAGTGTGTTACTTTGAGTCCTACCGAAAAACGTGATTTTTCACCCCAAAAAAAGAATTCGTTTCCCAGCAATAGTTTTTGCGTAAAGTTACTTTAGTTTGATGTACAGTAGAATGCTTGGTAGACGGCTTCGTGAAGGGTCTTGTTACACGCTGTATGTATACAGCGTGTAATAGAAAGGGTATAATCATATGGAATACTGTGGTACAGACCATCAAACTGAACAACTTTCTCTATGGGACCACCATGAAAATCGTAAAAAAATAATCAGCTGTCCTATACAAAATTTCAATACCTACTCGACCCAAATGTATGGGACAGTTGATTATTTTTTTACGATTTCGATGGTGGTCCCATAGAGAAAGTTGTTCAGTTTGATGGTCCGTACCACAGTATTCCATATGATTATACCCTTTCTGTTACACGCTGTATAAAAACTGCCTTGTATCAAACTCCAGTATCTTCAAACGCCTGTAATCATCCTGAAACGGTTAAGCAGAAGCAGTTCCCCCACAATTCACCAGTAGGTAAGTACTCAGTAGTAGAATCTAAATTCAGTAAGTCATTTTTATTTTGAAAATATGGGTACAGTACGGTCAGCAACAGAATTAGCTTAACATTTTGGAATTTTAATTTTGTTTTATGTACAGGACTCCAGCTATAATTTTGAATGTTTCAGAAGATTATTCTTTAAAATATTCCTTACTCTTCAATACCTAGTTAGTAAGTAGTAATATCTAACAAGTTTTTATTGAAAAACCTGCTTTGAAACTTTGAGTAGTGTTAATCTACTTCTGATGCTGACTGTACATGGTGATACACAGATGAAAGGTAAGTTCAGCCCTTTTTTTACCAATGCCTCATGCAAAAGTTATATTTTGACGCTAAAACAATTAAGATAATTGACAGACACACCAAATAGTTATTAAACTGTCATGGTCACACAAACACATTAACACTAGAAATGGGATACTTACCATGTTTACTGTTTAGTTTGAGTTCCCGATATTACGGCGCTGTTGCAAGCACCATGATCACGGATAAAAAATATTAATAAAATAAATAAAAAACCCGATTCTATGTTAGTGATAACACCGAATAGAGTAAATGTGATTATTATTTGCCAATAGCCATCAAGACACAGTTAGATTTCTTATATACTTTTCAGACCACATAAAACCTGTTTATGTCGTACCTACCTGAAACCGTGCTGACGCCATATCAACAAAAAGCGTGAACCACCAATCTATTTGGATTGGACAATTAATTTTATTGTTCGTTACGTTTACTACTAAATGACTCAATTATATTCCATTTTGATGGAAATCATCAAAATGTTTAGGCACGCGATCTTCATGCTATTAATCGATTGGCTCGGCCATTATTATTTCGCTTCCTCAATTCTCGATTTGAAAAATGTGGATGGTTACGTCACTAGAATTGATTGGCGCACAAAATTTCATAATGTTTTTTTTTATTGCAATAGAAATCATTATATGCCTAGCCTTTATCTCGACTATGTTGGTGTTTACTTCTAGTCTAACCGGATCACTAGTATTTTACTTGGAGTGACTGCCTATCTGACCTCCACAACCTAGTTCGTACCTACTGGGTAATTACGGTAAGACTGGTTGTCAGACTTTCGGGCCACTGACTACTTGTAACAACTGTCAAAGACTTATAACTGAAAACCGGGACCAACGATTTAGCGTGCTTTCCAAGGCACTGAAGAAACTCGGGATGGTCAACCATCCACGGAGCAACCTAGGCAAGCGTGGCGTAACCTGAAGATCAATCGGAGTGGCTGTTATTATATTTACCCATGAGCTCCTTACGCAGTAAAAAATATATCCTTCAAATTCAAATATGGATAATGCATGGAACTAGTTAGTGCTAAGATAATGTCAGGGTCTCATTTAATACACTGGCTGATAAATTGGATTCTGTAAGTTGTAAGTTCAACGTTTTTTTAAGAAATAGTCCAGACAGAATTATAAATTATTTATTGACTGCCTCATTGGTCTAGTGGCCACAAGCGCGACTGCTGAGCATGAGGTCCTGGGTTCGATTCCCAGGTCTGGCAAAGTGTTATTGTATTTTTCCATCAGGAATTTCTCAATAGCAGCCACGGAGTCTAGATTTGCGCCCGGTTGACGGCAATAGGCCCTCTAATAGGTACATGGGACTTAAACATAACTGGCGAAATGTGGGTGTACTATTAGGTACACCTCTACCTAACCCTTCGACGATTTAGGCGTGATGTTATATGGTACTGACGTAAAGGTACAGACGTGATGTTATGTTAAGTATTTAGTATTCAACCACAATGTAGTATTCAGAAAATTACTGGCGTCATCGTTGAAGGCGAAGATGGCGGCAAAAGCTTCAAACTTGACTCCTACGCAGGCAAGATTGGTCCACCCTAGCTCAAAAAAGAAGCCTTATCCCAGCGATAACGACGATACAGGCTAAACTAAATAATGATGTATCTCACAGGATAAAATTAAATGGGTAAGCTTGCGAACCCTAAGACGACCCTGAATGTAACTCGACAAACGAAATGAGTATCTATCTTCTGAAACTACCAAATTAAAATTGAAATAAAATTGGATTTTTAGGGTGTCAGCGAGACTATTCTATTCTATTTTTATTTAATGGCAACTAGAGCCGATGTCGACTATTCTGCCAATGTCGAGTGGTTTGGAAAAACAAGTGTGCATGGCAAAACAAGTCAGTGAGACTCGATGCTCATGAAGAGTTTCGCTGATTAATTAACATTGATATTTTCTAATAAGAATCAAAACAGACCTGATATTGTAATTATCTACTTACGACATAAAACCTATGATTACCTACTAGAGATGTTCCGACTAGTAGACGACTAGTCGGGAAAGCCGACTATTCGGCCGTAATTGTAGTCGGCAACTAGCGCCGACGAATCGGCTCAAGTAGTTTAAATTATTATTGTTAGTTATTTTTATTTTGTAATCAGCCCAACAGTATGTTATTAATCTGGGAATCGGATGTACAGCTATGAAAAAAAAAAACTTTTCATACAAAAAATGAATCACACCAAAAACAAGTTCATTTAAAATGTTGCCAAGACGAGACCATATGGCTCGCAATGTCAAAAAGTAATCAGATCTCATGTAGAGCCAAGCTTCTAACTCTACACGCCCAGTCTCGTCTTGGAACACACACACATTTGGATTTTCTCGCGTATGCGTTGGTTTGGCCGACTATTCGGCCGATTGGTCGGACTGTTTGCAACCGACTAGTCGGCCAAAGTCATAGTCGGCACATCTCCAATGATTAGCAACATCGGGGTGCCAAGGCAATCAGACACTTTTCTCAACGATCCTCCAAATATGGCCTGAATGCAAAACAAATAATCGCTTTAGGTAATTAAAAACCTATTTGTATGCATGCAAAGTATTTCTAGGTAAGAACGAAAATTTATAATTAGTAGGGCAGTAATTGATATTGCGTGTTGAAGTGCCACAACACTTCGGAAGGAAACACACCATGGGTGTAAAAATACCCTTCATCATCAGCCTACGGTAGTCCATTTCTGGACCTTGGCCTCCTCAATCGCACGCCACTCAACTCGATTCTCAGCAACTCTCATCCAGTTGCTACCAACCACCCTGCGAAGATCGTCACCAAGCCTGAACGCGTCTCACCTTACGTTTGCCGATTCGCAGTCTCCACTCAAGAACACGTCTACCCCAACGGTCATCGGTTCTATGGCTAGTATAAAAATACGAAAAGTTTACAAATATTCTCCCCGTCATTGCGATCATTTTTTTGTTCAGACCATACCTGGGAACCATCTATTTACGGAGATATTGGGGGTCAAAGTTCCAACTTTTTAACAAGTTTTTGTTTTTTAAATACAAGTTTATGATCTTTGAACTTTACTTGAAATACCTCCCCGGCCGACATTTCAATGCATCCATCAGCAGTGTTTGAGTCCGTTACATTGAGTCCTACCGTAAAACGTGATTTAAAGACCCCAAAAAAAGTCGTTCCAGCAATAATTTTTGCATAGTTACTTAGTTTGATGTACATAATGCTTGGTTGTCGGCTTCGTGAAGGATCTGTATACACCTTTTAGGTATCATCACGTCTGTACCTAATCCCCTGAGGGGGCAGAGGTGTAGTTAAAGAACTAATATAACTATAACACACGCCTATGGGTGAGCCAATTGCCATCCGCTCACAAATTTAGACTTGCGCTGCTATTAAAAAAACTTTTCAAGGAACTCTGAATTGCTGAAGAAACTTCCACAATTCTACATAAAGTATGTAAAGAATTTTACTCCTTCAGAATGGTATTTTTCGTAATAATTAGTTTACAGATAACATAGTGACATTATATCCGAACTCTTGTCGCAATAATAAACGAAGAAACAAAATACCAAAGCGTGGAAATGAATGGTTAAGATTTTAGTTCATTGCTACTCGCCCAGAGATGGCGCTGTAAACAGTTCTGTTGCATCGTGAACCACTAAACACCGTGTTGATGTTTGTCTTTACAAAGATCTCTTGATCAGATTATCTTGTATTATAAATAAGTGTACTTACTGAAATATCCTATCCATAGTTTGTGAGGATGAATGGATGGATGTTTGCTTTATTGTACTCTTCTTACACTTGATTTGAAATTGAGCACACAGATAGTCTATAACCTGGATTAACACAGGAATCTTTTATCCCGGTAATATGATCCCGTGGGACATTACCGAACTACACGCGGGCGAAGCCGCGGACCTTTGCCAGTCTTTCACTAAACACAAAAAGGTTAAGGGAAAAAATAAAGCTACCTACTTCAAGGAAACGACTCTAGGTCAGCCTAGATACCTTTTTTTCTAGAAATTGTGATAATACAATAACTGGGATAAAATATATCCTATTATAACCCAAGCCCGGGTCTACCTGGGTGCTGGAAACCACTTACCTGACTATAAAGAAAACTTTACTAAAAACCTCCCCATTTTTCGGACGTGAATAAAGATCATCATCATTACCTTCGTGTGTCAATCTGTCAACTTTACCTCATATTAATACTTCTAGCCGTATCGACTACTAATGCTATAGAAATGCAAAAAAACAGCTCCTAAATAAATAGGTACAACTTAGCCAGCTGCGAAGTGTCGCACATAGATAGATAGTACTCGAGTATTAAGTACCTACATAAATGGACGCCCAGTGGTCTTCGAACCAGAAAAACTGGTGTCTGGTAGTATTTCTATTAAAAAATAACCTTGGTTAGGCAGGAGAAGACTTAGGTACCTAATGAAAGAAAATAATGGCCCCACGTTTTGAAAAGAATGTGAATTTATTACCGATCCGGCGTTTTGAGTTCTAACTTTTCTTATTATACATAATATCTGCCCCAATGACAGTGTCCCAATGGCTGTGTAGCTATACGAACAGTAAGTCGTGAGTTCGAACCCAGGCAGGCGCATTACTTTGTGTAAATTATTTCATCACCACTGCTCTCAAAAACGGTGAAGGAAAACATCGTGAGGAAACAAACATATATCCTAGAACCAAAAATTCGAAGACATGTGACATCTACTAATCCGCACTGGGCCCGCGTGGTTGATTATAGCCCATCCCCTCTCATAGAGAGGAGGCCGTGTGTCCCAGCAGAGGGAACATTATAGGCTGTGATGCTTATGATACTTGCCTTAGGGGCTTGCCGTATTGTTGGTCCCAAGGCACGACACGTGTACGGTTACGAGCACTAATAAATACTGGTTGGAAGACACATCAACGATTACCACTTATTCAGTACATCGGCATCGTTTCGAACCGCTACACAGATTTTTTTCATCGGTAATTATTTCTTACAAAAGCGCAATTTATCTGCACGGACAAAATGTATGGAACAACTGATTTTTTTAATTAGGTACCGATGAAAAAATTCTGTCCCTTCCACTATGATTTTCTCATGGAACATAGATTTGGTTCAAAAATACTAAGCTGTAGCAAATTACAATCAAAGCCGGCAGCAGGAGAAAATCACGTCTAAAAGTTGCTCTGTGTAAACCGTACAAGGTGAATTTTCACGGGTGTAAAATAGCGAAAAGTATTCAAAGGTGAGCAGAGAATTTAAAATTATATACTTACCAATCTTTTTGTCGAAAATATTGTAGAAAAATTGGTGCGATAACCGGAGCTTTACAAGGCTACGTATGGGAACACCTTATTGTGAAATTTCTGACGGCACGGCTGTGGCTGAGCAATTGGCTGCTTCGCTGCGTGTCGCGGGTTCGATCCCCACACGGATCAAATATTAGTATGATCTACAGGTAATTATTCCGGGTGTGGTTGTTTGTGTATGTGAGTTTAAATGTTTGTAAACACACCCACGACACAGGAGAAATTGTTAGTGTGGGGAATTCATTAAAACTTTTACATTTTAAGCAAAAAAAACATATTTATGACTATTCTTTGAAGCTTTCTAAGAACCTTAGTACTAGGTACTAGGTAGGTATGTAGATAAATTTCTCTCCTAGCCATAAGAATCTGATTCCAAAGATCTGTTCGATTTTCCCCTTTTCTTCAAACGCCTTCTTCTGTCTATCTATTTCTTATGTATATTCTCATCCCTTCTTTATGACAAAAAGTTCTTCTCAGCTCAAATTTATCTGCTCGGAAAAATATTAAAACTATGCCCTCTTGAACTTGAGAGAAAATCGAGGTCAATCAGTATTTATTTATCTCATATTAAATAATAGTTAATCTTCATAATTTAATAAAATAATAATGTGCATAGTCTTAATGGTTTGTTTTTGCATAAATCTATTTTTAGTTTTATTTAAATCACCTCTTATTTCATGCTTGTTCATCTAAGATGTTATAACATTTTGTGAGTTCTTCATTAATAAGAAAATAAAAGGTGACAAAAAAATAGACTGTGGCTGCTTTTTCTAGATTAATCAGCCATAAAAATAGCCATAAAGAATAATCTAGCTCGATCAATGCTCCGATTCAATCTACACTAATATTTTATAGAAGAAAGTTGTGTTTGTAATGAATAAACTCGAAAACTGCTGGACCGATTTCAAAAATTCTTTCACCATTAGAATGCAACATTATCCCTGAGTAAAATACCTAGGCTATATTTATTACTAGAAAAAAATGGGGGAGAATTAGGGGAAAATAAATGTCCGACAGGGTGGCGACACTTGGGGGAGGCCTATGTCCAGCAGTGGACGTCTTTCGGCTGAAATGATGATGATGATGAAATGTCCACCCGTGCGAAGCCGGGACGGGCCACTAGTCTCTTATATTTATTTACAGATTAATTACAGTTACCATCAATTTCAACCCAAATCTAATTTGAAATCGAAATTCATGACTGAGTGATCTCAGAGTCCACCCTTGATAAACATAACATCACGCTAGTAATCCCCGAAGGGATAGGCAGAGGTTATAACTAATAGTATCAACACCCACATTTCACCAATTATGTTTTAGTCCCACCTAACAGGAGGCCAGCCCATTGCTATCAGCCGGGCACAAATCCAAACGCAACAGCTGCTAGTGAGACATTCCTGATCGAAAAACCCAATAACACTGATCCGGGAATCGAACCCAGTACCTCATGCTCAGCAGTCGCGCTTGCGACCACTCGACCAACGGGGCAGTCAAAACCTCTTCATATTTTTTTTGTAGTTACCCATAGTATTAGTATAGAATGAATGAATGATGAATGATGCCCTACAGAATGTAATATATGTTATAATGCCCATAGGTATACCCTCTTCTGCAAATCTCTTAGTCAAATTTAGGTTTGCTGTAAGAAAACCCAATTCTGGGTAACTAATGGTAAGCTCGCCATTGTACCGACAAGATTCCTGAAGCTGTCAAATTTTCCTAATCAACCTTGAACCTTACTTTAGCGATAAAGTTGAAAATCTATTCAAGAAATTTGACAGATTGTAGTTGCTTGATGTGCTGCCTGTACATAAGGTATATTATTGCAATTTGTATGTAAATTTGTTATTTTGTGTGCAACAGAGAATAATATACGTATATATTTAATCTTAATGCACTATGTGAGTTTTATTATCACATTTTAATGTAAAGAAACGGAGAGGAATGTTAGAATATACTCGTATAATTTATAATGTCAGAATATCGCGTGCAAGTATCACTATCGCTTGCCCGACACCGCTGAATAAGAAGTGTGTATAATGTGTTTGATAGTTAATTAGCGTTGTTAATATCTTTTACGTGTAATTTCATCAGCTATTAAGTACAAATGGGTAGTTTTTCGACTAAGACGTAACGAGAGTAATTTGAAAAAAATATAAGGACTATGCTTGTCATTAAATGATAAATGATGTTTATTTAGCAAATAGGTTTTTATGAACACTTTTACACGTCATTTTTTTAAACTAGATGGGGCCAGTGTTTCGTACCTGACTACTCTGAGAAGCAACAGCCGAAACAAACTCAGAGGTCATAGTCTCTTTTAAAGTCCAGACGTAATCTTGGTTAACTCACATGAGGACTATGCAGATTAGTGTCTGAGATGGTCTCTTGAAGAAAGAACCACACAGATTTGAGTGGACCTGTACAGCCAGTGCAAGCATTTGTCATTAATTATTTACTGTCTATAAAAAACTTGACTACGCCCGCTAGTTTCCAGTTTTTTTATCATCAAACATAGTGTAGCCCAATCAGTGAAATAATTCAAATCAAGAAATCAGATAAATCGTTTCGGTTAGACCTAATTTCGTCATCACAGTGCCTTTCCTCCTAGCCTTTTCCTTACTTTATTGGGGTCAGCTTCCAATTTTATCGGATGCTGCTGAATACCAATATTTTAGATGGAGCGACTGCCTATCTGACTTCCTCAACAGTTAGTACTAGATAATACGATACCCCTTGGTAAGACTGGTTGTCAGACTTTCGGGCCACCGACTACCTGTAACGACTGTCAAAGATCTACTGATGACAGCCGGGACCAACGGCTTAACGTGCTTTCCGAGGCACCGAGGAAACTCGGTATGTACTGGATGGTCACCCATCCACAGGCCGACCTTGGTAAGTGCAGCTTAACCTTGGAGACCGATCCGTGCTGCTGTTATTATTTAGCCACGAGCTAAAATTATTGCCATAATTAACTAGGAGGTCAGTATCCCAACAGTGGGAACATTATAACGTGCCCACTGTTGGGCATAGGCTTCCAATCTGTGGGAAGAAATAGGCCGAAATCCACTCAATTCATATTGGAGTGTGTCTATTTTTAACCGATTTCATAAAATCGGTTCTTAATTTCTTATCCAAGTATTTACATTCCAAAAACAGTTTCAGCTATTATATGTACGTTTTTTTTAAAATAGCGCGAAAATATACGAAACGAAATATATGCGAAAATATATTTCTTTAGATAAATGTGAAAGCATCGAGCGTTATCGATATCGCGAGTATCGCGCCTATCGCAATGCTGAAAATTCGCGCTTTAAGGAATCCCATGAAGGGAGAGTGGCAAATAATATTTAGCAGTGTTCATTTAGTTCCAAATACTGTCCATTATTAATGCAACATAAACATCTGACCCACCTCTACCTCCTTTCGAACATTACAAACTCCAAGCATTTATTTCCAATAGACCAGTGACAGGCACTTTCGAATAGTCAAAAACAAAAATATGAAGTAGATAATAGTACTGCAGGTGAGGCGTTATAACTGTGAAGGCGCTGTAGTTGCCCATTCCAAAGCGTAGATCTCGATGAAGAAGAAGTTCAAGAATCTCCATGGATGCTAGAGCGTCCATGGATTTTAAATCATAAATACTAACTTATTGTTATAAATGCTTAAACGAGTGAGAAACTACAACATTTCAACATTATATTGTAACAATAAATTAGCTCTTCACACGCTGTTAGCGACCAAACGAATTGGTGTTTAAATGAAAAGGAATATTAGCGCGGACGTTGTTGCTAATGTAGAAAAGTAGGTAATTGAATTCTGTTCACAAGTCGTCGCTCGCAGCGGTTGTAGACGTGTGAGGACTTGGGGCTCGGCGAGTGAGTGGAGAAAAGAGGTGATGCCTCACCTCATACAGTTAACGAACAGTAGGAAAACTTGCTTAAAACTTAAACAAGATAATTTGAATCGCATAAAATGAAACTTCAACAAAGTAGCAAGTCCGACTCCGGAGTGGAACCAAACAAACTTAAATTAGTTGTTCAGTGTTCTAGACACAGCAGTAACAGACGGCGGCTAACAAAAGTTTAGCTCGTCGCGGAATAGTGTCGCGGCCAGGCCGAGCTCGACTCCGCGGTGGGCGCGAGTCGCATCTCTAGCGCGCCGCACAAAAGATACGCCGTAACGAGCTCAATTGATGAACCAACGGAAACGTGTCCAATTAGAAGGAGGCGGCGGGCGCGGGCGCGGGCGCGATGTCTGGCGCGCAGTCCCCCGCGCCCGCGCCGCGCGCCGCATTAACCAGATTAGCGGAGCGGAGCGCGCGCGAGGTGTGGCGGCGGCGGACACCTCGCCCGCGACCAAAAAACAACGCGGCGCCGCGGAGCCCCGCCCGGCGCGGGGGCGCGCGGGGAAACACGCGCGATTGGGCGGCGCGCGCGGGAGGGGTGTCGCGCGCGGCGCCGCCGGCGGCCAGTCGTTTGACGCCTGCCGCGCGAGCGGGTGTCGCCACGGGAAGAGCGAGTGTCGCACGAGCCGCCGGCCGGCGCGTTATGGACGTTGCATGAGCGGGCGCGAGCGCGACCGCTGGAGCCGACGGGCACGCCGGTCGTGGAGCGCGCTCCGTGGGTCCCGGGCGGCGCGGGCATGCGCTTCGAGGGCGCGGAACGGCGCGACGCCGTCGCCTTCCACCCGCTGCTGGCGCCGCGGCCGAGCGACTTCTCGGTGTCGGCGCTGCTGACGGCGGGCGCACTGCCGCCGCCTCCCTACCTGCCAGCCGCACTCGCCGCTGCTGCTGCGCTGTCCGCGCCCTGTCCGCTGCTCAAGCCGCCGCCACCGCCGTACGCGCCTCTGCCGCCAGACGACGACGGTGTCGTCGACGACCCCAAGGTCACGCTCGAAGGCAAGGACCTGTGGGAGAAGTTCCACAAGCTGGGCACCGAGATGGTGATCACCAAGAGTGGCAGGTCAGTACGGCCCCGAGCCGCGTCGCGTCGCTCGCTACCGACGCCGTGACCGTGTGTTCCGAACCGCGGACGTGCCAGTGTTGTGTGTGATATGAACCGCCAAACGTACCGATAGCACCTGCACTGACCGGTAAGTGAGCAGATGAGCAGGGCTTGTAGATAACCTCGTTGTAACGCACCGACTCGCCTCGTGCAATGCGCACTCGGCAGTCACATGGAGTTGTTTACAAAAACAATTACAAGTTAGGCCTTTTTGAGCCTAAAATCAGTGCAAACTGTAACCGCGAATAAGCGAGCTATAATTAATGAGGTACGCATTCTGGAATGATATCCAATATCAAAATAACGAGAGCGAAATCCAGTCAAGTTTAGCGCAAGTTATTTTAGTAATGTGGCTTACCAGTCACGCTATTACGTCACATTGCTCAAATACTTGCCACCAGAGGCAATACATTTCATACGTACTTTAACTAATTAGATTTTTAGCAGTCTTGATGAAACTGTTACTTTTATTGCTTTGTGCGTCGACGCCTCATTATAATGTGTATTTGTTTTAAAATACCGAGTATTTTTGAGTCTATGTTAGAACGAAATATGACTGTTACATTAACATAGTGTTTTAGTAGTTTTGTACAAGTTTAGCTAATTACATTTCGCGCTCACGTAGGGTGGAGAGCTCAGCATAG
Source organism: Eugnorisma glareosa (assembly GCA_947578425.1). Lineage (NCBI taxonomy): Eukaryota > Metazoa > Arthropoda > Insecta > Lepidoptera > Noctuidae > Eugnorisma > Eugnorisma glareosa. The sequence continues at coordinate 15,587,403 of OX387974.1, read as the reverse complement.
GCGTATTTTTTCGCCAAAAACTATCATCCGTCGGAACGTGTTGTCGCATTAATTACTCTGTAAGGCTCGAATCCGTTGTTTTGTTCTGTTTCCTAATTTATTCATAATTTTTGAGTGCGAAAAATCTCGGAAAAACGTGTATGTAATAGTGAGAGGACAAGAAATATTAGAAATTATTAGATGTTCAAGTTTATAATGAATGAACAGCGAAACAATCATAGTGGCAGTTCGTATTCCAAATTCACGCCTGTGTTTAAAAGTAGAAAATAGTTCGAAAATTTAAAGAACAATCATCGTAACAGATTAAAAATACCTACATCAGTTTTTTTTTTCAAATTTCTTTATGTCGGTTGGAAAAAACTGAAGTGAGTGAATAATTTGTTTACATTTAGTTCACAAATGTTAGCATGATTAATGCTTGTATAAATTGCACATGGCAGGCAATTCTGAGATGAATATGCAAATAAACAAGCTTTTATTATTAATATGCATAATTCTGTCATCGGTCACAATATTGATATTGCCATGATTAAAGTTTCTGACAATTCTAAATAAACAACAGAGCAGTTTATTTTCGTGTTTTCTGAAGTTTTAGTTCGGATTTCGTAATTTTTGTTTTACTGAGATTTTTATTAAGTACATTTGACTTTAAAGAAACAGTTTTTAGTAGAGAAGGTAACTACTTAAAAGCAAGGAATGAAAAATACATCCTACTTTTGCATGAAGTTTTTGGTTTTCAAAACTTTTGTAGAGCGCCTTCTCGCTTCATATTGGCATAATAAACAATGTTCCTTCGCTTCAAGCTGTAGGTTACATTATTTCTTCTTTTTTTTTTAATAGCTAACAAAAAATAGCAACGTAAAATCTAACCACGCGTGTAGTGTCGTGTTTAGTAAGAATTATAGCCCGACTTTTTACAATATGTTTGGTGCGTGAAAACTTTATGGTTTACTAGGACCTCTCCATTTCGTACCTAACATGTAATAAAATAATGTGACGCACGCATGACACTACTGACTTTATTTGCCATGAAACTAAAAGGCAACACGAAATCGTGTCAAACGTGTGGTAGGTACCTATTCAACACTAGTAGTGAAATGTGTGGAGAAAAAAAAAATCGTAAATGCGTCTACTTACCTAGTTCTAGATATAACCAATTATGTTTGTCTTTAGTTTATACCTTATCCGAAATGTATTTTAGCTCTCTCGTTGAATACTCTACCTTTAAAAAAAAATAAGTTTAAAAAGTCTATTGACACTGTGCGTTTATAACTAGTTAACCCTTCAAAGATGGGCAACATTAAAAAAAACTTAACAACAATAAAATAAATATTTGCAAACTAGCAGTAGGTAGGTATCAGGTCATAATTGAGCAGAATAAAGTTTTCCTTTCTATATTGTAATTACATAGCAGCATTAGAAAACTACTCAAACATAACATAGTGACCTTACTTGATCAGTTTATCATTGGGATATTGTCATAGTGGTATTTTGGCATAGTGTAGCAACGATTTGAAAACAGTGCCATAGACAATAAAAGTTTTCAATACTTATATTGAAAACTTTTATTGTCTATGGCACTGTTTTCAAATCGTTGCTGATCACAACAAAGTTGAGTTTTAATTAAATAAGTTGGTCAGTGCTGAAGTTCTCCCTAACTTTAGTTTTGATTTTCGCTAGTAAATAAGTTAGGGGTGTCTAGATTTCTGAAATTTTTAAGAGTTTATTTGAGAGAGAAGCTGTAGAAATGTGCTGAGATTTTTGCGGTTAGATACATTTCTCTTTCTGGATTTCTGGTGCAATATATAGGGACTTGCACATATATTTAAAAAAAAACAGTCTGCCAAAGAATTTATGCTTAGCCAACTTTACATCAATGTAGAAACGGCAAAAATAACAACTTTAATAATGTTTTCGCGGTGGTAAACAAAATTTACGGCAAATAAAAACAATAAAACGTACCTACCTGAAAAGATATTGGTTTTATAACATAACCCCAATTAATGATGATTATCGGAAAAAAAAAACTGATGAAGCTTTTGTTTTCTTTTTTTAATCGCGTAAATCTTATTTCAATTCTAACTTAAAATTGTATTATTGTAGGTCAAAGTCGTCCATTTTTAGAATATGAATTATTTTTTATGACTCATTTCATTCATATTTTGATCATCTATTTTTACATAATTATTAGGTATCAACTGATTTTTATGAATGAATTTAACAAATGCTATATCATGCGGCGCAATAATGAGGACACTTCAATTATAAACATAATAAAAACATTATGATTCAAGAATTTTAATCTGAATTTACTGTTAATAAGAGGCGGGTACGTTTCACACTCGAGATTGTTTTCTGAACTTGTACAGAACGTTTTTTAAGCAGGAAATATAACTTAAATATGTCATAAAGCATGAAAGACAAAGAATTTATTTTTCTGCGCAGTACTACAGAACACACCAAGCTAAAAATAAATATACCGTATCAGTTATCTAAATGCAATTTCCATAAAATGTAGAGCAATATACAAATAGACTTAAAAAGATCAAAAAACGAAAACAAAATAAGTTCACTCGAAAGAAACTCAATGATTCACGAAAAAGAAAACAGGAAGCGTAAGAAAAGGGTAACACTCGAAACATCAAAGGCCGTAACGTTTTCAGAAGTCTCCGAATTTTAGTGTAAAGTGATGGACGTTTTTTGTCTGAGGCGCCTCCCCCGAAACCTTTGAAAGAAGTGCCCAAAACTTTTGCCCGCAAAACTCTGTGTACTAGGACGATTTTTTCTTGTGTTTTTTTAGAGTTCCGAACTCAATGGGGGCCAACGGAGCTCCCTTGATCTGAAGCTATGCTGTCTGTTCGTCCATCTTATTACTTTGGCCGCTAAAACAACGAATAATAAAAAATAAAGGTCAAAATTAAAAAGTGTCTAAAACAAGAAACGCGTTTTTTAAGTCGTATATTGTACTGTGGTACGGAATCCTTTGTTTGCCGAGTCCGACTCGCACTTCACTGGTTTTTCACTTCAGGGACCAACTTTTTGAAAAATCCTGTTGCAGGTTTCTTCTGTAGAAGTGTATATTTGCCGCCTTTGCCGGCACACGAAAGAGGTGTTTAAACTGAAACCCCACAATTTCAATTGAGAAAATAAATTGAATACAAAGTTGGGTTTGAAGTTTGACTTCAATGACTAATGAATTTATGAACGTTATTCTTAAAGAGTAAAGAATGTTGTTTAAAAAAATAACCTATCTTTAGTGCTATAAGTACTTAGTGAAAATTGCTTGTAGGCCGATCAGTGATCGGAATTGATCTCGTCAACCTCTCAACCCTCCACGGATGACGGTTAAGAACATAACCCTTAAGCTAAAGTAGTAAGTAATGGCAAATTATTCTAAATTATTTAGTGTGGCGCAGCACTCGGGCCGATGTTTAGGTTTTCCGCGCTTGCTCGGTGCATCGATGTCGTTTGTAGATCTTTGACAATCGTTACAGGTGGTCTGTGGCCCGAAAGTCTAACAACCAGTCTTACCAAAGGGTATCGTATTATCTAGTACTAACTGGGTTGTGGTAGTCAGATAGGCAGTCGTCCATGTAAAATACTGGTTTTCAGCTGCATTCGGTTAGTCTGGAAGCTGTCCCCAACACAGTTGGGAAAAGACTATGCAAATGATTATGAAATTTGGTGTGAGGGCAAGCTGTCTTCTTCACACATCTTAATCTGCGTCAACTAAGTATATACGGACTTTCTAGACATGACATATCATCGTTCCAAACACCCATCAATCGTTTCTTTGGTCTTCCTCTATTCATCCAGCTATCTTCAATCTTTGTCAAGACCTTTGAGAAATGATGGCTGCAATTAAAAGACCAAAAATATTTGAGTTACTTTAATTACCGGGAATCTGATAGTACCCGGTAGGCGTATCTAGGTATCTGCCTCTGAACCGCCCAAATCTCTCGAAATAACAGTAGCTGTCCTACCCAGACGTGCTGATGCGCATATAATCACTACAGACACATAAAGTAGCATGACATGGTGTGCAATGTCATTCTGATCTGTCATTAAATGATAGGTAATAGACAAATGTTTGATTAGATAGATGACATGCTAACTTTTTTTTGCAACTGGTTTTAATTTAATACCTCCGACCTCTTTGCGCGGATTGAAACTTTTTTTTTTTGTTTGTTTCTGTCGGGCTGGTTCTGGGAAGTTAAGAACAAGAGTGTCATATTCTAATGCTAATGACATGTTCTTAATTCTTACTTCATGTAGGCTTTAGATCAGAGACATTTTAGTTAACAAGCTATCAGAAAAAATGTCATAGAAAAATATTGCTAATTTTGACACACGTTACACACACACACACGTTACGTTTCTATACAAATAAATAAAATTGAAGTGTATGTTTGTAATACCAAAATAACTGCTGTATGAAAGTAATGCGGCACTTTAACAAAAAACATTTTTTTCAATTTTCGTCTGTCTGTTTGTTCCGGCTCATCTCCGAAACGGCTGAACCGATTTTGATGGGACTTTTACTGGCAGATAGCTGATGTTTTAAGATCTAACAAAAGCTAGGGCTTTTATTTTAGACTAGCTGTTGCCTGCGGCTTCGCTCGCGTTTTGCTCAGAAATTATCCCACGGGCACGTTGTAAATATAGCCTATGGCACTCTGGGATAATTTAGTTTCCTATTAGTGATAGAATTTTCAAAATCGGTTCAGTACACTTTACCTCTTAATTATTAGTTTAGAAAAATATTAGGGTTTCGCGCTAAAAATCAAAACCCTTAAAATGGATAACAAAATTCGATTCAAAAAAGAAAGTAAGAGTTTTTATAATAATTTCACGCGAACGAAGGACGCGGACAACAGCTGCAGCTAGTTGTAAATAAATGAGCAATAGTAGGCAGTTCGACTCTTGCGAGCAAATTACAATTTTGTCCGCATTTGTCTTATATCATAAGTGTATTTAAAATATATTATCTTTGCATAGGACACAACTTGCCTACAAAACAATTTTATAGACAAGAGTCATAAATTAATGTAAAACTAACAATTTATCCATAAATTGATCTAAACATTCCATACACGGCCTGTTCATAATAACTTAATCACTGCATCACTGCGCAGGATTCGAAAAATATAGCTAAACCTATCATTATACTAACAACTTTGTCTTATCCTAATTATCTATGAACTATACATTGTATTAAAAGCGATAGTTTTGTCGGTCTGTTTGGCTACTCGTACAGTCAGCATCAGAAGTAGATTAACACTACTCAAAGTTTCAAATCAGGTTTTTTAATAAAAACTTGTTAGATATTACTCGTTACTAACAAGGTATTGAAGAGTAAGGAATATTTTAAAGAATAATTTCTGAAACATTCAAAATAAAAGCGGGAGTCCTGTACATCAAATAATTAAAATAACGAAATGTTAAGCTACTTCTGATGCTGACCGTACGAAACGCCAAACGGTTACGACTTTTGCAATCAAATTAATGCTAGATTTTTATTTCACTCTCATTATCATTTGAAGTAATTTAATGTAGGCAGTCGCTCCATGTTTCAAACTGGTATTCGGCTGCATCCGGTAAGACTGGAAGCTGACCCTAACATAGTTGAGAAAAGGTAGCGGATGATGATGGATCATATTGTAGTATTGATTAAAAGAATGATCTGAATGAAATGAAATGAAAATAAATAAATAAAATTAAATGAATCTTGATTGATGATTTTTCTTCAATATCCTTATTTAGAAATACTTGAGCGGCTTGGTCTAGTGACTGCCTCATTGGTATAGTGGCCACAAGAGCTACTCCTAAGCACGAGGCCCTGGGTTATCGATTACCAGGTAAAGCAAAGTGTTACTAGGTTTTTCAATCAGCAGCTCGGAGTCCGATTTTGTACCCGATTGACGGAAATATAGTCGCCTCCTACTAAAAGGGACTTATACGTAACTGGTGCAATGTGGTTGTACACCTCTGCCTAACTCTTCGGGTATAACAGGCGTAATGCTATGTTCTGCCTAGCAGCCTTTTTCCAAGGTCCACTATGCCCGTTTTGGAACGCAGCGTGGGGTTTCGAACCCTGTCTTAACTTTTGACACCCAGAATGCTGCGTTCCATTGCCCTTTAGCAAACTCCAAGGCGGAACTTCTGAGACTCAGTGAGCGACCAAGTCTGAGCACCGTAGGTTAGGACGGGCAGGATGCGCATGTCGATGAGCTTGCGCTTCAGGGAGATCGACATTTAGAAATAAACAGCTGATATAATTTGTCCATCAATAGCAATATTTAATGCTAAACTTACGACGGTCTACTTATAACATGTGAACATATCTATTAGATAAGAACATGTCTGAGGAAGATTTAGTGCAATCTGTAGTCACCTATCAACAATAAATACTAGAAACCGCATAGAGAATAGATAAACGAGTAAAACCAAGTGATAGAGCATTATAATAATTGTAATTATTTTACTGAGCTAATACAATTATGCAGCTTGTGTAACAACTCTATCGATAGTAATTTAAATAAATGGAATGCAAAACGATTTGTATGAAAAAAAAAATTACCGAGCAAAAGAGGTTTCCGGTACAATACTAACCTTTTTTTTAACCTGACGTTTTTGGTCGGGGTGCCCTAGCTTAGTTATTGCTACTAATTTTCAGAGCGGACTAAAAACTTAAAAGGCATTTTTTTTAGAGAATCCCTTATAAGTATATGAGTAGGTACAAAAAAATTTTCGAGGCTCGTTTTTACATCATCATGATCATCATTTCAACTGAAAGATGTCTACTGCTGGATTTCACATTGACCGGTCCTATGGGTCTCGCATCCAGCGGATCCCCGCAAGCTTCACCAGATCATCGGTTCAACTAGTGAGAGGCCTTCCAACGCAACGTTTTCCGGTTCGCAGAACGGATGGCCGATGGGGCCAAAAAGTTCTGGAGTGGCGAACTGGCGACCGAGGCTTATTTATCTGACAATTTTTAGAGAGACAAAATTTTAAAGATATGTTCCACAAAATATAGCACCGATGAGATAACTTCCTACCACAAGTATCTATTATTAACACGACAGAACCAATGCTAACGATCAAACAAAATGGCGACACGTCAATTATACAAATATTATTGGACGGCCATTTATCGTCGACAAGATTTATTAATTTGAGGCCATCTCGTGTTGTTTATTTAAGTAATTATACAGGTCCTCTGCAGGGCACATAGGCGCCAGGAGTAACGACTTATCATGTATTGTGTATTTATTACTAAGAGCTACTAACAAATACATAACCAAATCGTGGTCTCCCAAGAAGAGAAAGTCATAATTAAATCAAAGCATTATAACCACATATATCAAAGCAGAAGATACCGGCCACTCACAAGGCATAATAACTTGTAAAAGGACACTGTAGTTGCCCATTCCAAAGCATCTCTGTGTTGAAAGATTGGTAGGAAACTCCATGAACACTGTTTTAGCGGGACACTCTTCTACCGAAAGGACTGGCCGTACAGACATCTAAAAATAACCACAGTAGACTTGACATCGCAAACAAAATCCTAATCTACTTGCCAATGGGGCTGACAACTTGTGGAACTAATGGCGCTAGCATCGCTGGTTCCTAGCATCGTCATTGGTTGAAAATCTGGAAATGTCATTTTGTATTTCAAAGAGCTTGACCTCATTGGTCAGATTGGGTCTGTACAGTGGTGGCGCCATCTGGGATCAGCTTTCATTTTCCAACCCCATTGGGTGCTGTCGCTATTGTAACGTCTCGGCATTTGTTATTTTACTTCCATAGTATCACTGAGACATGGGAATATTTTATTTCTGATATATAGCCTCCATAGTATCTTAAATGCACATAACAGTACGAATACTTTCAAGTGTGCAGCAAAAGGTTCACTTGTCAAGAAAAAATGCATCGATATGTCAAACTTGACATTAAGTTGGCTGAAGTGTAAATGCACTTTCAATGCCTTTGTTACTTGCCCTTGTCTTAAGACATAGAGAAGTGACAACAACGTGCAAAACATTTGGTATTTCTACATTTCATCAGGATTGACATGAACTTTTCGATAGCTTATTCAGTCCAATTCATTTTTGGACTTGTGCTTCCTCGTTCTCGCCGAAAGCATTTCACTCTAGGTAGATCTGCTGGTCTTGGTCTGCCATAAAGTGAACTTCAACCAATAGCTGAGAGCAGAAGTCAAAAAAAAGGAGAGAGAGGGACTTTTGCCCTGCACTTGGACACGGAATAAAACAGAGTTGACGCTAAAGCATTCGATATTTAGGACGATTTTCAACGATAATAATATAAATTACGTAGCAATTCGTAAAATGGCTGTGACCATGGCGTAATTAATACTATGAATCGACACTTTGAGACCATTTTACGAATTGTAACGTACTTCGTATTCATTTCCTTTTATGATTCTGCCAAAGCGGCCATTTTAGACCCCCTGGGTGGTGTATGATAGTAGATTATGTTTTGACTTTCGTACCGATTCATAGTCCAGAGATAATGCTGAGAACATAATGATTTTATTTCATGAATTAATTTGCCTTATCTCAAGCTCGGCCGTTTGCCTCTACTATCTCTGGGCTCTTGATGTTTTTTAGCAATAAATACGGATTATTACAATTATTTCGGTTCTTGCTTTGAGCTTATCACCGTCATCATTATAGTCCACTGCAGGATATAGGCCTTCCCCAAGTGTCACCACATTGACCGGTCCCATGCGTCTCGCATCAATTGGATCTCCACAACCTTCACCAGGTCATCGGTCCACCTAATGGGAGGCCTTCCAACGCAACGTCTTCCGGTCTTCGAGCTTATGGTTGTTACCATTATCCAGTATTAAGCAAGGCCCCACTGCACCAACACAAACCCCATAACAATTCCCAGTATCAAACTTCGGACTCCACATTAAACAGTCGCGCTTCTAACCATTGCACCAACGAGGGTCTTTTGCAAGTCCTCCAATTTTTTATTCTTGCCAATCGTATAACTGGCTGGCAGTAAAAAAACAACAATTTCTAATCCGTATTGAATCATAATACTACTGGGCAAAAACAAATGAAAATCATTTTCGACAGTTTCTTCCGATTTCGAAAAGCATCTCCTAGCTTAAAAGATACATCATGCAAATGCAACAGTTTCCGAAGAATGCCGTCCCTTTCTATAACGCGTTATTTCCTATGAGATCGAGTGAGATAGTTGCATAAACAAGTGGTTTTAATAATCTTACGATAGTCTTTGATGTTAAAGTCTAGTGCAACTAATTATCTCTCTGGTCGAGATTAGAGTGGCCATGTGTTGGAGTTTACTAGGACAATCTTAATAAATAAGTTATGTTTGTTACCAAGATTCTATGATAGAACTGCACGTGCCTGTATTGTCTCATTTTAATTGGAAAACTTATGATATTTTCCAATAATTTTAAATTAGTTAATTAGTTATATTATTTCTTTGAAGTTAAAAAAAAACCTAAGGTAATTCTATCTAGCTAAGATCACACTTATTATTCCCCGCATAGGTGAAACGTGACTGTCGAAATTTTTCCAGCAACCATCCATACTAATATTATAAATGTTAAAGTTTGTTTGTTACGTTTTCAAGCCTAAGGCACTAAACCGATCATCCTGAAATTTTGCATATACGTTGTCAGGTGTACAGAAAATATAGGGTACCTTTCATCCCGAAAAACAGTACTGTTCCCGAGGAAAACAACAATAAAGTTCTTATGATAATAGATGGCGCCACGTGTCTTTCGAATCATGATTGAATTATATTATTACAAGCAGAGTACAACCGAATTGATTGTCCAATTCTAAATTAATGTGAGCGAAGCCGCGGGCAAAAGCTAGTCACTACCTACATAGTACAAAACAAAGTCGCTTCCCGCTGTCTGCCCCTATGTATGCTTAAATCTTTAAAACTACGCAACGGATTTTGACGCGGTTTTTTTAAATAGATAGAATGACTCAAGAGGAAGGTTTATATGTATAACATTGCACCCTTGCGAAGCCGGGGGGGGGGGGCTAGTTTACTATAAAGCCTTTTCGCAAGTAATCCCTTTTCTACATTAAAACATCATTGAAACACTTATGAAAGATCTCAATATTTTATCCAAAACAACACATAGTCTGGTCACCCTACTAGTCCAGACCAGCTTGACTACAAATGGTGAGACAAGACAACATAGTCAACATTAGACAGCTAGCAATAGCTATTAAAATTCTAGATGCTTGCGCCACTACCTAACTTAGGTAAGTACACAAGTGAGCGCCTATTTGGAGTTTACATTGCCGAAATTACCTATAACTATACGTTTCGGAGATACACGGAACAAGCAGAAAAACAGAAAAAAAAATTAAAAAATGTGTTTTTGTTATAAGTGCCGTATATATTTTCATAATTCATTTTCATTCCGTATGAAGCTTTTATTTTGATATTACAAACTGTTGCTTCAATTTTTAGTTATTTGTATATAGGGTCTCTCTATTCATACACGAAATCTCTTAAGGGGTCATTGTACTCATCATTAAGAACAACTTTTACTATGGGACCAGCCTCGAAATCGCGAAAAAAAATCAGCTGTTCCCTACAATATGATCGCATTAACTCGTCAAAATGAACAGCTGTTTTTTTTTCGCGATTTCGGGGTTGGTCCCATAGTAAAAGTTTTTCATAATGATAGGTACAAGGACCCCCTAAGAGATTTCGTGTATGAATAGATAGACCCTATATATACATATATGTATCTATACAAATAAATAAGATAATATACATATCTTCTTAACTCTCTCTGGCCTGTGGCGCACGTGGTTTGGTTGTAGGCTGCTTTGCTCACATTTTGTAACTCCAACCGAGTGCATTCTAGAAAGAAAATGTTTGTATATAAGACAGACTAGCTTACGCCCGCGGGTTCGCCCGCGTGGAGCTCGGTAATGTCCCACGGAATCGTACTATTGGAATAAAAAGTATCCAGGTATAAATTACCTATGTGCCAAATTTCATCCAAATCGGGTTAGTAGTTTTTGCGTTAAAGAGTAACAAACATACATCCATACACACAAACTTTCGCATGTATAATATTAGTAGGACTAGGAAGTAGGATCACCTATGCACTAGGCTGAACACAATATTCCATAGTCATCATAGATCAGCGAAAAAAAAAAACAAACAATAGTAGCAGAAGTGGCAATTTGTTTAACTGTGTGTACGGTCTTTTCACAGTTAATTTGCCTCTGAGATAAACCTTATGGCTACGAAAATAAAGGTCACTTTTGAGGTAAAAAACAATAAAAGGACAGCCTACCAACCGCCTATTACAGTGACACAAAATATACAGTGTTAATTATAGCACATTATCACATAACGTGGGCCGTGACACGCGATAATGTACTTTGGGTGTTGGTATTACAGTAGATTCGTCAATGATAACGTTAGATAAACGGCTATTTATTTATAGGTGTATTCGATTTTCAAAAATAAGTTTTGTTTTTACTCTGAAATGGTCTCCGAGGTAACTGCAGTTCACAAAATGCCGGTAGTATTAAGAGCTAGTTTCACCACTGAAACTGAACGCGATCAACACATTTAAACTGGGTTCAAACGTAGCTCTTGCACGCAGTTTAGATGTGTTAATAGCGTCCAGTTTTATTCGTGAAATTCACTCCTAATCCACGAATAGAATTGTGCCCTTTTTCGGAATATGAAAATATTTACACTACCTGAATGGCCGAGTGGTCGCAAGCGCGACTGCTGACTATGAAGCCCTGGGTTCGATTCCCGGTTCGGGCAGTGTTATTGGGATTTTGTATAAAGAATTTCTCAGTAGCAGCCTCGAAATCTGGATTAGGGCACGGTTAATGGCAATATGCTCGCCACCTATTACATTGAACTGAAACATAACTAGTGAAATGTGGGTGTACTATTAGGTACACCTCTGCCTAACTCTTCGGGTATTACATGCGTGATGTTGTGTACATTATGTAACGAAAATATTTACATGCACATAGACCTACTTTGGTAAATAAGAAGAGTAAGAAAAAAAACTTATCTAATTATAACCTGCTTCCATTATAATTAGTATATAATCATTTTATTTCTGACGACAACCAAATTGTATCAAGAAGATATCACTAAAAGATCCCTGCAATTTTAAATTTAATAGGCTGGGCCGTGGCAGTATCCTTATTTCATAGAGAATAAAGTTCACTGTTGTTTGGACAGTGACGCAAATTCAAAGTTAAATTACCGGTATAAATTCACTACAGTACGACCACTTTAAGCTTGCAGTTCAAGGTGGCGCTGTTTGTCTCGAAAAAATAACATCAAAATGTTAATTTTGGTACATTTATGTTAGTTCTGTGTTTTCCCCGCCTGCACACATAGGTTGGTTGAAGAACAATCAGCTGTATCATCCACCAGCCGGTGAGACAGAAGTAATTCGGACACGGCGCCATCTTGTGGGCGCGCCGCGTAACTCGATATGTAAACAAAACGATAATGTCCTCGCTTATCACGGCTTCGGCTGATATCGTCATTAGTTGAATAGGAAGGGGGGGGCACACGACGACTTTGAAAGACTGTAAAACTATGTTTTATACTTATCCTTTTATCTTTACTTCAATAGTGTGTAGTGGCTTTACAAAGTAAGGTCCTTTGGTCATTGCTGCAACTGACTGGTCTATGTGAAAGACTCCACGAGCTTGCCTTATGAGTTAATGAAAATCGCTTTCTATTTTACAGTTCTGCATAGTTCGTTGCCTTGAGTCAGTTAAAAAGAGATTAAAGTTATGTCTAAAGAAGCTATCCTATGGAATTCCATAGAAAAGCTGTGATTTCATGTCTCAGTAACACTTTCAAAAGCAAAATGACTTAGGTCCTGGGTGTTACTAAGTGTGGACAAAAGAGAGAGCTGAACAGGTCGTCTAGCGCCATCTCTTTCCCACACTGGAATTGCTCCTGCTTTAAGACGTCATGGTAGGCCACCTGGTAATTACCGACACTTCCCAGAGATACCACGGAACTAAAACAAATTAAAAACCGGCGATGAGCCGTTGAAAGCGTGGTGTGAATGCTATCGCCGCCATTAGCTATAGTCCATAACAATTACAATTATAACCGTCTTACAATACAACGGGTGGATAAACAGCTGTCATTTTGCGTTTTTCTTACATTCAGACGGCACGGAATATCGTTGACGAAGTACTATTATGTGCAGAACTATGTTACAAACACTTGGGAAATTCTACTTTTAAACGTGTCAATGGCAATACAACATTAGGATTACGATGTTGGTCTTTATCACACACTCACATAGAACCACACCTTTCTGAGACACGCTGTATCAATAATAAATGATGTTTATTTTGCAAATATTTTTTTACAATCACTTTCAAACTAGATGAGGCTGGTGTTTCGTGCCTGACTCTCAGAAGAAAAACCCGAAAGGTCATGGTCTATTTCAAGGTCCAGACATAATCTTGGTCAAATCACATGAGGAAAATGCAGATAAGTGTCTTAGATGGTATTTTGAAGAACGAACCACACATTTGAGTGGACCTATCCAGCCAGTGTAAGCATTTGTCACTTATCGGCACACTCAGTACCTTCCATCAGCTCCTGGAATGCGCAAACAACAATACGGACAGGACACGTTATTAAGTTTTTGGAACCAGTTGGCGAATAAGACTTAATTAAGACCTGGGGGTTACTATGACGTCATAAAGCAAGAGTAATTCCAGTGTGGAAATGAAACAGAGCTATACAGGTCGTCTAGCGCCATCTCTTTTCCACGCTAGAATTACAACTGCTCTAAGATGTCATGGTAGGCCATCTGGTTGAGACTCACGTAGACTAAGAAGAATGGCATTAAAAAGAGGAGGCCTTTACAAACAGTGATGAAGATGATGATGACCAATATCACCGATGAAACTGAACAAGATCAGCTTAAGTAAACTGCGTTCAAGAGCTGTTAGTGTCATGTCAGCATCATCTATAGTATTGACAAAGGCGGCTTTTGAACGCGGGTTTAGATGTGTTGATGATCGTGTTTATTTTTTTAAACCGCGAACTTCGCCTTCGTCTTAGTAAAATTTCAATGTTTTTATATAACATCATTGGTTTTTCACATCAATTGTTGATTGTTCTTTTTTGGGTCGATAGTACGACAAAGTTAAAATTAAACTACCCCAAAAGTTCTTCACTTCGACTGCGTCATCGCTGGCGGTGTTCCGAAGTATCTTCGCATACATTCATTTGCATCCCAATGCAACATTCAACCTTTGAACTGACAAGAATATCTCTTATTCTTCATTGTCCACGTAAATTATTCTGACACTACCAATGTACTCGTAACAGCTCGCTTGAGACTTCTACTAAGTATGTCTGTGTAAGTATTTTCGCACAGGAGTGTACAATAATATGTAGGATTCACGTAACGAGTGCTCGCTGGTAGCGATATCTAAACATGATGTACAAGTGATGTCTAATTAATTGTTCCACAACATGCCACACCTGTTTTATTGGTTAGGCTTAGTACACATTGACGCGAGGCGCGAGACCACACAGGTCTTAGTGCCTAGTGTAAACTAGCTTTTGCCTCCGCCCACTTGGATATCAGAAATTATCCAATGGAAAACTACTATGCGGAAAAAGTTATATTTTAACCTTCATTTTCCTGGGTGCTAAATTTCATCAAGATCCGTTAAGCCGATTGTAACAGACAAAGTTACTTTCACATTTGTTACAATGAACATCATAGTATTATACCACATTTTTTGTTTTTAGATAATAATCAAACTGAATATGTTTGAGTAAAGTACAAAAAGTACATGACATGGTAGAAGAGCAGAAAAAAAAAGTAAACCATAGACTTGACTTGGATGCGTCAATGTGTCAAATTCATAAAGACTTTCTCAGCCTGGTTTAACACAATGTTTACACCCTCATAACTTCTCTACAAAAGTATACATAAGTCATATTCATATTACCTACGTACCTAGCAGTAGTTTACACTGATAGAACTAACGGTGCTTTAAAAATACTCAATCTTTTGACTAAATAGCTAAACCCGGTTTCCAAAAAACCGGAGACGAGACGTGCGGAAATCGACCAATCCCATTGGTTAAAATCCACTTCGCGCCTCTCGTGTCTCTTGTTATTGGTCGAATCTTGCACGTGTCCTCACCGCTTTGGTTGAAATTAGGTGGCCTACCATGATGTCTTAAAGCAGGAGTAATTCCAGTGTGGGAAAGAGATGGCACTAGACGACCTGTATAGCTCTGTCTCTTGCCCACACTGGAATTACTGCTGCTTTAATACGTCATAGTAACCCCCAGGCCTTAGCTATTTTATTGCTTGGTTTATCTGCTGTGTAGTTTTTTGACTAAGTAAGTCAAAAAACTACATTTTGAAAGTACTGTAATATTGAACAGTTTAATTTATTAGGTTATACTTAAATATGTGGATATGACATGTAAAATCCTTTCATAGCACGCATTACCTATTAAATTGGCTGACCTGAACTTTGAATGGTTGCCCTGTGTAATTATCTTTTTTTGCACAAATCTCAGCATAGCCAAATTATTAGCTAGCGCTAATTTAACTGCGAAAAGACTATCTACTTCAACCATCTTATGTGTGCAGGCGGGAAAACACAGAACTAAAATAAATGCACTAAGTTTGACATATCGATGCAAATTTTCATGACAAGCAACGCCACCTTGAGCTACGCACTTAAAGTGGTCATACTATACCCTGGTAAAGTTGATTGCTACAACTACGTAATTAATTTTTAAACGGTAGACTAAATGAAAAAAAAAAAATAGAAAAAAAAAACAGTTCTTAATTCCTTATATCTATGGTTGTAGCAGTTTACAGCCATATCGCGCCAACGTGTAAACGCCATATCATGTCAACGTGTAACCGCCATAAGGCTTTCACGGCTTCGCTCGACCACCAGCGTTGCTAACAACATTCCCTAACACTGTCGGCCAAATATAGCCAACGAATGTTTTTACTTCGAGTCCAGTATTTAGAGCTTGAGCTGGGCTAATTTCTTTGGTAAAAGTATAGCTGGTTTAATTACGTTTTAAATTGTGGTGGAGTTGTTGAGTAGGCATTCACTATTTAAACTTGTTGAATAAATATAGAACTCGTATCTTCAGGTTTATTCTAAAAAGCATCCAAGAGCGAATTCTAAATTTGGGCCCGGTTGATGGCAATAGGCTCGTCGTTACTTGGGACTTATCACTTAACATTTGCCAACCCCTAGAGGATTACAAGCGTGATGTCATGTTGAGCTTCCAAGAGCGATAGCAGCTAAACCATAACCGTTAAAAAACCCATAAATTACCGAAATTTGCAATAACCACATAAGCAAAGCAGCGGTGGCCCAGTGGTGGCGGCCCCGACTTACGAACAGTAAGTCGTGGGTTCGAACCCAGGCAGGCGCATTACTTTGTGTAATTTATTTCATCACCATTGCTCTCAAAAACGGTGAAGGAAAACATCGTGAGGAAACCGGCATGTCCTACCAAAAATTCGAAGACATGCGACATCTACCAACCCGCACTGGGCCCGCGTGGTGGATTATAGCCCATTCCCTCTTATATAGAGGAGGCCGAGTGCCCCAGCAGTGGGAACATTAAAGGCTGATTATGCTACATAAGCAAAGCAGTATAGTAACCCTTCACTCGACAACCACCATTAAACTAATTCCTTGCAAAAAACCTGTCACCAACCATCCACGAGTAACGAGTTACAATATAATAACCATTTAAAGTGATAGTATGTTGTACTTTCAACTATAATACCATTTGCAGACAACACGCGACCTGAATAAATCAATTACGATAACCGTTTGACATTGTACGGGTTAAGTTTTATTCGAAAATATCTCTGCGTTTGTGGATTAGGGTTAACGAAGATTGCCAAAAAACAATAAACATTAAACTTTTTTGTTTGCTGCCAGTACTTAGTAAAACTAACGGCCACCATATTAATTTTTCAGTAAATTTTCCACAAATAATACCGAGAGCCCTCTTGACAATGTATTTCGTCAAAAGAACCATACTACACTATACCAATCAATAAATTTCAAATGCTCCCTATATGAAAAAAAAAACATTCAATGCCCAAAATTCGTAAATGCTACCTAGCTTCGTAAACGCAAGTTCCGTACAAGGGGAATAGGTAAGTAGCCGCAACGCGTTTGCGGGGACAGGGACGCCTTCAGGCGCCGTTGTCAAATTTTTAAAAAGAAAAAGTTTGAATGAAGTGTTCCTTTGAAAGGTTTATTTCCGCAGTGTTTTTTTTTGTTTACTCGCGTTTTCGAGTGTCATTTCAATTTAAGAATTTGAATTAAAACAATGTGCATTGGAAAAAAACAAGCATTTCGTGAGGCGACCATAGAGAAAACTTAAGTTTTGAATCCGTTTTGCTCGCGTGGAGGTTGGTAATGTATCCTACCTATTTCCTAACTCAGATCATGGTCTATCCGTATGCCCATCGAAATAAGTTTACCGTTAAAAGTCGTGACAAACAATCCGACAAACTGACATTTAAGTACGACATTAGTTAGGGTGATATCATCAGTTATTACTCCTTACATTATAACCTAATAGGTTAGATACACTCCAGATAATTCTAATCAAATGAATTCATCGTAAACTGCTTTATTTGCGAAACTGCAACGGCGTGTAAAATTGTACCGGCACCAACTCATGTATGATTTCTAACGATACTGCAATAAAAAAAGAACCAAGTGCGAGTCGGGCGCGCACACCAAGGGTACCGTACCATCGTAGAATATTTAACGCTTTCTGATTCAAAAAATCTTAATGGGTCCATTTAAGAGCACTAAACTGAATCTAAACCAGGACTCTGCGTTCAGCAGTCACGCTAGCGATTACCAGAGTTATTTTTTTTTTTATTTTATAAAATTAGAACTTTTATATATTTTTTTTCTTGTTAATTTTTTGAAAATTTCAAGTGCCTACCTAAGAGTATTACAGTTGCAAAATATACAGCCCTGTGACGGACGGACGGGCGGAAGGACAGACAACGGAGCTTTAGTAATAGTCAATGTCCAAAGGTAACATTGAACAGGCCCCGTTGGCACCCTTTGGGTATCGAACCCTAAAAACACAGTAGAAAACTCACTGTTATGCAATGAAACCGCATTTCTGCGTAGTATTCATAATAAATGGAAAACCGCTTGTAGTGAGAACTCGTCTTTACTAATAATTGCTGTCAATATTCATTAGCGCTGGTAGCACTGTCGTTTATGTAGTGCTAAAGTGGGAACTTTTTTTGCAATTCACGCTCCGTGTGGCTTTGTTTTGTATTGTTTCTAAGGTTCTGGGGGGTTACTATTAGGGATGCAACGATACCGATGCCGATTATCGTAAACCGCAGGTTATCGTAATTTTTGACGATCATCCGTATCGTAAAAAGTATTACGATTTATAACGGTTCTTAAAATTAGATTTGATGTAATTTTTAGCGTTCCGTAGCTCAATCGGCAAAACGGAACCCTTATACGATAACTTTGTTGTCCGTCTGTCTGTCTGTAAAGACCCTTTTTCTCAAGAATGCGTGACGGTATCAAGCTGAAATTAATACCAAATACTCAAGTCTGCTACCCCTTGAAACACTGAAAAAATCAAACTTGTAAGTCAACGTGATCAAAAGATATGACTGTTGTCGCATATTATGCGATTTCACAGGGGAATCAAAACCTATAGGGTACTTCCCTTTGGCCTAGAATCATGAAATTTGGCAAAAAGCAAGGCCGGCCTTACAGAACAAATAAAGGATAAATTCCAAAAAATAAAAAAAGTTGAAAATTAAGGGGTGTCCCCATACATACATAGTTGACGCCAATCAAGATTTTTTTTTTTTAGATAATTGTACGGAACTCTTTGTGCGTGAGTCCGACTCGCACCTGGCCGGTTTTTTTTTTGAAAATGAATGCAAGACAGCAACGCTGTTTGCGCTGGTAACACTAATGACAGCCATCTTTCATATTTTGGCATATTTTAGATTCGGAACGATTGTTCTCCACGGCTGGTTTAATCCATAGGTACGGATATAAGAAATAGTTTGAAACCAGATAATTAAAAAAAAAATATTTTCTGAATAACAATTTAAAATAAATTGATTTGAATTATGACATTAAGGTGGTAAATTGTCTTTAAAATTTAAATAAATGTTGATTTTACTCATTTGTCTTGTTTTATTAAATGTAAATAAAATAATCGTAATGCATTCATTATCGTATTATCGCTATTACGATGTATTCGTCATTCGTATCGGTATCGTAATAGACATATCGTTGCATCCCAAATGAAATTATTGCCAGTACCATACTCGGCAGTGGCGCCATCTGGTGAGCTCAAAAACGATAGCCCTCATTATGTAAACTTTGTCATGCAAAAATAGAGCTATGTCGTTTAGATTTGTACTTAGGGAGCTAGCTCAGGTTTACTCAGTACGCCAGACAAACAGTTTTCAAAATGTAGATGTTCAGAACCTCAATTGTGTAAGTTCGACACGCACTTGACCGGTTTTGCTATCTTATCGCCTTTACGGCATTTTATACGGAAATTTGTTCCGTAAAAGTGTTTTTTTTTTTTTAAGATAACGTGTTAAAATCTTTGTAGTATCAAACCTATTTAAAAAAATAATTATCATAAAAATATATGCGTGAAAAATGTTTTGTTTGCTTATCGTAATTTGAAAATAGAATGCACGTTTTATCCTCGCGCTTGTGTAAATAGGGTAAATTTATGGCCGCCGAGTATCAAAGTTATATGCATGCTATTTAACTTAATAGGCTATTGTAAACCTATGTTAGGCTCGTTGTAATGTATAGATAATAGCAATTTGTTAGTCTATCACCTTCTGGTGACCTTTTTATATAGATAAAACACTCTCTATTAAACGCCAAACAAATTACAAGTATGAAATGTAGAATAATTTTCAATTTTTTTTAATTTCCATTAGCGATATCTTATATTAGTTGTCTTTTTAATGGATGTTAGTTGTACATGAAGTAAAGTGAAATAAGCGCATTTCACAATTTATGTTTGACATAATACTAGAAGAAGACTAGAACTATAATGATTTAATAGAAAAATATCATTCAGCCGCTGTTTTTTTTTCCCCTATGAGTGGATTTTATTTCAATTTTAAATGGGACCAACTTTGGGACATACACTCCAATAAAAAAAAAAACATTCAAATCGGACTTCCCTGTAAAAAGTTATGCGTGGTCATACATAAAAAAATATATATACGTGTCGAATTGAAAACCTCCACCTTTATTTTTTTCGTCGGTTAAAAATAACATTGGCGACGTTAAGCCCATTTTCAAATGCACTTTTCCCCAAATAACCCGAATACCACCCTAATCTTAAGTAAAATACTGGTATTTTACTGTACCTATCCTAAGTAAGACTGGTAAGACTGAAAGCCGACCCGAACATAGTTGGGAAAAGGCTTGGCAGATGATGATGAGCCTGAATGATATGTTTATGTACGGAGAAACACTGACAGACTAAAATTAAAACTAGAATAAGCGGTCTGTCATTCTAGTCTGTGGTTTCGTCTGGAATTTAGAAGATCTTTTTGCCTCTGGTCTATCTAGTTGAGGCTGCTTTCACTAAAAGGTCTAAAAACATCAAATTTTGCACTACTTACAACAATTCTGTCTCTTTTCTATAATTATTCTCCAAAACTTGTGTATGACAACTGACAATGAGGAACCGATACTTAATTACCAATAGTCCACCTGTCCCTTTCAAATTAATACAGGAGACTTCTACTTTCAAAAGGTTCGAGATCTCTGAGAATCAATTACATTTAATATGATTATTCGCATTTAAATTCCCCGTTGGCTCTGGTAAGTGAAACGGGAAAGTTTCGGCCCCGGACTCGGTAGAGAGAGCATGCTGCAGGGTTGTTGTGGGACATTTCAGCAGCAGATTTCAGCAGCAGATCGAAAATAATCATAAGTCATAAGTAATTAATTCATTTGTACAGGTACAATAAAATAGTTGTTATAAAAATACAAGCGCGCTGTTCCCGTTCTACCCGAAGGCGTACAAATATTCACAGAGGTCATTGACATTAAAAATTGATAAAATAATTACCTACATTAATGGAATGCTATAGTATAAATTGATTTTGACAAAAATAAAAACAAAGAAAATTAGACATATAAATGTCAAAAATAAGTGTAAGTTTACTAAGTCAATATTCAAATAATGTTAAAAACATTTACTCGTAGTATCTCTTCTGTATTGACTGCTTACCTTCACGGGTTCGTTTGCTATATTTTATTATATTTTGCTGAAAGACATGTGCAAGTAAAAGTACCACCTGCGTTACTGCAGCTGATACAAAAAGCAAGATTGTTTATAAAATAAGGAAATTGAAGTTGAAAACTGTTCTAATTTAATTTAAAAAAATAATCAACAGGACAGAATGGACATTCCCTGACAACCGATATCAATTCAAAAGCCAATTGAAATATCCACCT
Organism: Eugnorisma glareosa; assembly: GCA_947578425.1. Taxonomy (NCBI): domain Eukaryota; kingdom Metazoa; phylum Arthropoda; class Insecta; order Lepidoptera; family Noctuidae; genus Eugnorisma; species Eugnorisma glareosa. The sequence goes on along the minus strand of OX387974.1, from coordinate 15,565,832 downwards.
ACTAAAAAATTAAGAAACATCAACGTGTATTCAATGTAACATGTGAAATATCTAATTTAGCTTTTCTTGTCCTTGTATGTCCCAGTTCATGGTCCCTCTACTCTTCAGAGAGGGAAACCAAAACCGCGATTAGGGGACGCGCTGATTCCGAGCCTCTCCACTTAATTACAACTTTGGAAATACCTACTTTAATAGATATTTAACTCTCATAAGTTACAGTGTTTGATGATAATTACTTGGTGAAAAACGTTTATTATAGTTTTGGAATTTATGTTTTTCGTGATTTTGTTTTTTTTTTTCAGTGATTCTTATGTCTGTTTTGTATTGATATTATTTAATGATAGGGATAAGTCTCGACGGCATGTAAAATCAAGTCAAAAGCCCATAAGGTGGCATAAAAACTCTGACCCCAGGTTAGGCACTAACCACACAAAATAGTAAAGTAAATGCTAAGGAAAACTATCAGAAAAATAACCTTGATGTTACCTCTTGCATAGTTTTATTTATTAAAATAAAGTAATTAATATCATCAAAAAAATCAATTAAAACTTTATATGTAATTTTTTCAACCATAAAATGTGTGTAACATTCTTCAAGTTGCACAATCAACATGATTCTTTTAATTACCATTCGAATTGAGTAAGTAGTTTTTATGAATCCAATCCAATATTTATCAACTTTTTCTCCCAAGTTAAGTTAAAACTCACATCGCCAAAATTAGTAATCGAGCTTCAAACTCTTTGCTGCAACTAGATTAGCGCGCTTTCAAACAAAAGAAGAAAAACACAGCTAAGAAAAAGTTTCAAAGTCGCCGCCAAGGGTCGAATACCGAAGCATTGACGACACGACTCAAGATTTCAAAGATTTCGTCCACTAATTACAGTTCTTACTTACGTATCACTTACTTGTTGATACTCCCGGGTTCTTAACTTATTTGTAGCTTTGTTGTGGTTTGAGGCTATGTCACACTAAATGCAGAAGCAGGACTTGAGCTGTGGAAATTTATGGATTATTTTCTTTTTATCCTTTATAACTTTTAAACCGGAAAGGAAAAAGTAGAAAATATACAGCAAAAACAAATAGTGTGTTCCCCTTTTGATATCCTGCCTGTAGTAAGTAGTATGGAATGTTTATTTTAGGGAAACCGCTAGTTCTTGATAATCATCATCATCATTTCAGCCGAAAGACGTCCACTACTGGACATAGGCCTCCCCCAAGTGTCGCCACACTGACCGGTCCCGTGCGACTCGCATCCAGCGGATCCCCGCAACCTTCACCAGGTCATCGGTCCACTTAGTGGAAGGCCTTCCAACGCAACGTCTTCCGGTTCGTGGTCGCCACTCGAGAACTTTTCGGCCACATCGGCCATCCGTTCTGCGAGCAATGTGCCCTGCCCACTGCCACTTCAGTTTGGCAATTCTTCGGGCTACGTCGGTAACCTTGGTTCTCTTGCGGATGTCTTCATTTCTGATTTGATCACGCAAGGAAACTCCGAGCATAGCCCTCTCCATTGCTCTTTGGGTGACTTTAAGCCTTCGAATGAGGCCCATTGTGAGCAACCACGTTTCGGTCCCGTAAGTAATCACTGGCAACACACACTGGTCATAGACTTTCGTCTTGAGACACGCGGTAAGTTGGACAAGAAGATACCGCGCAGCCTCCCGAACGCTGGCCAGCCGAGTCGGATTCGACGGTTGACCTCTTTCTCGAAGTTCTTGATAATGAATTATATATATATATATTTCTCACCAATAATCAAACCAGTTAGGCAGGAGCACGTTGCACAAATTGTCGACTTGTCGACCCGTGAGGAAAGTGAAAGAGAGAGTAACGAGACATTCAAATAAAAGATGGGTACTAGTGATGTCCGTAAAGAATTAGTAAGTTTAGTGTTCGGATTCCAACACTGCCCTATTTAAGTAATAATAATCTGAGATGACGCTAAATATTATCTGCGTTGTTGTATATTTATTGAGAACCACTATACAACTACTGCTTTTTTACCACTAAATCATGAGTACTTTACTACTTATTATCTGAACCTGCGCCAATCATTCGACGACCTGTCGACTATTTCCGAAGTCCTTACTTTCGCGCTTTCATGATCTTTTTAATACAAACACATGCTACATGCATTTTATAGACATTGCTATGGATCGCACCACACGTATAGTCCCAAGTCTTATAACTTTTACAAAAGCTTTGTAGCATTAACACGGATTTAGCAGATGCATAAAGCGCTGTAAAAAGATTTTTAAAAGTGGCAATATTGGTTGATTCATTTTAGAGTTGACAATAAAACAGTTGAGTTACTTCTAAATAAAGTACTTTCTTCGTTTTTACTACTTATTTATATTAATAATAAACCATTTATTTCAGATAACAAAGACCCATAGATAAATACCTTAACCTAAATAACCCGTTAGGGTATAGTTAATGAAAAATATTAAAATTAATAAAATGATTAGGAGCTGAATTTTGTATTAGAAAAGTTCATAGTTCATGAAAATATGTAGGTAACGAAAAGGTGGCGAAAGAGCTTTTAAAAAAATATATTTAAAAAAGTATTTTTTTTAGTTAGAGGCTATGTCAGTGTCAAGCTATAAGTTGATGAAAAATTAGTCGCGCCAATAAAACGTATGAAGTTACAGAATTATAATCACTAAAATCATCAATACAACCCTCTACGTTAATTTAACCCCATTTAATGACTTTTTCATGAACTATTTACAGAATAGGATTAGGTAGGGCCTTAAAGACGCCGCCGCCATGGAAGCCGGCAATATTTTTCCTGAAAAATATAAATTTTAGTCGAACCACAGTGTAATTACTAAGTGGTTCATCTTTCATAAACTAGACAGCATAAATATAAAACAAAAAAGATATTATTCAAACGTGAAAATATTGATTTGTCTGATGATTCTTTATGATCAAATTCTCACGTGACAAAAAACAGCTGAAGTTAAAAAAGGCTATTTAAATTACATACCGTGAGGCAAATTGTTCGCCAATCACCTTAAGTTTATTGTGTAAATGAATTTATCATCGCTCCCCTTGCGAATCGTTACAATTCATATAACCTTCTGAGGTCAATGACTCGATCGAGAATTATTTGTGTGTATTTATTAGTAAACTGTCCTTGGACGCCATTCAGTCACAGCTTTACTTCGCCGGTCAAGCCCACGCCTTGCTAGGTGTCCTGTCCAACTCCATTTGAGCTCCAAAACACTATTTTCAATATCAAAATCGAAGACCTTAGTACGTCTTCGGATTTCGACATTAGGAACTCGAATTACCAGCTTAATGCAGATCTTGTCCATGATCTGGTAACCCAAATAGATCGTTGTTATAAAGTTTAAATGCGGTAATCTAAATTTACATGAATCAGAACAGAACAGAAAGAAAAATGAGACCTCAAATCGACAAACGTAGAGCAGGACACTGGTGGAGAGGCAATTATTGCTAGGTGGCTGGTAACAGCTGGAGAATCTTGTCGAATGGCGTGCGATTGCAGAGGCCTATGATCAGAAGCTGCTCCAAATAATGCTGATGATGATAAAAGAGACCGAAGAAAATTTCTAGACAAATAATTGTATATAAGTTACATCAGACACTTTTCTCAAGATAAACAGAGCATCCTTACATAAAACCAAATAAATAAATCTAAAAAGTGGTTCCCTGTATATATAATACGAAAATAAAAATTCATGGCCCTCCTTAGTTTTTGCCCAGAATCTCCTGTTTTGGTGCCATAGTTAAAAACATTAAGTTTTATTACTATCGTTAAGACTTGAATGGTTTATTTGATCTGTTAGTGTTGCCACCGTATAAAAAGTTCAGAAGGCTTGTTTGTAACAAATCTACATAGTGTATGCGGGCTAAGTTAAAAACAACTTAACCACTTGTTACTGCACTGTTTTTAAAGTACTATGCTTGGCTTAAGAGTAATTTTCGGGTTCCCTGATTACAAACAATGTAGAACAGTACGCACGAATGAGAAGGCTCGAAACGGCGAAGGAAAACATCGTGAGGAAACCGGCGTGTCCAGGAAAACACAGACCTAAAATAAATGTACCAAGTTTGACATATCGATGCATTTTTTCTTGACAAGCAACGCCACCTTGAACTGCATACTTAAAGTGGTCATACTGTACTCGCTCTAACAGAGAGGAGATCCACGTTATATATTATGGTGATTGCGTAATGCTGTTTTCTGTGTGAAACTTCGGTTGTTCTTCTTTCTTGTGGCACTTACTTTATTATACTTGAATACCGCTTGAACCCGCGGCGCCGCCTGCCTTTGCTATTTAGACAAATGATTATTGCTTATAATTAGGAACTCGGATCATTTAATTTAAATCATTGTGTGGCACTACCATGGACTATAAACGGTTACAGCATAAACTATAAGTTGATGTAGGTCTTGAATTTGAACACAATGTTTGTTTGTTAGGCTGTTTCTCAGTAACAGCATAACAGATTTATATTTGATTTTGTACAGTGAGTGTCGGGATAGATCCTTGATTTACAGTTTCGCATTGGTTTCTTCAAAGTGGGTTTTTTGCATTGCTTTTCTACATATTAATTGACACTTTCGTTTTTTCGCTCAGTCTTTTACGGGCATCGATAGATGTGATTCTAAACTACCATTCAATGCTTTATTTATCCTGGAAACTTAGATCTTTTTGCGCAAACATGACACCATTTTTTTTTTACTTTTTTTCCATTCTTTTAATTGCAAGTCCCTATAATAGTGGAATTTCTGGTATTCTTTTAAATGGCGTCGCATGTCGTCGCGAATCTGTCACCATTACTCAAGCAGCCATTGATTGACGAGCCCCTTTAGTTTTACGAGAAAACTAATTAGCCACAAGGATCTATAAAAGTTTTGTGCTAATGGAATCGGCACTTACATAAAAGATTTTTTTTTTGCTCTTTGACTTGGATAAGGTGGTATGTGTGACGCATTAAAGGTAGTAACTTAATTAAAAAGTTACGATTTCTTCAGACACATCAACAGTCGGCCTGATATTTTGCATCTGTAGTCTGATTCTAGCTACTAATTAACAAAATTGGAAACTATTTCGAAACATGGGCTGGATTATTATTTTCAAAAGGCTGAATTATGCAAACAAATTGATAGTGTGATTGAAATTGACCCAATTTAAATTCCATGGAAATCCAATATTTACAATCCTATATCATACAAAAGTAACAAGTTTTAAGAGTACGCAATTAACATTTCTAAATACCCTCCTCTCAAAAATTACACTGTCAAATTACTCGACAATGCCCAAAAAAGTGTAAAGTAGAAGGGAGTTAAGTTGTTCGTTTCCGACGGAGTTTGGAGCCGAGGGTGGCCGAAATTTAGCCACTTAGTGGAGGGTGCCGAATGCCGATTGACTCCTTTGAGACCTCTCTAAATTTTGCTCAACAATTGACCGCTGAAGGGCTACAATATCTTTATGAGAGTTATGTGATGTAAACTTGTTATTAATAAGATTTTAACAACATATAAAGAAACTAAGTTTAGATATCGATTTTGCAGCTTGAACAACTTTAGTCTACAAGGTGGAAGGTGAAAACTGATGTTTCTTACAAAATTGCAATACCTACTCGTCAAAATGTAGGGTATATAAATAAGTAAATGAAAATGTAGGGAAGAAAATGTAGGGTATATAATAAATGTAGGGTATATAAATATAAATAAGCGCGCAGCATCGATGGTGGCTTGCGTCATGACCAGCTCTAACAGGGTTTTGGATATGATTGCTGGCAGAGTGGACTGTCTTTATGTGGTTCATTGCTTTCAGTTACATGTGTTACCGTATCGTGTTGTTAACTAACACACACAACACTTTTAACTGATTTATGAAACTGTACAGGACAGCTAAAATTGCGACCAACCCCAACTCGAACGGTTCTACAAAACAATTACATCTTTCAACTAAACTAAAAACCTCATATCTCAACGATTTGCTGCTATGACCTTTGTAAACTCGTATAAATTTATCAATGGGGCTCTTCTTACCCTATCTCTCGACCTGGGGTCACAAGCACAGAGAGAGAACTCCTTTCATGATCCGCGAAGAAGAATCTTTGTATCCCCTAATCAGGAAAGATAATACCACTTAAAGTGCCATTAAGTAGCATGATTTATTTTATAGATAACGATTCGAGTCACAGAACGAATATAATATTTTATCTGTGGTCGTAGTTTTGATGTTTATAGTCTGTGGTGAACTTTGCTCTATTGTCGGTAAGGTATGAAGAGATGGTTGTCTTTGGTACTTTGGAAGTTTGGTGTTTACTTGAGTTAATAACAACATAATTATCTTTGTTTGGCTTAGTATTTGGCAATATGTATTGCCTTATAAATATCGAAATGAATGTTTTTATCAACGCCTTCAGCTTTGGATTTTAACCGACTTCAAAAATAAAGGTTCGTCAGAACTACTTATTAGTCACTTTGCTTTTAAGCTAAGTGACTACATACCTAAGCTATTTATGCTTAAGTTTGCAATAAAAAAAATGCTATCTGCTACGAATTGAAGAAAGCTTTTTTTGAAAAATCTCTGAAAAGATAGCTGATTGGTCCCGTCTGTCATTTGTACATTTTTGACAGTTGTTACGGATACCCGTAACAACTGTCAAAAATATCAGACTGGTTGTCACACTTTTTTGGCTTCTGACTATACCAGGGCTCGGAAACCGGTTAAATTTCCAAACCGGTTTCGGTCATTGACCCCAAACCAGAAAGGATTGCGGTTTAGGTTTCAGTTACCGGTGTTTTAACCGGTTAGTGGGAGAACCCATTTTTTACAAATTCCGATTCTGTTGAGCGAAATTAAGAGTTGTACCTACTACGCCATCACTCTTATCTCTATCTCTCATCTGCAATAATAAAGCTCTCGGTCTAGTCACTCTACGCCAACGAATAACGCACTCACAAGCAGATTGTGTTCGACCGCGCTCATAGTTTCGTTCTAATTGTCATGAGTGCAACAAAATACTTGAATGGAGTCTAAGTAAAACCGGTTTATTTAGGTTAGTGCGAGTATTAAAATGATATTTTCTTCAAAAACCGGTATCCAAAATGATTTAGGTTTAGCCTAAACCGTTTTAGTAATTAACTGGTTAATCGAAGAACGATATTACAACGGTTTTATGAACAATATTAACCGGTATTTCAAAACCGGTTCCAAGCCCTGGACTATACAGTCAGAAGCCAAAAAAGTGTGACAACCAGTCTTGCCAAGGAGCCTGTTACTCAATAATTGGGTCGTGATGGTCAGATTGAATTACTCCATGTAAAATACTGATATTCAGCTGCATCCGAAATGACTGGAAGAGACCCCAATATAGCCAACATTGTGGGAAAAAAGCTAGGCAGATGGTGACTGTTTATATAGGGTCTATCTGTTCATACACGAAATCTCTTAAGGGGTCATTGTACTCATCATTATGAACAACTTTTACTATGGGATCAACGATGAAATCGCGAAAAAAAAATCGACGGCCCCATACATTTCTCTGCGCATAACTCGACAAAATGTACTGAACAGCTGATTTTTTTTCGCGATTTCGGGGTTAGTCCCTTAGTGAAAGTTGTTCATAATGATGACTACAATGACCCCTTAAAAGATTTCGTGTTTGAATAGATAGACCTTATATATGTACTTGTCAAAGTTACCCAGAATTAAGTTCCCATGTTCCCCTCACACATACGTTATGTGTGGTCGTTTTAATATAAGTAGGTGTAGGTATGTTTGTCTTATTAACGTTTCTCAGAAACAAACCAAAGGTCTTATATTTTAATTAAGTGCTGTTTTTGAGTTTTATGACAGTGACCGACATTGTAATTTAGGATTTATTGCTTTAGTACCGTTAAATCGGGTTTTCAATCAGTTTTTGTTTTTCAGTTTTTTCTTTCTTTTTAATATATCTTGAATAAGCTTTATGGTGGTAAAATCACTTAAAAGTAGCAGACCTTTAAGTGATCCAAAGACAATTAAAACACAACATTTTTAAGACAGTTATTATAGATCTTAAAAGTATTGTCTGTGGATTATTAAAATATTATATTAAAATTCGTTCAGAAGTGTAATTTTCTCCAAAGGAAAACAAAAACTAGGTCTAGACTAGACTCGACACTAAAGAACTTAATTGCTCAGTACGTAATTAACAAGCTCCGACTATAACTAAATGAAGTAAAACCTTATTGAAACAGAGATACTATAATTTTTTTTCTGCCAAAAAACAGGAACGCATCCATTAACCCTAAATTTATTTTGAAATGTCTTATGTATTTAATTTATAGAATTAATATTGACCTCAATATAATCACCTCAAAGGATTTACAAGTTAAATATTATAGCAGCAATAACACTAAGAAGATAATTAATCAATTGAGGTGCGAATGTTTGTTTATAACATAATATACGTCACTAAATCAATAAATCTATATTTATTGTTATTTGACTCAGACTGATTATCTATAAATCTATATTTATTGTTATTTGAAGACACGATTTTCAAGTGCAAAAGTTAAAAGAAGAAAAAATGTAAAATCAGCAAAGTTCGCGGCGGGCCACTTCTAACCTGATCGATCAGGGCAAAATGGTGAAAAGTGGTCACACGCCAACATTGCTGGTTGTAGGTACCACAGAAAACATGACCGTCACTTATGTCAGATATCATTACGTATGATTGAGAGATAGACGCTTGATAATATAAAACGCTCATACCGAAACTCACGCGTTTTTAGGGTTCCTTACCTTAATCGGCAAAACGGAACCCTTATAGGATCACTTTGTTGTCCGTCTGTCTGTCTGTCAAGACCCTTTTTCTCAGGAATGCGTGGCGGTATCAAGCTGAAACTATCCCAAATACTCAGGTCTGCTACCCCTTGGAGCAATGAAAAATCAATCTTGTAAGTCAACGCGATCAAAAGATATGACTGTTTATGTCGCATATTATGCGATTTCACAAGGGAATCAAAACCTATAGGGTACTTCCACTTCCCTTTGACCTAGAATCATGGAATTTGGAAAAAAGCAAGGCCTTACAGCACAAATAAAGGAAAAGTACCAAAAAAAAAAGTTGATAGTTAAAGGGTGTCCCCATACATAAATAGTTGATGCCAATTAAGATATTTTTTTAGATAATGGTACGGAACCCTTCGTGCGTGAGTCCGACTCGCACTTGGCCGGTTTTCCTCGGGGGGGGGGGGGGGGGGGGCAGAAAATACAGAAATAATTACATACTCCTTTTGCTTCGTCCACGTTGATACATCTGGTCATACGCGCACGCTGTTAGAACATTTGAACCATAATATACAGGTAACCCGTATGGGTATAGACCGTGAACATAGCTGCAACCAGCTTTAGCTCAAATAAACATCAGTACGGTACCTAACCTCAGCTCCGCCTGAGTGCGACGGACGTGAGCTGACTGATTGATGATCGGAGCAAATAACTCAGGGGAGGGTGACGTAACGTGGAGCTACCGAGTATCGTCTCTGGGATGGTGGCAGATCTTCGGGGGTCAAATGAACTAGATGACAGAATTCAGGAAAATATGCACGCGTAGAAGGTGCGACAAATACAATGCTACAAGCAACCAGCACCACAAAGTAACGCCTGATTCCAAAGGAGGCTTGTTAGGTACAGATAATTTTCACAAGATATTAAAGCTCGTTACTGACCAGTCGCTTTCTGCTATTGTGTAAATAAATCAACAGTTTACGGAAGCAACTAGATGTTAGGGAGGTAAAATTAAAGCCAAAAAGCCTGCCTTTGATTATACATGTAAGATTACTAAACACCTACCACTTTGTAGAGTTTTCTGATGTTTCTGAGTAAGCTTCCTCACATTTATCTTGCAAATAGGAACCAGCTTGTAGAATCTTTAAGACATAACATAGTTCAACTGTAATAGCAGTAATTCCGTCTCATCAATTAAGACCACTGTTCTATTTTAGGATGCGGAGATTATCAATTTTGCTTCAATTACTTTAACTCCTGTTCAGTATCTATTCTTGTAACCTCTGAATCAGTTTAGTATTCAGAGGTGTCTATCTGTCCTAAGTTATTGATAAAAAAAAAACAAATGTAAATTTAAATATCGATCGTTCATCTCAGCTCAATAGCCCTTCGCAGTCTACTCCTGGGGGTTACTATGGTGTCTTAAAGCAGGAGTAATTCCAGTTTGGGAAAGAGACAGAGCTATACAGGTCGTCTAGCGCCATCTCTTTCCCACACTAGAATTACTCCTGCTCTAAGACGTCATGGTAGGCAACCTGGGCCTATGCCTCTGACAAACTACTCCTATACAAATTGCTTGAACAACCATATTTTTAAGGTCGTCGTCGGGGACATTTAGCTGGGGGACGTCCCACACTACTACGCTTGCCAGTACGCGAGATTTTAAATAATCAAAAATTAATTTGACTGCCTCGTTGGTCTAGTGGTCGCAAGCGCGGCTGCTGAGCATGAGGTCCTGGGTTCGATTCCCAGGTCGGGCAAAGTGTAATTGGGTTTTTCCATTAGGAATTTCTCAGTATCAGCCACAGAGTGGATTTGCGCCCGGTTGGTAGCAATAGGCTCGCCCCCTATTACATGGGACATAAATAAACATAACTGGTGAAATTTGTGTGTACTATTAGGTACACCTCTGCCAAACCCTTCTAGGATTACATGCGTGATGTTATGTTATAGATTAATTTGTCTTACAGTCGAATCTGTTACGCCAAACGAATCAAGAATCTTCAGAACAACAAAATCCAAACACGACACCCCGAAACGCCATCCATAACGTATCACCATTTTCATCACCGAACTGGCTCCTATCAATCACAGAAACACCAGACAACTAGTCTCCAAGAACTAATAACAATTGCTAATAACAAGGAAGCCCAAATAAACCGGCCAATTATCAAGTCTGTCCACGTAAATCCGCGAATCGGGCGATGTACGAAATAACCGGCGAGATGGACGAGGCGTCGATTGAGGGACATTAGGTATTCGTGATGGGAATTTGTTTAGAACAATTGCGCCGACCCGGATGTCGCTTGTCGTGAAGATGTATGGTGTTTTGTTGATGCTAATAAATTGTTTAAAGTAATGGAAGACTTTAGAAGAAACCGGTTTCTGTCACTGGTTGAATGACGGAGATAAAGATGCTAGTCAAAAAGATTCAGCTGTTACTGTGTGGACTGGAAGCCAATATGGATTTACCAAAGAATAAGCATGGATGACGATTGAATCTAAACTTCAGAATCATAGGTCCCAGTATCGACCCTTGGACAGCCATTCTTGTCAGCTTCATTAAAAAAAACTAGCTCAACAAAAAACTTCATTTGTGACAAATGTATAGTTACCAGTACGTCCCCTATAACTTTAAAACTAACCGATGTTGCTATTGGCTGAAAATCACCCTTCCTATCCAAAGAAGAATCAAATGGAACTCAAAAGCTTACGCGCATACTTTTCATATTTCTAACACAATTAAATAAATTAAAAACTTAACCATGCGCCCTTATAAACGGTGCATATTAAGTAGCATAAAAAAGCATATAAAAAAACGGAAAGACAACTTGATGCAAATGTAGCACATTTGAAATGCATATGAGTTTTTATTGTGAGAAAAATTTGTCTTTTCAGCCTATTTAGAAGTAAATTTATTATGTATGTATATTTTGCCTGTCCGTATCTAGGAAACGGGTAGTCTGATTTTGATGCGGCAGTTGCGTTCTAAGGATTGTAATAGTAATTTTAATTGAGTTTTTGTGTTCATCTAGGAATTGAAAAACGAACTTGGTAGGAAGTTATTGACTAGCTCTTGGGTTCGAAAAACGACAAATGAGAAACTGCCGAAACTCGTGGTAGTTCTAAAACACTCACTGTTCCTCTGTTCGGAAGACAACTATAAAAACAAACAAAAATAAGTTTAAACTGTACATCTAACAACCATGACAATGTCACCACGACCTCAAACGTAATAAAAAGAACATCAAAGCTTTAATGTCACCACTGCAACAAATCATTGACTTCGCGTGCATATAACCTGCAAATAATATACGACCGCCACCAAATTGTAAGTGCCAATTCATTGCCAATTCGTTGTTTGATGTCACTTTTTAAGTTGACTACTCTATTTTGTTCTTTATGCTCAACCTTTTTAGAAATGTTTTCCCATAATTGTCTGCATTTCTCAAGGACTGTTTCTTTGATCGATTGAATTGACGTTTGAAATTGTTTCTTGGTATTCTTGGCAGTGACAATATTGATTTTGTTAAAGAGCTGCGTGACACTGGACATAACAATGCGCCTCAAGTTTAAGTACTGGCAGATATAGAAAAGAAGTAAAGCTATAGTTTTTGTAAAGAATCAAATTTAAAAAAGTCTATCAGAGACTAAATTTTAAATAAATATGAAGGCAAGCAGCTGAAGCACCTGATCAACAATATTCATGTTGAATTTTTCAATAACTCGCCACAGTACTACCTACGAGTACAGTAAGATTACCATAAGTAAATAAATTACAGTCATCACCCAGATCTTGCTAATTTTCCATCTTCACCTCACGCCATTCGTGACAAGACTACATTACAACACTTTTGTGTATTTTTCTCATGTAACACTACCTGGTCAATTGGTATTCAGGTCTATTACCCCAGTTTCCCATCTTCAAGGATTACGCAGAACGAACGGAGATTTTAAGAAACGGAACCGTGTCTAAAAATTAGCAGAAATTCAAGGATTTCTAGAAAAACAAAAGCGGAATGATTTAATTGTTTTTTTTTTCTTTGACGTAGAATTTATTGTCTGTGGTTAAGACTATTCGGAATACAGAATAGGTGATGATTTGAATAGTTACATTGAGTTTAGGCCGTATTTGGGTAGTGTATCGTGTTTTACTATTTTTGGCTACTAAAGCTTAATAAGGCATTTGTTGACTCAATCAAAGTGTTAAAGAATTCTTAATCCGTTCCTTTTAAGTTAACGTATTACATTCAAACAGGAAAATTTATTGCTTTAGTATCAAGTTCAGCCAGATAGCCGTTGTTCAAGGAGCACTCATTGAGGCTCATTTCCGAATTTGCTATGAAACGCGTATAAAGCCCTGTCAAACGTGTAAATCACACTGGCTATGCGAAAACGATGCAACATCATGTAGTGATCTCTCCAAATCTTGTCTCATTTAAACGCCAGCCTCCGTAAGGCGAGTATTTGTTCACAAAGCTAATTTTCCGCGTTCGACGCGCTACAAAAAGTCGCGGCGACTGTAACTCATAAGTTCATGTCGCGCCGCGTTCTTTCTCAGTCCGATCCACCACTATCTGCACCATAGAGGATGCTTACGAATCTTGGCAGGAGTCAAAATTAAATTCGGAAAATTTCTTGTTCTTAAAAGTTCTTTTCAAGTTTTATGGCTGTAGGAAAAGTGATTGTGTTTCGTTTCATGAGCTAAACTGAAAAAAAATCTAGTGTGCCAACATGTTTTTTTTTCCTTTAAAATGTTCCTTGAAGAAATTAATTTTTGTATGTCATATTTACTTGGAAGCTTCTTCATTTGTCCTTCAAAAAACAGCTAAACTAAATTTCTATACTGTTGCAATATTTTTTTCATGTCTACCTTTCTTTCGTACACGTCCTTTTATTTCGCTCTCACATGTATTATAGTTGAAACCCAAAACATCAGCCTGTATCAGGGCTGGGCTGGTTGGCGCCGTCGAAAATTCTCTGACAGTCCCGATCCCGCGATACGGTCCCTACATGTTTTATGTATAACAAATGGGAGACATCCAAAATAAAGCATATGAACGGGAGCGTTTACATTCGGCCATGGATTCGGCTCCACGTGGACACATTCCCGACATTTCGTCGTAAGCAAGCCGCCATCTTAGCTTTTTTTTTCGGTTGTGGCTCGCGCGACGGAGTTTCTCATTTTTTAATTTCCGCTAATTTTGTGGAACTATGATGTTTGTGGATTTTTTTCGCTTTATTTCTTGATGTTGGTATGTAGTTATGATTTTATAGTGATGGTGTTCCTTCGATGTCACATATTTGTATCGCTACTTGTCTATGACTTTCACAGATGATCTCAAATTTTTGTGGAATTTTCGGTAAAATTAATGTTATCTCGGCAACTTTTCCAAGTTCAACCAAAGCGTCGAACAGAATGAGTAATTCTCTTCAAGACTACCGTAACACGAATTTCATGTGCTACATACATTACATAAACATTTTGACAAAGCATCCAACAATCTACCTGTTGTCACAACCGAGTCATCGTCCCCACGGCCATAACGTAAAACCATAGACATCTAATTTGCGTTTTTAACATATGTCACAAATCACGGGGTACTCTAATAATGTCAAGATGGCCCATATGAGTACAAGAGTGACATTTGTAATGCTGTCACGTTCCTCTTCGGTTCTCACCATACGTTTTATATGTAAGCCAATCACGTAAATAGATCACAGAATGTGTGAGTTTGGCTAATTGGCTACTTCTAATTAATTGACGGATAATCGTTACGTTCTTCTGTTAGTGTGGTGCGTGATACGGTTAATCGATTCGGTTTCGAAAGTTAGTCGATTATTTGAATTTGTTCGGTACGCTAATAAGTTTTTTTTTTTTGTAATTTTGTCACGTTTTTGGTTTAGTGTTCGGACGATTAGTGGGGTTTCTTTTTTCGATAGTATGCTGAGAGGCTTTGAAGGTACAATCAAGCATAGTTAGCTTTATTTTAAATTACTTGTCAGTTGATTGAAATTATTTTGTGTCTCTTATTATTTAAAACCAAACTCAAACAATAGAAAAGATTCCAGACCTTCTCAGCACTTATCACAAAACTTATCAGCATCATTACTTTCATAAACAAATAACCATAATAATATCCTAAAATGTTATCACAACCAACTAATAGATATCATAAACCATAACTTTTTGAAGGAACGATTACGGGGTTTCAAGAATATCATTATTCATTCATTATCAGGAGATCTAACCAAAACGCCTTCGCGACAGAGCGACATGACAGGAACATCGACATCTTTTTGTCACTTGCCCAGGCGCAGATCAAAAGTTCCCGCATTTTGTTCTTCTCGACTTTTTGTCGCCACAAAAAATCGGTGACGCGTTATTATTGATGTTTTAAATCGGGATCTTGTTTGATTGCGTGTTTTTTTGGCTTGTTAAGTATTATCACGGTTGTCGGTTTGAGTGTAAGCAGGTATTTAATAAGGCGTGAGAAATTGATTTAACCGCTGTGAATTTAGTTTAGTTACAATTGGTACTTACCTACAAGACGATTTCGTTAAAGTTAAATTAATTTCACTTCTTGTTCAAAAACGGATATTAATTAGTGAAAAAAATTAGTATCGCACTCAAACTACGCTGACCTGACCAAAGGTGAAAGCAAGAAAATAAACTGTCTTTTAACATGGAAACAAACAAAAAAATGAAGTAAAATACATAACCAATCGTAGTTAATAATACTTTATTTTCAATCCCTCTTTCACATAAAAATATACTAAAAATCGTCTCGGCCAACATTGGGCCAAGGTCATCCAAGACCAACACGAGCAGACCAACCCTGCAGGTGCAAATGTTTTGTGCCGACACTCCGTCCGGTGTGTAGTCCGCCGCTCATATTAATTAACCGCTCGTAATTAAAAGCCTTACTTTTGCTGTCATTTTGAGTAAAATGTGAGTAAATTTTAAGAGGATTTGAATAAAAATGAACTGCGGTTTTGTTATTATAGTATTTCTGGATAAGGATAAAACTTTGTTACATTTAATGTTTCTTCTTTGTGTAGCATCAAAACTGGTAAAATATGACCTATAAAAAATCAGTTTCTTTAGTAAGACAAGTTCTACTAATACTCTTACCGCTGCTTACCTCATCAGACTCCTTTCTGTTTATCCTATACATACTAGCTTTTGCCCACAGCTTTTGTCGCCCTATTGTCGTAAATTTTCCTACGGAAACGTCTTAAATATAGTATAAGACATTCGGGAATTTTAGCTTCCCATTATTGAAAGAATTTTCGGAATCGGATCAGTAGTTCAGAAGATTACCCCTACATACAAACTTATAAATCAATTTAACCTCTTTATAATGTTAGTTTAGATTTGCAAAATAAATAAATAAATTTAATTACTTACTTCAAAAATTACGTAATAAAAAAAAACTGACATTGGTAAACAATGTCAGTTTTTTTTTTTTTATTACGGAATTGTTATAGTTATCCCATCCCCATTTATGACCACAAATCAAATCCGCGACAGAAATCAACACACATCACTACTACTCAATCTCCAATAGTACCAACTTACCGCATTCAACTTTTTTGACCAAAGGAAAAGTTACTACTGGAATTTTAACTCCGAAAATGAGATAGGGAATCAAGTTAAGGCTCGTTATTAGATACATGTTAAAGTAACGTGGCCAGCCCACCCCGGGTCTGGCGCCGCGGCCGTACCAAACTTACAAGCCTTTATCTACCATCTTGGAGCAATGGAGTCGACTCATTGTAGATTTTTTTTTGAGAGAAAGGGTAATGTTTTTTTCGAAGTTTAAAAATAAGTGGATTGTGCAAATAAATTTTTAGATTTTAGGACTAATATTTTTCATGAACTTATTTTTTTTTTCGTAATGACACTACCGATTTTATTTAGACTCCGCACGGTAGAGCTACGCCAAGTTTAATTTATCAACCTTTCTTACCGTTTATACATTGAACTATTACAGATAATCAGTCGCTTGAAGTAAAACGTGTATTTAGCTGCATTGTATCCGGTTAGACTAGAAACCAACCCAAACATAGTTAGGAAAAGACATCCCATGATGAACACATCTAATTCAAAAGCCAATTATAGAGAAATTAAAACACAGAAAAATAAACGACATACTACTCCACACCTCTCGTTTGGTCATCAAAGCTACCGTCGAGGCCTCGGATAAGGGAAACGAGATGACAACGCTTTTGTTAACCATTATTTATAGCGTTTTTTACTTACGCCGACATTTTGTCCTAAATCACATGGCCATCAAATGTCTTTTAATATCTATAATACAATGCCGGTTGTATGACTGTGATGCTTACCTTTGCCTTTAAACAGTTTAGGCGCTGATTTTACAGCGTTTCGTAAACTTTATTATGTTAAATGAATTGTAGGTTTCTTTTTAAATGAGTAATTTATGGATTCCTGAATAAACGATTGTTTTTCTATACTTTTTGAGAGGGGAAAAGTTTGTGAGGGGATAATGTAGCTTCCTATTGGTGAAAGAATTTCCAAAATCGGTTCAGTAGATCCAGAGATTACCCCCTACAACCTCACAAACTTTACCTCTTTATAATAATAAGTATAAGTAGATAAGTATAGATCATAGCTAGCCTGCACAGTCCCCCTGCTGGGCAATACAAGCCTCCAATCTTTCTATGGGTATCGAATCTGCGTCACTTCTTGCAAATTTTTAAGGGAGAAATCAAAGCCTTAATTTTAAAATATCAAAATTAATCTCTTGTACAAAAAGTAATCTCTGGATCTACTGAACCGATTTTGGAAATTCTTTCACCAATAGGAAGCTACATTATCCCCGAGTGCCATAGGCTATAAGTACCATATGGTATTTACAACGTGCCCGTGGGATAATTTCCCTCCAAAACGCGAGCGAAGCCGCGGGCAGCAGTTAGTAATTAATAAATATAACAAAAACATGAAGTAAAAACCGTTAATCCTTTCCCTTTATCTTATCTTACCTAGTTAATTACCTAGATAATGCAGTTGACCCCCTTCACATGCCTCTATTACCACCAAGTGGTATTTTTATAATATAAGTATATTATACTGTGCCCTGCGTTATCACTATTACATTTTTTACCTACAAATTTTCTACTTAAATATATCCAAAGGTGTTACTTCGGTATCAGTAACAAACTACGTGATAATACAAAACTTTTCATGAGCAGTTCCCTCGCAGTGTTACCAACTAAACCAACGTATGTTCGGGCGTATAAATTCCTTAATTATTTTTTTAGTAATTAGTCAGATGGTGTTCGGTAGCGGAATTCGGCTTATCTTTATAGTCGATCGGGGTGCTACGTTAGACGTAGGATGTACCGCACATGACGTTGTGTTGGTAATTGGTATAGTGAAGCTAGAAGTGACATACAACACAATACAGTGTCGGAGTAAATTAGCTAGCGAAAGTCGACTCACGTGATGGGTATCGATATCAAAACAAAATAGAAAAAAAAACACTTTAATTTTTTACCATTAGTTTTTTGTTTTCATTTTGTTCGTGTAGTTGGAAGATTTGACATTAACTAATTAAATAAAAGCTTGTTAAAACAGATTAGGTGATTTCTGCTGTTTGGTGGTTCGCTAGCTAACTTAAATTTCACCCTGTATGTAGGTATCTTTTTAAAGTCAAAATTGTTGACTGTGTAACACAAATACTCCAAAGAAACTTTTTGTTATTTTTTAATTTTAAATATTTAACTTATCTTTGACTAGAGACCTAATTTCAATCAAATTCTAAATCTAAGCATTCTGAAAATAACTTTATTCTAAATCTTTTCCATACCATCTAAAATTCTAAATCGATGGTCTAACCCACATTGTTATAATTACAATTCTCATTAAGTATTAATAGCTCAGGAATTTTAATTTGGTCACAAACTTTTATAACAACATTTAAATATAATTTTAATACTTTTAAAGTGTTAGAACTTGGCTCTACACCTTGTATGATAATAATTTAGCGCCATTTTCTTTTATACCAGCTGTTTAAATTTAGAATTATGACTAGTTTTTGCTTGTGTTTTGCTTGTGTTTATCGATGTTCTACGGTAGTCATTAATATCGGGAATAGTGATGACATCTGTGTTAAAAAAAGAACAGATTACACCTTTTTTTTACGGCTGTTAAATTTTGTCGGTGATAGTTTGTGGAGATTTTCTGCGGTGCATGTTTTTAAAAGAAAATACATGTGTAATAGTAAAAAACAAGAAATTCGACTGTGACAGTCAGACAAGAAAGTGAGATTGTAAGAGTTCGTAATTATTTTAAATCTGTCATTAATTTTGTTTTCATATTTTTTAAACCACAACACAATAAATAATAGTAAGGAAATAAAGAAAATAAATAATAGTCTGTCACTTACGTAGAGGTGGCTACTCTTGAGAATACGAATAAAATCTCATTAAATCTTGGCTAGTAATAAATTATATTGATTTATTTGAGTAAAGTTTATTTTTGTAGTCAAGGCTATCACGATAATATAACTATTGTTTGACATTTGTTTAACAACAAAGTACAGACGCCATCACATCCAGCTACTACAATCTGTCAAATTTCTTTAATAGATTTTCAACTTTATCACTAAAGAATTAAGTTCAAGTTTGTTTGGGAAAATTCGTCAGTTTCGGTTAGCTTGATGTGCTGGCGTCTGTACACACATTTAAGAGTTTATAGAAGTTGCTTCCTTAATTTAAAAATAACCGAATGAGCTCTGCACCAGATCGACTCCTCGCGATGCCGATATCGTGCCTATACGTGTGTTGCAGTATGGAGTTACATTGCAAAAATCCCGAACGGCTCGATATAAGCCGATACAAAACCCGTGATTATTAAAGTTAACCGATATAAGAATATTTTGACGAAAACAAAAACCAACTGGTAGCTGCGGGTATAACTTATAACAGTAACTATAAGTGTATAGAATAGAATAGAAATAATTTATTTGCATTGAATGTAGGTACATACATGAGTTGTTACAGTACTAATTATCTGTTCCTGTTCTAACATTTGGCATGCACCAATTTATACTTATAATTATAAATAACTAGCTGTAGCCCGCGGCTTTGCTCGCGTTTTGTTCGGAAATGATCCCACTAGCACGTTCTAAATATATCGGGGATAATGTAGTTTCCTATTAGTGAAAGAATTTTCAAAATCGGTTCAGTAGATCCAGAGATTACCCCCTACATACAAACTTACAAACAAATTTTACCTCTTTATTTAAAAACTTTTACAAAAAAATATAAAAATCTAATTTAAAGTAACATAATAAATAATAATCCAGCTTTTTTTTTCAAAAACAATAACCAAATATATTTTATCTGTTAAGAAATCTGATACAGAATAATAACATTTTTGTATTAATAAAAAGGTTAAAGCTGTTTTTTTTTTAAATTCTCAAAGGTATCAGCCAGGTTCCTTGTAATAATAATGTAATATTTCATTCTTGGCAACTATGTACGTTATTTCGCTATATGGCCTCATTGAGACAGGAGATCACGTTTTTTAACACGCTTTGATTCGTTTCACCTGTAACCAGCTATGTATATAAATATTTGAAGTTAAATTGGACCCCCTTCCCGGTTTCCGATTGAGCTGAAATTTTACATACATGTTTAGTCTGGATGACAATGCATGGTAAACAAAGTGACGTAATTCTAAATCCAATATGGCGGCCACCCAAAGATGGAAGATTAGTTATTTTTTATGCATTCCCATGATATGGGTATCAGATGAAAGGATCTGCTGAGAGGAATACGAGAAATAAAATGACGTCATTCTAAAGTGTTTTTTTAAACTATAATGTTTAATTTTTTTAATTGCATTGCTTCTAATCTTCAAAACCACCTAACTTCGTCTAAAATCCATATAATCATCTTCTCTAACGCGACATATCTTGCGAAATGCGAAACTCCTGATGGTTTCGGTGTCAATAGGCGCCATTGATTTAGTTATACGTGTGTATAGCGCGGCGTCGCTTCGTTGCAAGATAAGGTGGAGTGACCGGCTGACGGCACCGCGAGTCGAAGTAGAGGTTAAACTAAGATTTAAGTTTTTTAAACGATTTGTGGACTTTCACAAACGTTTAAATTTTAAAGTGCTAGCTAGCTTTTGGTCCTCCGAGACTAGACTTAGGTTTTGTTTAAATTTTAGGATTTCAGCCTTGTCTTTGGCTTACTTGGTTTTGTGTGATTATTTTTTGATTTAGAACATAAATTTGATATCAGTGTCCCGCTCCCTGTGGTTCTTTGATTCCAGATCAGTTTTTTACCTACTCTTTCAGCCTTTCCTAGTTTATAGAAATAAATTGTGCACATTATAACAGACACTAATAATTCATCTTTAACGGTAACCCAAACACATCCGAAAGAAAATCCTTACCCGTCGGTTAACCGTAGTTAAGACGGTGCAGCCCATCGTACTCGACCGAAGCCGCAAGAATGCGTCAATATGCAGAGCTCACCCCCACAACCCCGCACTTTAAAAAAAAAGCGAAAATGTTCACTACTACACCAATTATCGCACTCCGTAATTGAAAGAGGGATTTTTAATTAATCACCTTATAAAGGCGCCGTTTTGACGTTGTGTCAAAAATGATAAATTTATGGCCGAGTCGTTTTTTTTTATTAACCTATAAACTGATGTAATGGATCGTTTTAGTTGAAAGTTTTTTTTGTAATAAGTTGTAAAACTGCAGTTTTGTTGTTATTCGTATGTTGTCAAATAAAAAATAATGGGTATTTGATAATGTTGTACTTGAAAACATCTGACTTTGAAAGGTCGTACACGTGTCAGATGTCACGTTAAGCTTAACTAGAACTTTCTAGCAAACTTCAAGGCTGCTAAAATTGGTATACAAAAAACATTATGAAGCCTGACAAAACAAGGAAAAAGTTAGTAAACTTGATCAAATTTTTATTGAATATCCTGGATGAAGCTGACTCAAGAACATCTAGCTTGGCACAAGCAAAGAGAGGTCTATAACCAGCAGTGAGTGAAGTCGGGCTGTGGATGATGATGAATATGATGAACTTGCAAACACGGATTGAGAAAATGCTTCAGTCAAATCCCTCCTCCCTATGGGAAGAGGTGTTTGACCTTTGAATTCAACGAATGGCTGATACCACTAATAATTGTAATGAGACAAACACCTAGCCAACCCTAGCAGGAATGCAATTCCTTTACACATCATCGCGCTGCTTAGTCAGTCACGTTGAACTGAACATGATGTCATCGGGGTGGGGTGCTCAATTAAGGAGAACTAGACTAGTACTTTTCTAGACTTCATGCTGGTTAATCTCTGATTTACCACATAAGGATGACAGATGATTGAACAATAAAAAAAAATGCAAAAAAAATCAACAGTTTTTAACTGCCGTTATTGATCAAACTTACACTGCTAGGCTCGCGATAATTTTGGAATAAGCTATAATATCCTTGAGGCTCACAATAAAGAGGAAGAAGTAAATGATGCCGTGACGTCTGACAAGGGAGAATGGAAGAAGAAAACGTGTTGCGCCGACCCCGAGTAGAACGGGACAAGGGCATGAAGATGATGATGATGATGATCCTTGAGGCTCACAAGGGTATTCTATCCCATAGTAGACATAATAACAAATAGTGAAAAATCGATTCTCACTAACTTACAAGTCAAAAATGGGTAATCTTTTATCTTCACTAACTGTTGCTCCCGTTTTGGTCAGAAATTATCCCACGGGCACGTTGTAAATATAGCCTATGG
This sequence comes from Eugnorisma glareosa, assembly GCA_947578425.1. Lineage (NCBI taxonomy): Eukaryota > Metazoa > Arthropoda > Insecta > Lepidoptera > Noctuidae > Eugnorisma > Eugnorisma glareosa. The sequence continues at coordinate 15,543,274 of OX387974.1, read as the reverse complement.
CACTCGAGGATAATGTAGCTTCCTATTTGTGAAAGAATTTTCAAAATCAATTCAGTAGATCCAGAGATTACCTCCTACAACCTCACAAACTTTACCTCTTCATAATATTAGTATAGAAGAATATATTAATGAATAGTAAAACAGCGGTAAGCTGAGTGGCGCGCATTTCAAGGGTACTATGTCCAAAAACCAATTTCTTACTATTTTCTGATGAAAACATTATCATCTTCCTGTCCCTTGTCCCATTCCATTTGAGGTCGGCGCAACACGTTTTCTGCCTCCATTCTCGCCTGTCAGACGTCACGGCATCTTTTACTCTTTTCTCTTTCATATCATTCCTCAAACAATCCATTCGTCTTTTCTTTGGCCTTTCTCTCTCTTTCTATCCATCAATAATCATGTCCACCACTCTTTTATTCACATGTGTTTCATCCCTCCTCATTACATGTCCATACCACAAACACCTTCCTTTCAATTTTTCTGTAACAGGCGCCACTTTCAAACTTCGTCTAATATTCTGATGAAATTAGTAAGAAACTAATCAATAATATTACTACAACACTCCCATTTGAAGCAAACACAAAATACAGACACTACCATACAAATTCCGCAATAAATCGAATTACTAATCAACCAATCATTTATGAATCAATGAGCCCCTTCTTCATTTATCTTTAAAAGATAAAATTCTTAGTAAAGAATGGTTCCTTTGATGTGTGAACGAGCTACTGTTAGACATTTTGATTGACAATCGCTATAATTTTGCACCGTTCAATATTGCGACTGGTTTCCTAATGATAGCCTTGCCGTATCAATGCTGATTCTTTATAAGTGGGGAAGAGGGAGTCATTTTTAGAATTTATGAGCTGGAATTGCATTGCGATTGTAATAGTCGGTTATTATAGTGTCGTTTGATTCTTGGGTGAAAATGAACTAGTAGAACCAGCTGCTTATATTTCTTTGTATTCAAATGATTATGAGAATAAAACTGCGGCTGTTAGAGTTTCTAAAGTTCTTCATCATAATCATCTCCCTAGCCTTTTCCCAACTAAGTTGGGGTCGAGTTCCAGTCTGTATTTTACATGGAGCGACTGCCTATCTGACCTCCACAACCCAGTTAGTACTGGATAATATGATATCTATTGACTGGTTGCCAGACTTTCGGGCCACTGACTGAGTTTCACCAGTTCTTATCATAATATTGAGTTTTTCTAAAGCCCTTCTCGCCGAAAGGTGGTTATTCAATCAGTGAACTTTACTGCCTGGATACTGAGTTTTTTGCTCTTTATGCTACATTCTTCCCTGTTATACGCCAATATTTCGTCTTTATGAAGATCTTTTGGAACAAGCAAACAATGATAATTAGGCCGACTAAAGTCGACGACAATTATAATTTCCGAAAATTTAATGCTGATTAATCCCCAAACCTAAATCTTCTATCAACTGGCTTCGAAACCTGAAGACCTTACAGTTTAAGAATATCATCGCAAACTTCTTATTATTTAAACCATATTTAACAGATATACATACGTATGTAGGAATTTTGCTTAAGGTGACATATTGGTCGGAGTAGTCACTAAAACATATCTAGAACTCTAGGATAAATAAATAGCAATCTAAGAACTAGGTACTTTTGAAACGGTTTCTCCCTCAAAATCAGCGTAGTAACAATATGTTCGATCAAGCCACTACTTACAGGTTTACTCTACTGTACTGCTTAAGACAAGTATTAAGTTTCGCGCGGTTGCAAGCGACAACGTTTGTATTGAGTTACAAGTTATAATTTTATAACTAGCTGCTTTTATTGTATAGAGATGTTTTGATAACGGCTTCTCAATTAATAATCTTGTATTTTTTTTTACATTTTTAAGTTTTTTAGAAGTAGTTTATGTAATTGGCTATGCCATTTTTTTTGCAATAGGCAAGAATTCAAACGAAGTAAGAACCTTCAATGAACGTAAAGCTAACAATTCAAACTTTTGACAGTTCTAACTTCAAACAGTTACTCAGAATAAAAATCGTATTTTAAATAATGTGCAAATTAAAAAAAAAACTTTTACCCAAGTAACCACTTAGACTTGTTTAATCTCTGAAATAGTTCATTTCAGTACACTGAGATAACCGCGAAAACCTAGAATTCTATTTCGGCAACTAAAATTGCAATTAATAATGAACTAATAAAAATCAGTAGCGTTTACATCTAACTTTCACCAGATACTAGTAGTAAAAGTAGGATCTACTGGTATATACAGAGATATTTGCATTTTTAATAGGGATAGTGCTCATTAATTGCCATATCGCAATAAAATTTATTTCAAAAGACAGAATTAGCGCCTAAGATCATGTAATCAGACAATTTTGCAAAGTTGTGTATGTTGATGACATTATGTTACGGTCCAGCATATTTGATCAAATATAACCTAAACTTAAAACATACTCGTTTCCACCTGCATCACAGAATACATAATATTACAAGCCTGCACATTAAACTGAAGACATCAAACCTACTTACTACAACATAAAAATAAACACGTGATCAAACAGCTGATAATCGGCGTTTATTCTCGTCAACACGTCAAAGAAACCATAAATTATATTTTTATTGACAGACCTGCCTCCATAAATAATACCTGTCTACTTGACGTCGTAGTAACGTTAACTAGTACTATAAAACATTGCAAAAAAATATCTTTTTAATTATGTATCGACCGATTCCGATTCTAATTTGATTAGCTTAGGTATAAACATTTGATTAGACGGAGAAACTGATGTGAATCAGTGGTTTCAAAGGTTAAATTAGCTACTGCTGAGAGGTAATGTACTACAGCACGTAAATCATTGCAATTTGAAACTTATGTTATGGCGATAAAATTCTCGCGTTGTTTGCTGTAATAAACGAGGACCCATTCCTCGCTTATTAGAGCAAACAAATAGATGTGTCAAAATCACATTTTTTTTTTTCATAAACTTACATAATACCATTGTAGTATCATCATTATCATATCAGCCCGGAATCACTCACAGCTGGGTATAGGCCTCCCCTTTTTCTGCCACACTTCCCGGTTCTGTGCGTCCCTCATCCACGCGACTGTGACAATGTCGTCGACCCAACGAGCTTTAGGACGGCCTTGATTGTAGTATGCTCTACCACAAATAAAGAAATGCCAAACAAAATAATGCAGTCGTCCATATGAAATAATGTATACAAAACTTTAATGAAATGGAGAGGTAAAGGATGTAAATGACTCGAGGTCGAGTAACAGTACCCAAAAAAAAAACACCAATTGCTTGCAAATAACAAAAAAAAAAACTTGATGTGCTAACACAAGATTTCAAAATTCACTCAGTGTTTAGAATCAGATGCTTAAAGATTACTGATAAAACGGTGAAAACATTCCTCTCTTTATCTTCATTAATACTAAAGAAAGAGATGAGGATACTAAAAGCGTTGTTATAAAATCTGTATTCAAAACACAAGTTTGCGAGGCACGACATCTATCAGGCTGTCGACGAAACATTGCGGTGTTTATCACGTAAACTCTATAAATAAGAAGCTAATGAGCTGACCAGCCTCTGATTATCCTTGTTCGATAAGCCTTACGCTTCCTGGATGCACATTTGATGATGATGTCAACTTTGCAAGTAGAAGATCACAATGAACTGCGCAGTTGCAATGTCACCATAATTGTTGTCGAGTAAAGCATCTCACGTCAGTGTGTCCGAAGGATCGATTACGAGTAAAAGGTTGTGGTGACTTAGAAGAAATACCACTTCCTTAACTTTTAGTTCTTCTGACGTTTGTGAGGTTCATATCACACAATACACAAATTTTTCTACTTCGGCGAGGCAAAGTAAGCGAGCGACAACGTAGAAATAAGTTATTTGTATGTCATTCTTTACAGCAAACTCCATTACTTGCAATTCCACAAGTTATATAGCAAAACTTCAAATTTGCAGACAAATGTTCCCACAAATGAAGTTCCGCGTCTCAGGACTAGACGCGAAGGCCAAATACATCCTTCTTCTGGACATCGTAGCCGCTGACGACTACAGATATAAGTTCCACAACAGGTAGACCCACATTCATTGCCTGCTGGACCTCACGTCATCCTCGTCTTCACGTGTCTGCTTCTCAATGTACATCAACCGAGACTTTGGCGTCACACTGACGCCAGATTGCCGGCTTCACGTTTACAGATATCACCGTTGATTGGAGATGCTCATTCCATTTTAACAGCGTTCCGTAACACGCATGTTTTCATTTAGCTTGTGATTCTCCCCACGCAATGCACTAGTTCCCATCACGAAACGATTCCGATGCGTTCGTTAATTGCGCCCAGACAATTTGTACGAAACACGCTTAATTTAAGGGCAACGACATCGCACGACAACTGGACACCGCCTGGATCCGACGATTAAGGATTCAACTCACATCCAATGGGTAATATCATTAAAATATCTTTGTCTCAAACGCCGCAGCGGTAATGTAAAAAGCCGGGCCGACACCAGAGGTGAGAAATACCGACGCGACTCGTACTGTTCTCCCAAATTAACCAAAATTGGAGCTGAAGTTGCGGCGGTAATCTCCTTGGGAGATCTCGGAGACAAAAAACACAACGAGTCTTCCGGGTGTCGTGAACATCCCTCAGAGCTGCATCTGAAATCGATAATCATCGTATTTGATCATACATTGTTTGATCCCCGATGACAAGCCGCGATAAGGTTCGTTCCTCCGCCTTCAGCCGCAGGTTTGGCAACATCGAGATGCGGCCGATAAACTTCGATTTAATATCCGTTAATTAATACGACCCGAGCATTCCGGTCCAAAATGCGACTGTGAGTCAGCCGTAAACCGATACAGACGCCGACAAAGGCGGCCGCCTAGCGCCGTTAATATGGTAATTAATTATTACAAATCTTTCGTACATAAATTACTTACCAATTACTAGATGGGATTCTAAACGAGATCCAGACGGTTTTTTCTTGGAAGCTGTATCGTGAAGTATTTGTGTAAGTTGGTGTAACACCGCATTTGATCACGTGCGATGGTCACGATTTCGCGACTGTGCAAAACCGCACAATGGACGCGCACCTCGCCATTTTTGGTCCTTCGTGGCTGAAACATGGGCTTTTTGTGTGTCGCAAATGCTTTATAACACCTCGTCGTGTCTCACTGATTAGACGAAAAACAAACGCGAAACGCGAACGCTTCAATGGATTAAGGCCTGGTCAGACCAGATGCGTGGCGTGACGTACACGTGTACACGCGCGTAGTGACGCGCGTGAACCCTTGACAGACCGGGTTACGCATATGCGTACGCTTACGCATACGTGGTACGCACGCAACGCACCGGTCCTTTGCGTACCCAGCAATTCGTGTGCACGATGTCTGAAGAAGATTGGGTAAATGGACCAAGTAGTTCATCTGATGAAAAAGAAGCAATATTACTGTTATTGTGACAGAATATTCCTGGGTGTGCCAAAAAACAATGGGTTCAAGTTTTATATGACATATTTTTGACTCTTTGTTTTTTGTGTTGTACAAACAATTAGTTTTTCTTTAATTTCATTATTCATCATTAAAACCGAAAAAAACATCACTTACTATCGGTAAAACTTGAAAACAAATACATCTGAATGCGTAAGTCACGCGCGTAGTCACGCGCAGCAAAGATACGTGCGTGTTCAAACTTGTTCGATGTGACGTCTAATACGGAATGCCATTGACTACAACGTCATCACTGCACGCATCAATGTGACGTTGCTGTTCCGCTCTGCGTAGGTACGCAGCAAGTTTGACACATGGCAGCTGCAATGCGTAGCGTTACGCATGTAGTCTACGCGCACGTGTACGTCACGCAAGCGGTGTGCCATGTCTCTATAAAGTTCTATATATTACAACGTCATGGTACGTGCACGTGCACGTGCACGTCTACGTGTACGGATCCGGTGTGTTTCGGCCTTAATCCAGTTGCCAATAGTCTGTCGGTCACTAGTGTATATTGGCGACATAAAATGAATAAAATCTAATTAACACGGCGTAAGATCACAAGCTAAACACGCGTTTCTTCGTACATGAACATAAAAAGTGAAACTAGTTCAACAACATGTCTCACAATCGACGTGATGTCAAATCGTTGTCGCAAAAGAACAAGTCCCAACCCATGTTTTTCTCTCGATTGCTTGCAGACGTATGTTTCCTGCCTACAAACTCCGCGTTTCTGGTCTTGATAAAAAAGCAAAATACATTTTGCTAATGGACATCGTAGCTGCCGACGATTGCAGATACAAATTCCACAACAGGTATAAATAAAGAGATGGAATTAAATTAAAATAAGAAAATCGTAGAGGGGCTAAGATACTTGATCTTATTTTAATGTAATTCGTTGATATAAACGAGAGGCAAGAAGCATGCGTATTGTTGCAATTATGATGTGTGATATTGGAGATCTGCGTTCAGAACATTAGGTCCCGGGACGAATCTACCATTTTAACTGTCTTTTCTGCATTCATTTCTTTTTCGAGTTACATTTTGCGACGAGATTCCATCGTTGGGGATTCAAGTCCATTTTTTAAGACCACATTATCATATTCTGTTACAATTTACATATATTTTCTCTTGGCATCGCACATTTCGGCATGAATAATCGTTGCACGCAGATCTTTTATTCACATTGTTTCTTATGCACTGTTGTCTGTAGAACTTAATAGCTTATTTGTCTTACTTGCAGCATGTTTTTCACCATCATTAGTATCTTAGTGCATGTCTAACGCTTTCGAAACGAGGGCATCGATTGCTTCAATAAAATTCATTATTTTGCCAAATTCGAAATTGATTTCTTAATGCCAACGTAATCAATCAATTAAAACAATGTCGATGATACGAAGATTTTCTACTAATGAACTATTAAAAAAATCATGTCAGTCGGTCAATACTTTCTGACAATTATGGGAAGAATTTTTTGATTGATTTAATTGGTTTATTAAGTCAATTAGAAGGTTTTTTTGTTTGGTGTTTTTGACTTGGTTCGTTTGTTCTCGGAGTCGGTGGATGGTCGCCGGGAAGGCGGACCCTGAGATGCCCAAGAGGATGTACATCCACCCCGACTCCCCCTCGACGGGCGAGCAGTGGATGCAGAAGGTGGTGTCCTTCCACAAACTCAAACTGACGAACAACATTAGTGACAAGCACGGTTTCGTGAGTACCGACTTCTTTTTTAGCTGCGGAATTGCGAAGGAAGGGAGCTGAACCATTTTACATTGTCTGCTTTTGATTTCGTCTAATTATGCGGCTGGGTTCAAGTCCTAAGACCAATATACAGGCTAAACCTAGTACTAGAATTATTACAATAGGTAAAACCCATCGGGCACCTCAAAGTATTCCATTACCTCAAATAGCGTCTGTTTGAAATTACTGCGATGGAATAACATCAAAGAAAGAAGAATCTTTTTGGACGCGACCATTTGATCCAAAAATTTAGGTGTAATTATTTTTGATAAACGAAAATTAAAGAAGCCACTTCAAATATTTTTAAACCAGACATCGTTTCTTAATCCCAAGGTTCAGCTCCTTTTCCAAACCTTCACGGTTCCAAAGCCTAATACTTTCCACTCCATGCTCCTTTTGATCACCAACGAACAATTATATACAAAAATTGTTACCAACAATAGCATTATACCGCATCCGAAAAGTAGCAGTCTGTTTCTTTTTTGTAACTTTTTCAACAAAAACTTTATAATGTGGGTGATATTATAATTAAAACGAGGTTGGGCAGGACCCCTGGGGTTGTCTGCGGGACCCCTTTGTGTCTGTTACGGCTATTACTGATATTTACATTGGGTGCCCATCATCTTACCTTAGTTCAATAGATTATCGCCATGTTAAGCGCACTTCAGATGTTTAAAGTTTTTTTATAGCGTGTTGATAGGGAGTTTTATGTTAGTATGACAGGTTTTAATTTTGTATCATTTTGTTGTTATTTATGTGTTATGAACTTATGAGATGCGGATGTGCTGACTACATTTGGTCGAGTTTTATGACTTTTTGATTGCATTTACGTATTCCTTGATTTAGATCTGTACTAATTTGAAAATAAGGTTGATAAACTGGAGGTCTTGGTGACCTGTCAAATTTTGACATGAATATTGGCGCCACAATGAACCATCTGTCAAAACTGAACCGTCAGAACTGTCAATATTTTAAATTAGATTTCGGAACAACCCATTTTCATTCAAACCACCCAAAATCCGATTAGGAGTTGAAAAAAAATTGCGCAGTCCATTTTCAAAAAAAGAAAAGGAGCTTCTGTAAAGTAAAAGGCGGGATCTTTTAGTAACTTACACTTGACCGTTTACACGACCGCGATCCAATCATAGATAACACAATTGTTTTTTTAATTCGCTCGATGGGCCCTTGGTTTTTTTGTTTCTTTTTTTCTGGATGTCAGGCCTTTTGTCTTTGACGAGGGACGAAGGTAATTGAAATAACGACGGTCGCGGAGAGGTATGCGTAGAATTTTGACAACAGCTGACTACGTCGACGCGAGTGATGTATATTTTCGTATTTTTCATCTGTCGCATATGAATGTGCATTTGAAGCACTGTTTTGTTAGTTGTGTATCTAAAGAACGAAAAACCATTTATACAGACAACTTTGGTAGATACTTGATTTACAGATTCGGATAAAACATAGAGATTTAAATTGAATTTGATGGTATTTTTTAAATAATTTTTTTTCTGTAAGAAAAACTAAAAAAATATTTTACATGACTGGAGTTTTAAGCTAATTAATAAAAAGCTCTTTGAATTAACATAAATTGTAGTTTTTAATCAAACCCTATACTTAAACGACGCTCCTATTGTTTTCTTTCTGCAAAAGAAGGGTACAATAGAAAAAAAAACGGTAAAACAGCTTGACAAGATAGATGTGTTTTGTTTTTAAGTTTTTTGTCCCTCGCTCTGACGAACATGCCGATTTTCGGACGACCATCGATATTTTATACTGATATTATCGAAACAATCGTTAATAACGATCATTTGAAATATTAGGGTGTTTATGTTTTGGGATGTCCTTAAAAAATATTCGGTTCATTATTAGAATAGGGAATCTAAAAATTTGTACGCATAAATTTTATTCTATAAATTCGGCACAAAATTATTAGGTACGAAAAACTATAAATTAGCAATATAGAATGGAATACATTGACGCACAAGCGGTTACCGAGTATTCAGTACATTATCCCGAAAAAATTCTAAGTAAAATTTTCGTCGGTAAAAAAAAAAATCTGCAGTTTCCTACAAAAATGCAATACCTAGTCGAAATGTATGGAACAGCTGGTAAAAAAAAAAATACCGACAAAAAAATTTTCAGACCTTTTGTGGGTTTCTTCCACTCTGTATACTTACATAAATAAATACAACGATCTTTTGCATATTTATGGCTAAACTAGACCAATAAAACAACAGGGCGAAACTCTATAATATAGGCGTTCGTAAACAACGTTTGATAACTTAATAATTTTCAATTATCTATGAAGTGTATGTCGAGTAATTGGTCTAGATGTAATTTTGTAAAGCGGTCGCCGCCTACAATTAACTTGTTTTCATATTAATATCGCTGGGAAACTAGCGATAACCCTGACTTCGGCCAATTGATACTTTAAAAAAAAAAAAAGTGCAAAAGATAACCTTACATTCACGTAACATGTAGGTACTTAAACGTAGCATTTTGTTTCAGTAATTTTCTTCAATGTCGCTTTTTACCATCATGAAATAGGTCATATCTCAAACTCCACGAGTAAATGGACTTTACATCTTGCTAAGCGCCATAATACATTGAATTGAATAACAATTTGGGTGTTTACTTAGTTGTCGGTTAGAGTATTTTTTTCTTTTTTCTAATGTATTTAAGTAGGTATGTCATCTCAATGAAATATACTTACCCACTCTTATATACAGCCTGTAACAGAAAGGGTATAATCATATGGAATACTGTGGTATGGACCATCAAACTGAACAACTTTCTCTATGGGACCTCCATCGAAATCGTAAAAAAATAATCAGCTGTCCCATACATTTGGGTCGAGTAGGTATTGAAATTTTGTATAGGACAGCTGATTATTTTTTTACGATTTCGATGGTGGTCCCATAGAGAAAGTTGTTCAGTTTGATGGTCCATACCACAGTATTCCATATGATTATACCCTTTCTGTTACACGCTGTATGAACCTCAAAGGCTTACTCATAATAACCGTAGCCCATTAGCCGATTCCCAAACTAATTAAGTACCTACCATTTGACAGATCGTATCTCTAGCCGCTAATAAAAATCTAAAAACAAACGCTTGGGACTCTGCCGGGGCCGTGAATCAAGCAGGGAATATATTGACGGCAATCGCGTTTATTTACAGCGCCCTTAATTTTATTGCCGAGGCAGGCTAAAGGTAAGTAAGCCGACAGAGGTACTGGCGATTTGTACGGTCATTTTGGTGGTTTATTTTAATTCGGTGACTTAAAAATGCTCCTAAAATGTAGTATGTTGGAAAGGTTTTGATACTTTTGTTTAGAGAATGATTTTTTGTTTTTTTTTTTCTCTATTTCAATAGTACACTTCAGTGTACACATAAATTACACAGATATTGATAAAATAATACAGCATGTAATGTACAAAAGTGAGGTTAATACAGGGTTTGAGTTGTGTCGATTTAAAAGTTTTTCAAAAAAAGGTGGAAAGCTATGCAAGCCAAAGGATGCCAGAAATAGTTATTTTAATATGGAAATGAACAAAAAACCTGTAAAATAAAATAAAAATGTTAATGCAGACCATAGTTTCGATTTTATAGATAACGATTTTCCAGTGCCTAGGCATACCTAATGCTTTGGTCGAAACCAGGCTTATTCAAAGACGAGCGGAGAAAATCAAGAGACGCGATGTAGATTTTTCTCTTTTGTCTCATTTGTTACAACCGGCCATTATTATTTGGTCTTATGGTTTCGCCACGCTCCGCAACCAATGTGCCAAAGTCCTTACAGTCGTCGGCACTTTTATTGTAGTGCTAACAACCGAGATTGCCGTGGCGACTTTTAGACTTAAAAGTCGCAAAAAGCGTTTAATTATATTATCGTCGATGCCTTTTATCAATCATTGTGGTTTTATGTGTACCCCATTAATTAAAGGTATAAATATTTTAGAATGAAGGATATAGTGGTGTAATATGCGTTTTTTCTTTGTGGACAATTTAGGGTTATTTGAAATGGTGCTTGAGCAAATAAAATACGTCTACCTACGCTTTGAATTCGTTGGCAACATAGTCTGACTAAGTGATACACGATGCTTAGCTAAAATAGGGTAATTATCGATTATAAATCTTAGCATAAGAGCGTCTCCTATTGATTCTAGCCAGCCAAAATTAGGAACAAAACAATTGGTCTTCTGTCACTGCACTTTTGTACTCTGATTAACTAGAAAGACAGACAGAAAGAAATAAACTATCGGTCTCCATATCCTGACAGTCTAATACCGCTCAAAAAGATAGCTCATCAGAGCTAATAACATCAAAACATCTTGAATCTACTACAAGAGATACACAAGTATCATGCCTAATCAGTCCCACTAATCGGGGGTCTATTCTCAAAAGTTTTTGCGAAAAACATCTTGAGCATTGAGGTTACATAATACCGAACTGAGGTAGCTTTAATACGTCGATGTAAAGTATTAATTGTCTATGGCTTAAGGTTTTCATGCGTTAAATTCTTTTCAAGTAGCGCTTTGTTCGACTGCACATCTGTATCTTGTAAAAAAATTGGCGATAGAGATTTTAGTCTATCAGTTAAAATTCGTGTATAAACTGGATTTTAATGTTCAACTGAGTAAAATATAATAATTGACAATAAATTTAAGTAGGTATGTACTTGCCAACCTTATCAAACGTCCCGTTATTTGAGACCTAGAAAAATAAAATTAAAAATCGTATTGCCACGTCACTCGCTCGCTCTCAATCGCGTAGTAGTAACTTTTAAACATCGTAAATAAGCGTATGATGTGAAAAGTTTGCTAAACCATTACATAACACAAGGAACTCTCAAGACTCCCCAAAATTTCTCAGAAACTTTTTCCAAACAAGCCACTAAACTTAACCGATTGCTCAATTACAAACAAAAATTTTAATCGACCAACTCTAAGGCTTCTTTTTCTTTAACTTTCGTCCATTTCTGTTTCTTACGCAAGCAAACTTTACGTTCATACAAACAGGAATATATACAAATAGGGCTACAAAGGCCGGGCCGTTGCTCGTTCGAGCAGGGAAGGGCCATATGCTCTGTAATTTATATACAGTTATTGATCAAAAGGTGATGTCCTTTGGCAGCCATTCAGGCGATATGCACAGCCCCACCGAATTGTTCTCTATTAAGGGCGATAAAATCTTGCGAAGGGGCTATCGTCTTAACGGTTCGATAGTGTTCCACTGGATTAATTATCGAGCGGTGCGGTTCGTGGTTTTGAGAGTAGGTAGGTACATTCAATGGTCCCAAGTAGCTTGGAAGTTGTTTTGCGAATCGATGAGATGGTAAGTGTGAGTGTTAGGTATATGTTTTTTTTTTCTTATCCTGTTTTCCCACTGCTAGGCATAGGCTTCCCCATAGGGGATCCTTTGTGTAAATGACTGGACGAAAAATAAATAAAAGATAAACGCTGGAAAAGATTCTACTATTAACTTATAAAAGTCGGTTTTTTAGCAACTCGCCACTCAATCTAATCATCTTCATCAAAAAGATTCCGCGACAGATCTTTTAACAAAGAAGCAATTTTTTTTCGGAAAAAAATATAATCCAAAAAAAAATGTCAAGACATCCTAATCCAAGTAGCGCAAACTTCAACCCTTTCTTTAAAACTAATTCGCCATTTTCTAAAACTTCTTTACCGGAGTACAATGGGTACTACATTTTTACTTTTTAATCCATACAAAGTATTTCGCCATGTGAATACTGTAATCCTTTGCAAAAACCCGCCTTTCGGTACACCTTGATTACCGTTGGCGCCAGCACGGTTTTCAAATAATTTTAAGTTGATTAAAAATCATAAAAGTTGATACTGGCCAGTGATAAAACGGCGCTTTCGGATTTCGAGTTGATTGGATGCTTTTTTTTTTCGTTTATCAAGTTTTTAGTAGGTGGTCAATACTTTTTTTTGGGAACTTTTCTTAGGTTTATATTAGGTTTCCATAGGTGATTGGTGAGATGACGAGTAATAGAGAAGTCTGGAAGAAGAAGACATGCTGCGCAGACTCCAAATGAATGGAGCTTGGGGCAGGAGAGTGATAATAATATGAGTTAGTTTTCCGGTTTGGTTTTTGAACCTAGGTCTTTCGATTCCTTTCGATACTATCGAATCCACGATAATTTTGTAGGAGTTGGTTTAGAAAAACCTAGTTTAACTGCAGCAGACAGTGAATTTGTATTATGAAGATTTAGAGAGCTCTGTCCCGTAGAAAAAGATTCTGTAAAAGAAGAGCTTTCTTTCAGTCGACTAACATTCAATCATCCAGGCCTTTTCCCAACTCGGCTGAAGATCGACTCCCAGTAAACTGGGAGCCGGTTAAAACCGGATGAAGCCGAATACATTACATGGAGCGACTGCCTATCTGACCTCCACAACCCAGTTAGTAGGTAACACGTCGTTCTTATGACAATAATGAAGACAAAGAGTACTTAATTTGTATTATCCTATAACTTAACCTATCAAACAGATTCTTGTTGACACGAACAGATACAAAATAGTATCGGTATAGCGTTACTAGTTGTCCATTTGTCATCTGACCCCAGCTGGGGTCATACTCGCCAGTGTAAACACAGCCGTTTTTCAAACGTTAGCGTGTACACTCGACCTTATGTTTTACTACTTGTTCGGGTTTATAGGGCTGTCAAAGATACAAACGGTTTTTTTTTCTAATATCTCAAAAGAAGCTGGAATAAGTAGAGAGCGCGAGGTTATCCCGTGAAATTTAAACACGTTTTTTTGCAATTTGTAGATCAGTGTCAGGTTGTATGTTAATGAAAAATTAGTCGCGCAGGTAACAAGTATGTAGTTACAGTAGTTATCTATACTAATATTATAAAGAGGTAAAATTTGTAAGTTTGTATGTAGGGGGTCTACTAAACCCATTTTGAAAATTCTTTCACTAATAGGAAGCTACATTACCCCCGAGTGCCATAGGCTATAATATATTGTATAATATAATATAATGTATTGCCCAGCAGGAAGACTGTGCAGGCTAGCTATAATCTATTCTTAATATTATAAAGAGGAATCTCAGTATTTACTGAACCAATTTTAAAAATTCTTTCACCAATAGGAAGCTACATTCTTCCCGAATGCCATAGGCTATTTACAACGTGGCCGTGGGATAATTTCCGACCAAAACGTGAGCGAAGCCGCGGGCAACAGCTAGTAGTCTATATTTAAAGATTAACCTTTGATAGCAAAAACATTGTTACCAACCCGTATCTTCCAATTACTGAACAGAGGCCTCCGTAACCTCTTTCCAACTCTCTCTCTCTCCAGGGCTTCCAAGGACTAATGTTTGTCAATAGCGTCCAGCTCATCTCGCCATCAACGACTGGGCCTGCCGCGATGTTGCTTGCCATTCGGTGAAACTCACTGGGTCGTGAGTTTGACCCACTGATCATCTGACATACGGCAGACATCACCATCTTTCTGCCCTTGTCCAATTTTACTTGGGGTCGGTCTTCTTTTCTCCCTTGTTATACGGCAGACATGTCCAGCACAATTCCACTGATGCGTTGTACCTTTACGAGTGTCATCAGTTATTTTAATATTTGTTCAGCACCATTGAAACCACAGACTGACTACCAGTACATCGCAGTCGAAGTCCCGCGCGATTGTCAGGGCTAATGTCACAACTGACTTCTAAATCTGTCAATGTCAACGGCGATGAACCGCAGCATGTAACATATAGTTACTCTGTGTTGATTCTCCAAGCAGGTTTCAATGCAGCTCTAAATAACTTGTCGCCATTTATTCCGTACATGGTTATGGCTTTACCACTAATCGTAACTTTGTAACTCGTCAGGGTTCAGAGGTGTAATTAGAATTCATTTATGAATGAGAAAGAGGATATTTATTAAAGGAGTATCGTTGCCAGTTTGAGCTTTATAGCAACGTGTATTAACTACGTGTGTGTTCAAAAATAATATTTTCTTAGTTGTACCAACCCGCACTGGGCCCCGTGTGGTAGATTATAGCCCATTCCCTCGCATAGAGAGAAGGCCTGTGGGTGTCCCAGCAGTGGAGACATTAAAGGCTGATTATGAGTATGATGATGAAGCCAGACAAAACCAGTTTAAACGGATCTCTGATTATACGCAAAGCTCATACAAAGCGAGGTCAGGTTATACTGGATAAGTATAGCTTGATATGTAGCCGTGTGTACATAGTTTTTTTGGCACACAGATGCTAACGCCGCCTTCTTGTTTTGTAAATACAATTTTATGAATAATTTCATTAATGTTTCCCAACAGCTCTCTCTTGGCATTGTCATTTAAACGCCATAAGATTCTTGCAGAACTGCAAGTCCTTCTTCTATCATGGATACCCAGGGTTTTAATTTTTTCGAGTCCTTTGTAATTTCACATTTAGTTTTCAATCTTGTGTCATGGCATTTTTTTCAAAAGAGGTTCTGCATGAGATACAGTCTGAGACTTACATATCTGCATATCACCGTATTTCTTCCTCAAGGCATCTGATCTGCCCTTTTTGATTTACCCTTTTTTAATATTTTCTTGAAAAATTCATCCCCAAATATATTTTTTCTCCTGCGGCAACCCTCAATAGTTCTCGTCTCGGATTAGGGCTTCGGTGACGTAATCGATAGGCTAGTGCCGTAATCCGGGCAGGACTCGCTGCGGTCGTATCTATACGTGTGGATGTGTGAACAGCACTAGTTTAAAAAACAATAACGCGAGTGTTTCCTCGTGTCTATGGTTCGCGGAGTTTTTGGTCGACACGTCGTATTCGGCTCGCGTGTTGGATAACGGCCCACTTCATCTCTCAGACGGGAGGCCTAGGTGTCAGTGTCACAGCATTAGGCACATTATGTACTGATTAGTGTGTAGATCTTGCGAGCTCTTCTACTATGTACTTGGAAGTATTATACTTGCGTTTTAATAGTGAAAGTATACAGGGTGTAACAGGACCCTTCACGAAGCCGTCAACCAAGAATTCTGTACATCAAACTAAGTAACTTTACGCAAAAATTATTGCTGGGAAACGACTGTTTTTTGGGTCAAAAATCACGTTTTTCCGTAAATCTCTTTGTAACGCACTTAAATCACTGTGATGACGGATACATTGAATAGTACGGGGGTCGTGGAGGTGTTTTAAGTAAAAATCTTACATTAAAAACTTGTATTTAAAAAAAAACTTGAGAATGAGTTGGAACTTTGACCCTTTCGGCTTCGTTAAGGGTCTCGTTACACCCTTTATGTAGCTATAGGTATGTTGTAGTAACTACGTTATATGAAGTTTGCTCTTCTTTAATCTTTAACAAGAAAAGTCAAGGGACAGATTTTTTGTTTTATTTGGTAGACTAGCTTTTACCCACGGCTTCGCTCGCGTTAATTTAGAATTTGACAATTGAACTCATATCACACTACTAAACTTTCTATAATAATATGATTCAAATTTCAATCAGGATTCGAAAGACACGTGGCGCCATCTATTATCAAAAGAACGTTATTGTTGTTTTCCTCGGGGACAGTATTTTTTTTCGGGATGAAAGGTACTCTATGTCCGTTTCTGTACACCTGACAACGTATATGCAAAATTTCAGGATGTGAAAAGGTAAAAATATTAGTTAGGATTACAGACCAGTCCGTTTCTTGTGACTTCTCCAGAGTTTCTTGTGACGGCAGCGAACCAACAGCAACCATATTGTACCGAGAATAAAGCTCACAGTAATGTTGACCTCACTGTGGTTTTGATAGTAATGCCAAGTTAGAGATAAAGCAATATTATAAAAGGACGATAGAAACTATCGAACTTATAAGGTACTAGCTGTTGCCCGCGGCTTCGCTCGCGTTTGTTTGGAAATTATCCCACGGGCACGTTGTAAATATAGCCTATGGCACTCGGTGATAATTTAGCTTCCTATTAGTGAAAGAATTTTCAAAATCGGTTCAGTAGATCCAGAGATTACCCCTACAACCTCACACACTCACAAACATTGCCTATTTATAATATTAGTAAAGACTACCGAGCTCACTGAAGCTCTGTCACTTTTCACCCTTATGTCCTTAGTAATAAGGTTGAAAATTGGTGGCCCCTCACACTGACAGACAGACAGGCTTTTCCATTAAAAACTATATGTGTATGGATGCCACCAGACTTTTTACGCCAGTCACGTTTCATAAGGAATTCGCCTAAGGATAGTCTCGGTCATTTGAAGCCATTTGAAAGGGTATTTAATTGCAATAGCATGCTAGATCCAGCCAGCCAATCGGTGGCTGTTCGAAGTTTAAATAACATCGTCACATCATTTCACGCCCATAGTACAGTCACGAGCACCTTTAAGCGAACTCTTAACAACTTTTAAACGTGTTTTTCTCCAACTGTTCTGATTAAAATTTCATGTTGTTACGAACATAATATTATGGAACTCATATTTTTATTAAAAAAATCCTATCTCCAAGTTACATTCGTTATTTCTCGCGATAATTGCTTTTAAGCTTAGGAAAGTGTATATACATATTGGTGCTCGTGACAGTATACCTACAATTCGCCTTTTCTGATTAAGTCTCAATTAATAGGGGCGCACCTCTGTCTAAGCCTTCAGCCTAATGATATGTTATAGGTAGCTCTCAGGAAAAACAATTCAAAGAGATTTTTAAGATTATTTTTGTACTTTCAATCAGACGGAAAAATATTAAGCAATATTTGAAGGCTCCGTTAAAAAAAAAAGCGAAAAAAACTCAGTGTCAGTGCAAATGCGTGCAGTTCCCACCAACACGTGATACTTCGCAAATGTTTGCGCGCCCGAGTTGGATCAAATATTTGTCCGGGATCAAGTTGGGATCAAATACATTGATTTGGCACTTCACTACCAATGTTGTTACTATTCGAAACTCACTTGTTTGAATAAAACTTGTTTATGAATGAAGCAACCAGTCTTACCAAGGGACAGCGTAATATCCTAGAACTGGGGTGTAAAGGTCAGATACGCAGTCGCTCTATGTTAAATACTGGGGTTTAGCTGCGTCTGGTTAGACTGGAAGCCGACCACAGCATTGTTGGAAAAAGGCTAGGCAGATGATAATGCTTCTGAATGTATAGTGTTATAGCAGTGATAGCCTAGAGGTGTGGCCGTCGGACTATCAAGTCATAGGTCTCAAGTTCGAACCAAATACACGCACCTCTGATTTTTCGGATTCATGTTCGCACTGTATAGCTATCACTTGCTTCGGTGAAGGAAAACATCGTGAGGAACGCAGCATGCCTGAGAGATATTTCTCGACGGCATGTAAAGCCAAGTCAGAGGCCCATGGGTGGCATAGAAACTCTGACACCAGGTTACGCACTAACCACACGATAGAGAAAGAAACAATGTAGGAGTTTCTGTGCAGGATGCCCTGAAAAAAAGCTGTACTTACGGTGAAAAGTTAAAAGTTTCGCCAGCGAATCTAATTTGACCCTGTACGTTTCGTTTAATATTTTTTACCATAACTCACATCAAGCTCGATAGTCAAACACTCCTCGCTCACAATCGAGAACCCAAAGTAAACACAGCTAATCTATTTGCCGGCCAGTATTGACCAAACTCCCTCGCTACATGTAAAAGAGTGTCAAATGTGTGCTTTTGTTTTGACCCAACTTTCGCTGCCAATATTTGAGTTTCGCACTTGACAGATTTTGATACTTAAGGGGTAAGATTTCCGATCGAATCGATGGAAAAGGGGAAATGGGGGTAATAGACGGGTAATAAGAACCCCGAATGTCTGATAAGCAGTGTTACCAAGGGATATCGTGTTGGCCAGTAACTGGTTTGCAGATGTCACCTATGCAGCTCCGTTTATAATACTAGTATTTAGCTGCATCCAATGAGACTGGAAGCTGATCCCAACATAATCAGGAAAAGAAGAGGCACATACTGATAAAATGAGTATGAGTTAGTTCCGAACTTGAAAAGACACGAGTTTTCAATTTTTATCTTCTTTATCAACATGTTTTTAAAAATCGTCTCTAACTATCATATGGCCGTATCAGTTCAGTATTTCACAATATCCAACAAACTTATTAACAGAGAGTTTGCAATACTTCGAATACTTAGTCTTCTTACTGTTCTATAATATGCGTGAGTCTGAGCCCATAATTATGCTTTCCACATCTTAACATGCTTAAAATTGTTGAATAATATTATACGCACAATGAAACATTGCGCACACATCATATCAAATCAAAATACAATTTAATACAGCGACAAAAACACATACCAGACATTTTTCTCCGAACAATTACCGTCGCCAAACTTGTCCCGACAATATTTCTTCTCAAAAACATTCACTGCGAAAATCGTAACACCACTCGCATCCGGAATCGCAATGGCTTGTACAACACGGACGGACAAAGATACTAACAATTTTTATTGGCGGCATCAGAGGTATTGAAAACAAATAAATAATTCAACAAAGCTGAAAGGGAATGCCGTATCGCGTGAGGGCTGTGCGTGTCGACGCGCCGGCAGCCATTTTGTAACCCAAAAATTGGCGGGAAAATTGAGAAAACGACACTTCTATGTACCACAAAGTCTAATAAACTCACACGTAATTTATGCAAACGACCAAACGCCCCGGATTGCCACGGAAGCATTAAAAAACAAAACAACGGAATTATTCCGAATTATTCTCTGAAATATTCGAAATGATTCTCGGAGCGAAGTTAGTAATAAGGAGATTTTATTGCGGGACCCAAAGTTTTCAGCTTGATGTGTCTATTAAATTCTTTGCGGTTATTGGTTAGGATATATTTCGGAGCTTCTGTCGGATTCTTTAAGTTTTCGGCGCAAAAATAGTTATGGAAGAATTTTATAGTTAAAATTCTTTTGGTATGACTGTGCCAAACTACAACTATGACCTCATATTTTTAGGATTTTAGCCTATAACTTGGCATTCAGACTCAGAAATAGCTTAGTCACTTCGGTATTTACACATAGAAATTCTCACCTAATAAGTTAAGTTTCACCAAAAATGGTTATCCAAACAATTTGTCTTAGAATTCAAATTGAAACAAACAAATTATTCTTTGAGGCAACCTACATACCAGCCGTAAATTTTTCCATAGCAATCGCGGCAATCGTTTTCCCTTCAAATTCATTGAAACATTCTTACGCTCACACCTCAGCAGTAAATATAAGGCTAAATAAAAAAACCGCAAAACTTAGAAACACTCAAAGTTCACTTTTATTTTACGTTTAGTGCCTATAAAAACGTCAGTAAGAAGAACATACTTCCTAAAATTCGAGGTTCACAACTCACGGAAAAGTAGCAGCGTGTGACAATAAAATGTCCAATACAAGTGGCATTAGACTGAAACCTCCGAGATGGCTCGGAAGCACGCATCCACGCCAAATCACCAGGGTAGCAAGACCTGCCCCACCTTGAAATTTGTTCTCGCAAGCTCCCAAAACTTTCCCAGATTCTTCGCCACGTAGAGACCAACAAATTCTGGTCATAATACGACTGTCGGTGTCTATATGTGGGCGAAAGGGAGGCCAAATCACCTATTATTAAGGGGGGTGCCAAACTAACGGCTTCACGTGTTGTTCCTTTTTATGTGTTCCGTTTGAACAGCACGCTTGATGGTGTAATTTAGGTGTAAAAGTGTACACGGTTTATATAGTTAAGTGGATATTTTTGAGGTGGAATAATGACGGAAATGGTCCTTGGATAGGCACCCATTAAACATTGTGAAATGTTGTAAACTTTACGACTTTACTTAACCAGTCACAATTAAGTATCGTTATTATTACGAACATAGAATTA
Source organism: Eugnorisma glareosa (assembly GCA_947578425.1). Classification (NCBI taxonomy): domain Eukaryota; kingdom Metazoa; phylum Arthropoda; class Insecta; order Lepidoptera; family Noctuidae; genus Eugnorisma; species Eugnorisma glareosa. The sequence goes on along the minus strand of OX387974.1, from coordinate 15,522,224 downwards.
GGAACGCATTTTCATCATTCCAAACACGTTAGAATCTAGAAAATTATTTGATGGAGTAATAAAACGATTAAACATTAGTTAATTACAGAGACAGACTTTTTAAAAGGAGCAACGTAATATAACGAGGCAATAAATCCAAAAACGTTACAAATAACGAATGATAATCTTTTTGTAACATGTTTTTAAGCCAAACCAAATAGCGAAGAAGGTAAATCCAACGTAAATGTAAGTTGGAGTGTACAGAATATGTTTTGCGTCAAGTTCCGACATAAATATTGTAACAAAGTTGCCACTGGGGACCTCACGGAGGGCTGACAGGGAAATGATACTGAAACTAGGCATGCCTCTCGAATATTCCAAAATGTTCGGGTATCCTATGAATTTTGTAACATCTGAAAGTAGTTTCGGCGATTTGGACAAGGTATGTAAAGTTCATTGGTAGAACTCCCTTCGAAATGCTTGTTTGGGAATTGGAGCAAATCCAAGATGGCTGTCCTCCTGAGAGTCGGGGAGGTAACTTGTTTTACTGTTTTAGGCCTCGCAAGCCAGACCACAATTATTCTGTACTCACTGCGATCTTCTTCCTACGGATATTTTTCTTAATCTCAATAAGAATTTCGTAGTGACTGAAATATTTAAGATCTTTACTAAGTTATCAAAAATTGCATCAATATGAATCTGATGTACAGACCCCAAGCACATCAAGCTATCCGAAACTGACTGATTGTAGTAGCTTGATGTGCTGGCGTACAAAGCTGTACAAAGGTGTTTTGGAGCGTTATTAAAATATAAACGAATGCCGCCATCTTGTGTTTCCAATCACCAACTCAACCCGCTTTACCTTACACGTCCCACCAAAGCGACATCAAACTGCATGAAATATGACACAAAAGACTGGCCATTCTTTCTGCTGTAATTTGCATGAAAAAATCGTAAAAATGTCGCGTTTGACACACGGAGCGCGTCATTTGACGGCCATGACACAACCCTTAAGTCACTTTGACATCAGACGCGAAACATCGATGGTACCAAGGTCATATTTTAATGATACTAATTAATTAGAGAAATGCCAGCGAATTTGAGCTTTCTCGTTTATTTACGTAAATGTTGGTTGGCAGAAATAATGGTGTCGTTTAGGAAAAAATGGAGAAATTTTAGTTAGTGCCGTTTTTTGATATTTTGGGTCATAAATTGGGTAACTGTGACTTTGTAAGGAGGCTAAACGCTGTTTTCTTTTATTAACTTATTTTGAATAGTTCATAGCTACAATTTAAGTTTGTTTTTAATCCAACTCATCTATGTTGATGATATTATAATTCTTATGTTGAAACATATGAAGTAGTGGTAGATCTATGAAGTTGTGTGGAGTTCCTAACACAACTTATTCTTTATCGTGTGGTTAGTGCCTAACCTGGTGACAGAGTTTTGATGCTACCCCCATGGGTGCCCTCTGACTTGCTTCTTATCACACACACAACACAACTGTTTATAACTGTTTTGTTTTTTAAATTAAAATAATGGGCTTTTTCCATAGACTCATTTTCCACGCAGCCTGAAAAAAAAGAGAATCCAATGCAAAATCTATTCAAATCTAGAACAAGCTTTGCATTTCGTGTCAAAAATCAGAGCAAAAATTTAAAATAAAAATATGGAGAGACGGTTGAAAACCGTTTGTTTGAAAACTCGTAGCTTATGAAATTCGAACTCGCGATCCAGTAATACCGTAAAATACGATTGAAAAGCTTTCATGTCATGGTATCGGCAACAGCCGAGCAAGTGTTGCAAAGTTAAAAATTCCTTGACACTTCATGTCAAGCTTATTGAATGTAATTGTTTCTTTTTTTACTTTTTAATCCGATGTGGAAATTGTGTGAAATGCAGTTTTTTCCATTTAATTGGTAATGATCATTCTTACTATTTTTTTAAAGGAATTACTGCCTTTTAGTTTGGTTTATTATACCTCTTTCTTAATGTTTTACCAAAGCCGATGATACTACTTACACTTAGTTGATTATGGATAGTTCAATTGTTAATTTTAGGCTTACTAAAAGTTTTATATCCAACTAGCGACCCGCCCCAGCTTGGCACGGGTGCAATATATACATATAAACCTTCCTCTTGAATCGCTCTTATCTTATTGCTGAAAACTGCATTAAAATCCGTTGCGAAGTTTTTAAAAGATGTAAGTGTACAAACAGCGGGAGCGACTTTGTTTTATACCATGTACAAATAAAGATTAGTAGAAAGTTCTGTATGACGTATGCATCTATACAAATAAATAAAATTGAAGTGTATGTTTGTAATATCAAAATAACAGCTTTTTACTGAATGCATATGAAAGTATATACCTACCTACATATAACAAAAACTCATTTTTTCAATTTTTGTCTGTCTGTCTGTTTGTTCCGGCTAATCTCCGAAATGGCTGGACCGATTTTGACGGAACTTTTACTGGCTGATAGCTGCTGTTATAAAGTCTAACATAGGCTACTTTTATTTCAGAAAAATAGTTAGAGTTCCGTGCAAAAAAATATGACTGAATTCTTAACAAAATCCGATTCAATCTGTGAATCGGCTGTACCAATTTTTACGGGACTTTTACTAGCAGATAGCTGATTTCATAAGGAGTGAGTAAGGCTACTTTCATTTTAGAATAAGAATTAGGGATCCGTGCAAAAAAATAAACCCTTGAAATTAGTAAAAAAAAACGATTCAAAAAGGGTTTTCTTTTAATAATAATTTCACGGCGAACGAAGGTCGTGGGCAACAGATAGTAAGGCCATAAGGCGTAAGGGATAGTAAGGTAATCGCCCAAATTAGCTCAACTTAAATATATATTTCTCCTACTACTTCTACCTCATCTAGCTGTCACTTGAAACAATTGAGCTACACTTCAGAGCAAGAATATTTACACACCCAGAAATTCGTTCACAAATATTGCTTTACCAGCCCCGATAAGTGCCCCTCTAGTTTGGAGGCAACGGGTCTGTTATTGCCTGCCCTCGTGTGAGGAATTGAGGAATGTCTGGTTGTTTCAACATTTCTATTACACTGTGTAGCACTCACACCTGTCCGTTGAATCGTGAAAACGTCAATTTTACATTTTCCGCATTCTCTAGTCGCAAGTTTATTTGATATTCGCTCTTATTCTTGGTTAGGGCTGCCAAATTCTGTTTTTATGGATGTTTGAGAATTAATTTTATAAGCTTGCTGTTAATTTTAGATGAAAACTTGAATTATTGAGTTAATTAATTCATCACCACTGCTCTCAAAACGGTGAAGGAAAACATAGTGAGGAAACCGGCATGTCCTAGAACCAAAAATTCGAAGACATGTGAGTCTACGAACCCGCAGTGGGCCCTTGTGGTGGATTATAGCCCATTTCCTCTCATAGAGAGGAGGCCGTGTGTCCCAACAGTGGGAACATATAGGCTGATTATGCTTATCTATTGAGTTAAGCTTTAAATTATTTAAACTGATTTGTTCTTCATTTTTATCAAAATCACTCTATAATCATTTTCATTTAAGTATAAAAATATTAAAGTAGTATTAAATTATAAAAATACAACAACTTATAAAGGTATTAAAGTATAAAAACATCGTGAGGAAACCAGCAGGCCTGAGAGATATTTCTTGACGGCATGTAAAGCCAAGTCAGAGGCCCATGGGCGGCATACTCGTAAAAACTCTGACACCAGGTTAGGCACTAACCACACCATAAAGAAGAATAATGTAGAGTCCTGTATATCCTTACTCTGTGTCACTCCAGGCTACATTGTCTATTTAAATAAATACTTTGAGTTGAGAATTAATTCCTGAGGTCCTTCATTTTATAAATACTAGTAAAAATTATGATACAGAGGAGTTTGTAGTGCTACAATGATCAATTGTATTGAAAACACAAGATGGCGGCATTCGTTTATATTTTAATAACGCTCCAAAACACCTTTGTACAGCTTTGTACGCCAGCACATCAAGCTACTACGATCTGTCAAATTTCTATAATAGATTTTCAACTTTATCGCTAAAGCATTTGGTTCATGGTTGATTAGGAAAATTTAACAGTTTCGGTTAGGTTGATGTGCTGGCGTCTGTACAACTACACTAAACTAGAAATTCATAATGTCATGTCAACCCTACATAGGAAGGTGGCGCGAACGTCAAAAAGAAATACTTTGACGCGCGACTCGCATCTTAATATGAGAGCGCGAATATTTTGTATTTTTATTTACGCTATTTCTATAATTCGCTTCTGAAATACCTTTTTGTTTCATATCTTTATTAAAGTTTTTATTTTTATTGTTTTCAAACAATAAGTACCCTATATAATCTGTGGAAATGTCGTGGATTGGTACATTAGCCTACTCCTAATATGTTGTAGTATTTACTGTAAGTATTTTACAATTGTTTGTTTCCTTAGTAAATAAATGAACACTTCAGTCTAAATCGGTGAAGTTATGACGTGTCGACTAACTTCTGTCAGTGAATTTATTTCTCAAATAGTAGATTATGAACCGAGGGGCTAAAGTTGTATCTTATGTCACGGGCGTCATATTGAATCTCGAGCGCAATGAAGAATGAATGAATGCAGCTGCTGAATGCAGCGAGGGATTCAAGCTAGCCCAAGGCAAAGACACCTTTAGCCCAGAGGAGGATACTCTACTTTTTACACCTAATGTGAGAAAATAATAGCCATAGTACGAAAAACAAAGTATTTATTAAATAAACAAACAGTAAGAATAACATATTTAGAACTATAAGTAGCCAAGACACGATCAATTCGATTTTCAACAAAAAAAAGTCTCTTCTACGGTTTTGTCGTGTGTGTCTATTGATATCACTCTCATGGAAGTGGCGTTTGTGTAAACTAAGCTTTATACAGGGCTGGTAGAACGGTTTTGGATGATTGGCTGTATGCATTTTGAATTTAGAACGTCATTGGAGACGCTCGTGAAAATAGAGTATTTTTAATAAAATGTGATAAATCGACTGTATAGTATAGATAGGTTTTATTATTTATTTATTTATTCACAAAATCCACAGCAATCTTAGCGCAGTTTACTTAAAATAAATTAACGAATGTTACAGCCAATTACTATTACGGTATTACGGCGCGGTACGGTATTTGTTTTAAAAAATGGTTCGTAGTTATCTAATTATTCTTACAATATTAGGTCTTCGAAAACATGGCAACGATATGAAGAAGCAGTCGTTATGATTTTGTAGGAAATCGAGAATATCATCCACGCGTAGTAAGGGTATCGAGAATAGCTTTCCTCTTTCTGGTACCAAAGGGTGTTTGTTAGTACTATACTGCCAATTTAGCTGAGCATGTGAGATTCCAAATTCAAATCACATTATTGACCAGCGGGTCATAATGAAATCCAGTACAACATTATTGACCGGCTGTGCCTCCGGCCACTAATGACTCACTTTAGGTTAAGGTTGCTTGACATATAATTTGACATTTTCGAGCAGGTGGTGTGAAAAATTATTTTTCAATATCGGGTCTATGTGCTAAATCATAGACATTTCTCTTAGCATTATCAGGCTATATGTTCCCACTGCTGGGACACACGGCCTCCTCGCTATGAGAGAGAATGGGCTATAATCCACCACGCGGGCCCAGTACGGGTTGTTACACGTCACAAGTCTTCGATTTTTTTCTATGACATCGTTCCTCACGATGTTTTCCTTCACCGTTTTGAGAGCAGTGGTGATGAAATAAATTACACAAAGTAATGCGCCTGCCTGGTTTCGAACCCGCGACTTACTGTTCGTAAGTTCTGTCGCCACCAGTGGGCCACCGCTTCTCTTGCCACGTGACAATGCTGTGAATTTACGATTTGAAGAGTCTATAATGCAACGAATGGACCGATCCTCATCGTGTATCTCCCAATTTCTATGTAGATACCTTAAACCCAAGCCTAAAACCTGCACCTGATTTGCATTTAATAACACACTTTTCTATCACAATTCGAAGGATTTTTCTTGATCCATTGCTCCGTACCTTTAAGAATTTCGTCCGTTTGACAACGTATACCACGCAATGAATATCGCTTAAAATTTATAGCTTTGGTAATGCGAATGTGTTTCGCAACTGCCCCGGTACTGTCTAAGAAAAATATTTGTTTTTTTTTTTTCTTTTTGTTTTTTCTTCGTTCTCCACACTATATACTTAAATTAAATCGAAATGGGGCTAAACTTTTATCCTCTAATCACCTCATCAATGCGTGTCAGAAACCCTGACGCTCTAAATTGATCGTCACATTTGGGCGGGCCTAGGGCGGCGCCCAAACGAACGAGCCGTGGGCGGGAGACGGATTGCGGTCGACAGGTCGTTCGCTCATCTGCTAGGTCTAAGGTCACCTTTTTTATAACAATGTAGAGAGCATAAGAAAATAGGGTTTGTCAAAGTGTATTGTGGAACGTTGAAGTGGTTGTTTTTTGTCTTGATGAGTTGGCGTATAGGTACAGTCACGAGCAATAAAATATATAGGTACAGTTATCAAATTAGTAGCAGATAATTATTTATTCAATTTACACAACATATCATTTAATTTTTTTTAGTTTTCGTTTCGAACCCACAAAATTATTTAAAATGTCTTATCTCAAAGTTGCAATCGTTGTTTCTCGGAGAAATCTTCCATCGGTGATTGAACGTTTAAATCACATTAATTTGTGACTTACATTAATGAAGGTACATTTAAAAAGAAAAGTTTGACCAGCAACAACATAAAGGGCCCTTAAGAGCGGCCAACCCGTCACACTTTTCATATAAACGCTCGTACGTGACTATGCCGTTGTTACACATCTCACTTTGAATTTTTTGAACTAATAGGTATTTTGTGCACTATAGTAGTACTAGTAAATTCAGTATAAGCCTCGAAAAATTGCTGTTTTGCACTAATATAACCTGAACATTGGCCGTTCATAATGTACTCATAAACTGTAAAAGAAAAGAAAACATCTCGATAGAAACCTTGCACATGTAATGGAAATTCTTAATGACAAATATTTATTTTACACACTTGTAAGACTTATTCAAAAACACGTATTCCTGAAACAAGTTCAAGAAATTTTCGAACACTATTTTTCGTTCAATGTCATCGCGTTAGGCGGTATGAGGTGCGCGGGAGACGAGTTGTGCGGGGTTGAGGCGGGGTAAGACGGGAGAGTTGAAAGAAAATCGCCGCTGTGGCTCTGGATGAAACAACAGGCCTTACGACCATGCTCGCGTTGACGATAGACGGACCGGGAAGGGCCCTCTTAAATAAATTGGCGATTACTTTAAGTCTGTTAACTTAAAAAAAAATGTAGTAATCGGATTTGAGAAATTCTTGTTTTAATCTCTTTAACTGAACTACTTGAACGAATTGCAAATATTCGATCTACAAAAAGTTCAAATAATATCGTTACTTTACTGTAAAAATACCTATATTCAAAATTCCAGCTGCAATGTGTAGCATTTTTAAAAGAATGCCAAGTACTAAAAACAGTTTATCGCTTTAGGATTTAAAATTTAATCTATAATAACATTTATTTAAAATATAAAACTTCACAAAAATGCTTCTCACACCGAAACTGGTTTAAAAAAAAAGATTAAAAAATCTCAACAAATTCAGGTGTCTTTCCTTCATTACCAATCAATATGCATCAACTATCAACATTATCGACGAAAAGACCGGTAGCTCCATAATCCCTTTAAGATAACCGATAAACCGAAGTAAAGTATAAAACTCGAGTGACATTCCATGTACCTACATACGCCATAAAGTGATCAAAGTATTGATTTCAATGATGGCGGCTCTTTGGTGGTCTTTAGTCTCTGACATCATCACAATAATTCTTATTTCGAATTTTGATATTTCAATTTGAATGCCGATGAGTTTCGATAGTTGTGTTCGAATTTGTTTGTCCGTGGTTCGTTTGGAAATGGAATGCATTTGTTTTTAGGATCGAATTTAATCATTAAACTGAATGCGTTTTAGTTGTTATTTGTTTTCGAAAATGTTTGAATTAGGAATATGAATAGATTTTGATTGTAGTATTTTACTGCAGGATTTAATTTTACCACAAAATGTAACCAATCTTTAGGAGATAGTTAAATACTCTACCGATAATATGATTCCTAATTATAGTAGCTAAAGCTAATTTAGTTGTGCTTCTTTTTATAATAATGTCTGAAATGTCACAAAATCCTAAAAGCACAGTCACCAATTAGTTCTAATTGGCCTACCCGTCTCTAGTTCTAAATAACAAACGAAATGATTCAACAAAATCCCAAAACACCTTCACATTAAGTGATACCAATCGGCAAACAAATTAAACTTCACTTTTGGGAAGCATCCTAAAAATTTCCTTAAGCGCTACCGTCACACTTTAATTCTACACCCCAACAAATTGTTAAATGCTCCTAGTCAAAAGACATAAGGTTTAAATTCCAATGACAAATGAGTTCGAATACTGTAAAGGTAAATTTGTTTTTCTTGAGTGGGTGTGGGTGAGTACAGATAGTTGGAAAAAAAAGTAGGTGTGTTTGTGTGGGTGAATGAGCTTCAACCGTTGATAAGGCTCAATAAAAAGTTGGATTTAAACACGTTATCGGCGTATCGGCGGCCTATTGGTGGTCGGTCGTGTCGGACAAGGAAATCATTAGAGTAGCCTTTTGAATAGTTTTTAGAGTTGTACATTTTTTATACCACTTCGTCATAGTCAAAAAATTGCGGAATCCGTTGCGCATTGACAAACCTGTCCTCGGAAATTGTAGGCAGTCTTTTGCTAAGCAAATCCAGAAAGTCGGGAGACTTAAACCTGTCTAACTGGTTCCTTACGTGTTGTATACTACTTACATCGGGGTTGAATAAAGTAGCTGGATATTATCGTCCCTTTTTCTTCCCCCCCTTTCTGGTTCACCTTATAGCTAAAGATAGCAACAGCATAATATTACTGGGGACAATATCTAACCAGATGAATGGAGTTTCTATTTTCACCAAAAATCTTATCAATCTTTCAAAAGCAAAAATCTATTCCTGAACTACTTAGTAAAGCATAATCAACCTATAATGTTCCCACTGCTGGGAACACAGGCTCCCCCTCTATGAGAAGGAATGGGCTATAATCCACCACGCGGGCCCAGTGAGGGTTGTTTTCCAATTCCACATGTTTTCGAATTTTTAGTTCTAGGACATGCCGCTTTCCTCACGATGTTTTCCTTCACCGTTTTGAGAGCAGTGGTGATGACATAAATTACACAAAGTATTGCGCCTGCCTGAGTTCGAACCCACTTGACGATCTGATTGATGACTGCATCAGCGAGCTGAGTTCGCATAGCTGAATTTTGGGTCAAATATACGGGGTGGAATGGACACCCACGGGACAACGAATACCACGTATTCAGTACATTTATCTGAGCCCTTTCCGCACATAGAAAGGCTTTAACGGTTATTTAAAAAAAAAACGGCTGTTCCATACTTTTTGACCGTTCTTTTTTTAAATAACCGATGAACAATTTCTCAGAATGATTTAGGTACTGAATCCTTGATAACCGTTTTCGCGTCGGTGCCCTTCCACCCATTATTACGCTAAGAAGAATAACTATGGAACCAAAAATTAAACACAAAACACCCTCCACGGCTCTCAAGGATAAAGGTCCAGTGCTACCAAAAACTTAATCTAAAGTACACTTGACCACCTTAGTCCTATCTCAGCCATTACGAGCAATAAAAGGAGGCTGGTTATCTTGCTCGCTACCGCGGCCAGATGAAAGGTGCTCAGATACGGGTAAAATCGTCATTTGTTTTGTCACCAGTGGCTAATGTCGTACGGTGTTGATGCGGTAGGTGGGCGCGGGAGAGTAATCTTGGGAAATGTTTGTGTTGAGAGTATTGTGGCTTCGTTTTTGAAGAATCCTTACTGATATTATAAAGAGGTGTAGGTAAAGTTTGAATGTTTGTAAGTTGTGATGAACTGCCAGGATTGCGGGACTGTTCGAAAGAGATACCGCGGCCCTGGAACACAAAGGGCAAAGGAAGGAACATGGATGGGTTTTAGTCAGTAAAAGTCTGACACTCCCTCCTGCTCAGCTCAGAGGGAGGGGTTATTTGATGACTTCCCATCCGAAAAAAAAAAAAAAATGGGATAATCTTCGGAACTACCTACTGATTCGATTCAGAATTCTTAGCTAAATTATTCTCGAGTGTCATAGACTACCTATAGGTATTTTAAACATTCCAGTGTGATAATTTCCGACCATAAAGCGACCGAAGCCGCGAGCAAAAGGTTTTAATTCCGCAAGCAGGCTTGGATGCAGATGAATTTCAATAACGGTTTTGGATTACAAATGCGATTTTAGCGAATCGTCATTTGTTTTGTCAACATCGGCTCATTTGTCACTTAATATTTTTTTAATCCGTGTCACTTTCCATCCCTAGTGGACAAGCAGGTGAGATCATCGGAAAGATTGATTTGTGTTGAGAGTATGTATTGGTACTTTTTTAAATCAGCAAACGAAACTTCTGTTTTGTAGTTTTTAAATACGACCACTTCTACAGATTACAAAAAAGTATAAGTACGTATGCGAATACGCCTACGTATTTTGTTGTCATCATTTTCATACAAGATACGGAACGAAAAGTACATTATCTTCAAGTTGTTCATTTTCTTTAAGTTGAACAGATAACAGACAGACAGCCAGAGTAACGTCCGTATGTATAATATTGACGTGTTTATGTGTTTATCTTCGCCAAAAAACTTTTCCACCGACGTGTATGAGTACAAAATGAGCCATACAACATCGCCATAGAACAAAGTGCCTCCACAAACATTATTTACATAAATACTTGCTCATTGCGCGCCACTAAAGATTTCACTCGTCATGTACAGTCACGAGCATAAATATGTACACAACATAATCAGTTTACAATGTTCGAACTGCTGGGATGCAGTCCTCTCTGTGTGCAGTCAGTGGGTTACTGCCTGCTCAAAGACCACGCATGTTTGTCCACATTTCGAAATTCAAAAGCGATTTTTTCGGTGAATTCGAATGCTTCCGAAATACAATAAGAGTTTGTTTTAAAATATTCTGTTTACACAACACCTGATTTTTAATCAATAGAGAGAAGAGCAAATCGTTGTTGTTTTTTCTGTGTACATATTTTTGCTTATGACTGTACACATTAACGCTGTACCTATTAATTATTTACTGTTAATGTGTAAATGACACGTCTGCGCACTTGACATCAGGTATATAAAGTGAGTGTTCATTCTATTTAAAGAAATTGCTTCCTCATTCCATGTTTACGATTCAGAACCAGGAATCTAACAAGTTTTGTATGGAATCTTCGGTTTTGAGAAATGCTTTGTGGACCAAGTGGTATTATTTCCAGTAAAGAATGATTTGGTTCCTAATCAGTTTCAGACTAACACTTTGCTATAACCCTCGCGTTCGCTAACAAACTTGAGAAACGTTGGCGGTTTTAAATCTTATTTAACGGAACTCGTATTTGCAACCAGCTTATGGATCAAAACTTTAACTCAAACAAGGCGTTTAATTATAGTGTTTCTGTTCTTTACTATTTTCAGTATTTACCACTACATGTAGCAGTGATAGCTTAGTGTTGTGACCGTCGGACTGCCCAGTCATAGGTCTCGAGTTCGAGGCCAAGGCACGCACCTCTGATTTTTCGGATTCATGTGCGTATTGTATAATTATCACTTGCTCCGGTGAATGACATCGTGAGGAAACCAGCATATGCATGACAGATATTTCTTGACGGCATGTAAAGCCAAGTCAGAGGCCCATGGGTGGCATAAAAACTCTGACACCAGGCTAGGTACTAACCACACGTTATGGAAAGAAGAAGTATTTCCCAAGACTGCTGTGGTTATTCGCCCAAACGATCAAAAATCAATCATATCGAAGCGGAATCGACTTCAGTGGTTCAAAAAGAGCTTTCATTCGTCACGTTTCGTTTCGGAAGATCGACTTCACACCTCTGCCGACTATTCGATTGTGCGATGTGTAGTGGTCAGTTGGGCACTCCCCTTTACGTGATCAGATTTGACACAAGAGTTTTTGAAGACTTGCCCTAAAAGTTTTAACCAAGAAAACATAAACAACACCGGCTATTTCGCAAACAGCCGGGGCTGGCTACTTCCTTCGGACAAGAGGTCCTGGTCATAATGCTAATTGCTTGCTCCTAATGAGCGCGACTTCGCTTAAGAATAGCGGAATTCATAATAGGCGTAACGTTACGGCTCGGCCTCGAGCTACACGATCAAGCGACACTCGTGATGCTACGACTGTGGAGAAAACGAATGAACAAAATTGCTTAAAGCATCCCACAAGTTGCTTTGCGATGCGACGGTACATATGCGAGGGAAGCAAGTGTAGCTTAACGTAAGTCGCATCGCCTAAGGTCCTGAAAAGGGCTTTAGAGCTAAAATATTAGAAATGCGCGGGCAACACTTTTTATTTATTTAATTCGAACTCATGATTCATATTGCTATTAGTAAAATTTATTTTATTAAAACAAAACTAATTTATAAACCCGCTGCACTGAACCTGCAGCTGTGCATACGGGTCCAGTGCCCCAGGAACGGCAATCATGCTTTTCCACTTTAACCTTTACAATTTTTAAAATTTCGCCACTTTTATGTGTCCCCGATATTTTCTCTTTCTAAGAGGCGACTGCTCCTGATCATAGTTTTGAAACAAAGAACGTTACTTTAGTTTGTTAACCGGCGTTTCATAAAATAATACCAAAAATATGACATCTCTAGCTATAAAGCCAACTATGCAAATATTTCAAAATTCGAACTTGTGTTACATTCCAAAAAAAGTTTAGCAATTCAAATGCCTAAAGATGAAGAGATAATTTGCCAAGTGCATGTTCTTTTTTCAAAAAAGGCACAGATTATAACGGTGAAGGTCATCGAAGCGAGAATTTCGGTAGCCGTTTGACGGTATCCATATTCGATTCAAAAATACTTTTTATCTACATAAAAAAAAGGTTTAATACCTCGTCAATTGTAATTTTGCAGGCAGTTATTTTTTTGATTTTACCGATTTGTGCCTTTGTTTTTTTTAAATAAAATATTTGTTACTTATTGTATTAAAAGGAAGACATGAACAACGTTTGAGTCAATTTGCACTGTATTTAAGGAAGGAAAACATGAGGAAACCAGCATATCCTAGAACCAAAAATTCGAAGACATATGACATCGAACACTCCGCACCGGGCTCGCGTGCAAACCTTCTCAGATCCTCCTGCAAACCCTCTCAGATACAGGCGGTCTGTGTCTTAGCAGTTGGAAGGCTGATTTTTATGCTTTTTTGCTTATCCATCACCAACAGCCACTGCTGGTTATAAGCGAGTTCTTTGAACGTCATTCATAGCCCGACCGATCATTAATTAAGCTTCATATTGGACCCAAATGCATTAATATATATGGCTACAGTAGTTACGCAGAGCAAATGGACTGCTGTACGTATTGTTCTTGCATTGTTGTCATTTACTGTGCTATTGATTTACATGGTGCTATGTCTTGTCTCATTTTCCATGTTCGTATCAGGTCATTTTGTCCATTGAAATGAATAAGTCCACATCTATCTGACATTTTGTCAAATCAAAGCTATTAGTATCCTGATAATATTAACATTACATTCAAATTACACAAATAATTTGCCCTAACTTTGACAGCACGGACACAAAATTAGACCTACCCTCAAATTGGGACTAGACACAATTCACAAAACTGGTACCGCGGCGTTCTTAAAGGCTGCCGAAACCTGACCGAACATTGTGCATTAATTGAATCGCATAATAACTGCGAAAATAAATTCGCATGAGGCGATACTGCCCATAAAGGAGTCTTTATACTAAACAAATCGGCCTCCTTGAGCTTCGGCCTCCTTTGAGCGCAAACGTGCCGAAAGACCGAACGAATGAAAGAGAGAACGAATGAACGAGCAGTTTTATATGTCGTTAGCCAGTTATCGCCAATGAGTTGGACGCAGATGTGCAAGTAGTCTGCTTTCAGAGAGGTGTAGATGGCAATGGCGGCTACTTGGATGTTGAAGTGGGGTTCCATAAAATGGTACTTAGTCGGTGTAATGATTGTTTATTGGAGTAATTGTGATAATAAATTATTAACTTTCATTTTTTCGTCAGATTTTTATTAAATTTATTTCGACCATACCCGAAATGTCAAGAGAAGTTTTAAATACTAAAATTACTTAGTACTTCTCATCTATTAATAACTGTAAGACTGTAACTAACTAGAATATCTACAATACACCCACAATTGACCATATAATCAGAATTCTAATTTCCAATTTGAAAGCAATTCTCTGAGGTTTCCAAAAATTAAACTTACATTAATTGATTCCTCAGAATTTAACCATGAACCTTCTAAAGCTACACCTCAATTCTGCCTCTTCGATCAATATCAACAACCTATATCATAAAAGCTGTCGCCTCTGACATGAATCCCACTTAATCTTTGAAATGAATATAATAATAAAATCAATGAGAAGTGGCCGTCATTTAGCGTGCGCTTGCGGCTTTTATTTTAACGCTCTTTCTCAGTACAGTTCGAGATATAGTGCGTAATACGGGAGTTTTGAGATCATCTGCATCGTTGTTCGTCTAGTGCTCGCAAATCATTAATGCTGAGTATGAGATCTTGGCTCTAATTAAATCTTCTGCTGTAGTATTTGTTGTTCTTAGGTGAGAGAAAACAAAATCAAGCCATTCCTATACTTAGACAATCAGTTTTGAGTCTGGATGTGGATGACTTTATGAGTAGAGGAAGGCTAAAGAAGCGATGGATGGACTGAAGGATGAAATGGCAATAAATTAGGTGTCTGATGAGATGACGACGTAATAGAGAAGTATTGAAGAAGAAGACATGCTGCGCCGACCATAAATACATTGGGATAAGGGCAGGAGAATGGTGATTGATGACATAGACAATCAGAGACCCTGGACAGTTGACATAAACTTTTTGGTAGCCCATGTTAGTTCCGCAGTTGAATTTTCGGTCTTCGAATTCTAGAAAACGTGATTTATTTATTTACTTTAATTAAAACGATAAACTATCACTTTGTCTTTGCCTTCAGGTCATTACTAACCAGATCTAGTAGCTTTTCAATTTTGCAAGCTTTTACCATGATTATTACGGGTCATATGAAGGCTAGTTATGACCATGTTTACATGTAAGTACTAAGTAAGTACCTATTTGAGCGTCAACTTTTATTTTTTATTCTGTGATAGTAATTGAATCGCCCGCATGTTCGATTCGCGCGGATCTTGAGGCCCGCATAACTTTCAATACCTTTTCTATACCACATGCAAAAAAGCTTGCGTTTAATTACAAAAAAGGTTCATTGAAATTAACTGCTAGAGTGAACACACACGTTAATAAATTGAAACAGCTTTGTAAGTTTTAAACTCATAACATAATAACCAAGTGACTACTTATTTCTTTTTCTTTTTTTCTTCTTGGCGTTTGGTTGGCAAAAAGTTCAAATATGTTTGTCCCTAAATTCAGCTACCCGAACTCCTCTCACTAATGCACAGGTGACATGGTACTTGTTTCAATGAAACTGTCACTCTTTGAAGAGGTACTAAGTAGACCTGCTAGTTTTAGCGGCGGCTATTCTCCGTAGGTGTATCGGCTTTTAGTGGCAATAGCACTCGCGATCCTACATAAAACGACAAAAAATCGGACTGACTAATCATCGTCAGTGTTTTAAGTAAGGAAGGCACATCGGCGCACAATAGGTGGTCACGTATTCAACACTTACATCGTCTGCCGTAATGCAACAGTCTTCTAAAAGTAGAAGGTTAATAACTACAATGTTTTAGTTAAAAATGATGTACTGAATCAATACGTGGTTACCATTCATTCGTCAGTGTTCCACCCTGTATAAAGTGGTCCTAGCGCAGTCCACTGCTGGACATAGGCCTCTCTCACGCTGCGCCACAACATCCTGGTCTTCCGCATTAAGTCTGACCCTGCAACCGTTTAAGTTCGCCGATCCATCTAGCAAGCAGCACATCGGCTGACTTCCAAAGTATAAGTTTCTATACCAGATGCTCCTTCGTGTGTTTAATAGATGGTACTGTTTTGCATTCATTTGGTGCAAAAAGATTTCGTATAATATATATTTGAGTTATTATTTTCCTCAGGATGACCTCTTCGCGTTTGGTTAACGTTTGACGTTTATTTTGTCCGAATTAAAGTCGTCTTCGGTCGTTTTTTATCGACCGTGACGATTCAAAAGATTTTAACACAATTATGTACCAATTTGTCCAGGGTGACCTCTGGTGTTTATGGTAACCTCTGGTGGTTTTTTAATTTTGTAACTTAAGTATAATTTTAGACCAACCGTCAATGGCAAAGTTAAAGACTTTATTCGGAAACCTCCCAGTTAGGGTGCAGATAAAAAAAAATATCGCAGTGATGACGCGACGGGGAGAACATGTGCCTTTGGGTTTCGTTAAAGGAGATGTAAAGACAGCTGTTTTTAATCTAAAATGTAAGATATCTTACATAATAAAGATCAGAACGTGGCATTTATTGCGAAGTTTCTTTTATAAATACTTTAAAATTTATAAATTAAAATAACCTAAAGTAACTAACTTATTAATAAAATTAAAAAATGGCGTCAAAAAACTCCTCTTACATAATTGATTTTACAAAGTCTTTGATTTTGGTTTATTGCGGTTTCTCAATAAACCTGTCTCTTCAACCTTTAAAGTCCCTTAAAAAGACCATTGTTTTTATTACAAAATGAAGGGCCGGTTTTCTAGGCCAATATTGACATCTAGTTTAACTATTTATTATAACCTTTCAAGCCTTTTTTTATTGTTTATACGAGCAGCAATTGCTTTCAAAGCTTGCCTCATTTCTAGAATGACTTCCAACAGGATTGATTTAAGCTTTCGGTAGATTCATCATCAGAACCTATACCCTTTTACCAACTATGCTGGGGTCGGCTTCCAGTCTAACCAGTTGCAATTGAATACCATTATTGTACATGGAGCGACTGCCTATCTGACCTCCACAACTCAGTCAGTACTGGGTACCTAATACGATACCCCTTGGTAGGACTGATTGTCAGACTTTCGGGCCACTAACTACCTGTACGACTCAAAGATTTACAATAGGGAATATGCATGTAATTTTTTTTTCACTTATATCAGTAATATGCAGTACTATCAACCCAAGAAAATAATTAAAAGTTAATTTCAACTACTGCTTGTCGCACAATAAAAATAATTAAACTCCTACAATTTTCTACGACAGTTCAAACGTCCATGACTATCGCGGCCATTCATGTCATAGCATTTGATGTCACTAACTCTATCTGCCTTGTTTAAATCTAATTTTTTGCCCTTAGTAGAATAGTTTTACTATATTGTAAGTCTTTTATTTAAGCAAAAATTGCAATAACAATATTATAGTAAAATCTTAGTGAAACTTTAAGTACTTTACAACTAAAAGTGTTTCTTTGACACATAGCTTTTGACGTCACTACCGGAATCGATGAGTTTTGTGTTTGCGTTCCGTTTTACCAAAAACACGCTACATAAAGTATTAAATTGTAAAAAAAGTGTTGTATTAGAGTGTACCACATTGTTTTTATGGTCCAATACAAGGCATTTTAAGAAATAAAAAAAGTTTTGTATTTCTTGCTTATACCCTATTGACCGCCGAGACCAACGGCTTATAGTGTTTTCCGAGGCTTTTGGTAGATCATGGAAATCAATTTTTTTTTTTCCATTTCTGAATAATCCATCAGCATGATCGCTTAAAGTGTATCTTTGTCTAGTCTAAACCCTCAAAAATACTAATTGTTTCTCAAAAATCGTGTTATATTTCTTAGCTCCCGATAATGTCCCCAACTCATTACCTCCCATGACTACCGCTTCTTGAGAGCGAACATCAAACATTTTACGGTCATGCGACACGGACCGCGGACTGTGGACCACCAGAATCGAAACCTTATCTATTTAATTGCCAGAGTTTAAACACGTTTTGTATTTAATTGAGGCGCTTCCGAGGGTTTACGAGATTAGACTGAACATGGGTAGTGAGGCCGGCTGATAAATCTCATGGCTCATGAGAAAATTGATTGGAGTGGCCTGTCTGTTTTTTTTTTTAGTTTTAGTCTTTGATTTATGTTGTCGTAGTAGTTAAAGTTTGTTGTGAGGATTTTCATGTTTTTGGAGATATTTGTGGTGTGTCCGCTTTTTATTTTCTACTGCTTTCTCGACGCATTGTAAATCGTACTTTATTAGCTTTTTGGGGTGCAAATCAATTCTGACTGTAGAGTCTACAGTAAAGTTATTGTTCTAAGCTTTGCCTTACTGAAACATCTACCTTTTCTCGTTAATGTTTGTGCCATTTCAGTTCATTGTGAAGTATGTGCTTGACTAATCTGAACTACCCCGGTCAAACACTTTCTTTAAGTCAAAAATCAAGTATTTTTTTGTAAATCTACTTTTATTTTTTACCACCCAAATATTAAACAGCTCTCACCCCTAAAATGCCAAAAGACAACAACCAAAGTGTCCTCATGCTATCACTCCACATTATCCAATTATTAATAATACTAACACGAATATTATTATTATTAATAATGCGGCGGCCATTACTGCCGTGACGTAATAACGTAAGCCTGTTTCAACTAATCCGTTGCATCCATTGTGTCACTACCCTTAGTTTGTCACCCTAGTTTTTGTACCAACTTAAAATACAGTTCTCAAAATACTCCCAAGACTCTTATGACAAGGTGTTAGGGGCGAGATTCAAATGTCTGTTGAGTTGTTTAATGGTAAAGTGAGTTATGGAGAATATGTTAGGGTCATAGACGAATCGTGTTTTCGAATGATTTTTTTTTAGATGTAATTTTTATATGTGGTGTTACTGAATATGTCAGATAAGATCGGAGTTTGATGGAATGAGATAAAACGAGAGTTGTTGAGTTTAAGTATTTTTAAACGGAAACATCAAATTGTAAACTCTTACTTGAAAAAAAAAGCGTATAATCATGATGACATCCTAGGCATTACAAAAAATGTTACTTCTACCAAACTGTAAAGCAGTTTGTTGGCAGATGTAGCTTCCATATACAATATTACCTATACATATTTCTATGTAATAACCGTAAGTACTTTTCCATCAATAACAAGGATAAACATAACTATACACAAATATTGTACAATATCACGAAGGCTGACTAGTAGTGAATCGAACCTTAAAAGTATAGGTTTGGACTTACTTTAAAGTATTAGATTGTTCCTACCTCGCAACAAACAATTAGTTAAGTGGTGACATTAGGATTAAATAATCCAATAAATGAACTTAAATGACCACCAATCACGAAAAAGTCCAGACATTGTATACCGGAGAAAGATCAACAATATCAATACGTATGTATGCTGTATCCAGTTAGTCTGGAAGCCGGCTCCAACGTTGAGAAAAGGTAGCATAGTTGCTAACATAAGTGATCTTCCAGTTCCTAATCAAACTTGAGTTACAATGTAGTCAAAGAGAGCACCACTTACTTGAAGACCATAACTGTCTTGACATAAGACACATTATAGCACCCTCAAGAGAAGCTGCCTCGAGAGGCAGTCGCTACATCTATTACTCTATTGACACAAGGGTGACAATCAGATTACCGCTGCGTTCTGATTGGTCCCCGTCTCTGACGTCACGGGCCGTCCGGTCACGCCTACCCACGCTCGAATTACCGGATTAGAATGTCCGGCAGTGTCCGATACTTCGCCGCTGTTAGGATGTTCCCGATTGGCCCACGCCGTACCAACAATCGATTCTAAGAACAATTTGCATACTCGATTATCATTACTCGTAATCGTACGTTGCAGTATAACCCATTTTAGCAACTAGTGCGGTTCAAAGAAATGTTTTGTGAGTAAATTATTTAATTCAGACTGTTTTCTAGGAAAAACTTAAAAACTGCTTCAAAAAGAAACCTTGTAAGGAATACTTTTTTCAAATGTTTCTGTAAACTTTCAGCCACCATAGACCATAAGACTAAAAAAAAAACTGAATATTTTCTGACAAAAATACTGACTCCCACCGTGTTAACCACATAGTTGATTGATCTTAATCAAAATTACATCGTCATTAGCCCTGTATAATGGCAGTTAATACATAAATCCAGATTCAGTAAGTATCTTTATTTTGAATTAAGCCTCCCGTCGGTGAATTGCACCGCGTAAGATCCCGCATGCACCTAATCCCCCTTTGAAGTTAGTTTAACTCGTGAGCTCAGAGCCTGTAAATCATCAGTATCATTATGCAGTGGAATTGGGTCATATTTGTACTCTAAAACCCATTACAACCTTCAAATAAACAAAAGACGAATCAATTCACCAAACGAAACCAATAATACAAGCGAAAATTCAATCCATCAAGTAAATTGGTATCGGTCAAGCAAATGTGCGTTACATTTGCTTGACCGATACCACTTTACTACTCAACAGTTTCAACGTAACCCGTCATCAGCTCCAAACACATTCTGAACCTTACAACGGAAACTATCTCTACAACATTGTCATCTTTTTTCCCTGTCATTCTGAGAACCTCAAGTCCTCAACCAAAGTATTCGTCGAACAATCTAGTCTGAAAAAATCCTGGCTAGAATACTGTTCGCATTCCGAGCCTCGGTTTGGGCTACAGTGGCCACGTAATTGCGCTTCGCCTGGCGCCGTCTCGTGTCTTGCTCCTTTTTTGACCCCGAGGCCCTTAAGCTCCTTTTTTTGGCCCTCCTTTTTGTTCCCCGGTTTGTTGGTTTTGGGAATTAGCATGTCTTATTAACATAACTGTCTGATAAGAGATTATTGGTGTTTTAACAGCTTGGAATTGAACTGGCTGACTGTCGGTTTTGAGTCTTATAGGTTTCGTGTATGATAAGGGTGTAACAAGACCCTTAACGAAGCCAAAAAGCACTTGTTCTCTCTGTCATTTGCGATATTTTTTTTGGTCAAGACCATACCTGGTAACCACCTTGTTACGGAGATATTGGGGGTCAAAGTTCCAACTTTTTCACAAGTTTTTTTTTTTTAAATACATGTTTTTAATATAAGATTTTTGACTGTAAACACCTCCACCACCCCCGTACTATGCAATCCATCCATCAGCACAATGTTTTGAGTGCGTTACATTGAGTCCTAATGCAAAACGTGTTGCAACTCCCAAAAAATAAAAAGTCGTTTCTCAGCAATAATTTTTGCGTAAAGTTACGTTTGATGTACAGAATGCTTGGTTGTCGGATTCGTGAAGGTTCTTTTTACACCCTGTATATGAGTTGGGTTTGAGGGGACATTATTTATAGAAAGCCGTCCCTAAAGTCTCTTCATGTGTATTGAAGAATTCTCCAAATGCTCTTTACTACCTAAACAGATAATAACATGTCCAAAACCACCAATTCGACGATCGCCATTCAACAAACCAAACACAACCCATAAATCAACCGTCCAGTTAAAGTTTTAAACCAACAGATAAAATATGCGTCTGCGTCGGTCACCGAATCGGTAATATTGTTAACAAGGAGTAAAATAACTACAGAGAGGAAACCAAAATGAGAATTATGCATCATCTCGGGAATTTCTCAATAAGAGGTGTACGCGTGGGGCCGAGCACGCCCCGCGGCGCGCCACCGGCGCCTGCGCCGCCGTCCCGCTCGCGCAGGCGCCCCTCGCCCCGCGCCGCGCCCCGGAGCCGCGCGGGTGGCGGCGCGCGCGCCCTCCCCGCTAACCCACCTTTAAATACAGACCTCGCAACCTATATCATTAATCTATTACCAAGCTCATATCGTGCGCTCGTGTATGTGAAGTCAAAAAAAAAAGAATTCTTTTTTTTCAATAGAATTCGTTGTCGGCCCGGTGAAAGGTAACGATGGTATGAGAGCGATATTCGGTTTTATGGCGCTTAATTAGCGTTGATCTTTCGCTCTGTCGGCGTCTCGTCGCGGCGGAGTGCTGCCTTATACGTCCACGGTTCGCCTTTATTGGCCAATATCTTCGGACAGGATCGTAGATACTTCAACTAGATGTCATGCTGGGTTCGTGAGTGGTTTAAAAAAGGTCTATCATTACTTGCGAATAATGTGAGTCCTTTAGTTGACTTTGCAGTGACCTGATATGCAATGTTATGGGTGTCGTGCCCCGAGCGTGCGGTGCGTCTGCGCACGGTCCATTCATATTACGTACAACTGCCCACTAATTACAGTTTACGGAGCTCTTGCGACCGTTTGCTGATTAAGTTCTTGACATTATGTTTTTTAGTTGTCAACTATTCCTCAAGTTTTAACTTAACCTTAAACTTAGTTTTATTTTCAAACTGAAAACTTATGAAACAAGAGCTTCGATTTACAAAACAGCAGATTAAGTGCAGACTTCAAGAGAAAAGTCTTGCAAAGTTACTTCAAGAAAAAAATCTCAATTGATTGCTCTCATCTAGGCCTTGCTGCCGAGGCCTGCAATTTCCTCTAAACACAGACCAAGCAACAGTAAATTAAATTCTGATGTCGTAGTATTAAGTTGTAAACAGTGTTTACTCACAATTACCAGATACTGGCCATCTCGACACCGGTTCTGTGGTTTTTGATAATTTACCAGCGGACGTACTTCGTGTAGTTAGTTGTTACGAAGCGATTAATGATTATGAAACGTTTGTTAGCGTAATCAGTCTTTAATACACACACACACACGGGGTTGTGTGTGTGTGTTTAACTAGTTTCCCACTGTTGGGACACAACACAGTCCTCTTCTCTATGAGATTGGGCTGTAGATAAAAGGCCTTAAATTTTTTGGTTAAATGTTTTTTTTAAGTTCTTACTAGGTTTTATAATAGTATAAATGGTTGTGTTAATCTTTGGTAAGAAGGTAGTGTGGTCCAAGGCTCTTGATCATCATATCTGCCTAGCCTCTTCTTAACAATGCTCGGGTCAATTCGGATTCTAGTCGAACTGAATTCAGCTGAACAAATATGATTCGCACTAGCTGTTGCCCGCGGCTGCGCTCGCGTTTTATTCGGAAATTATCCCACAGGCACGTTGTAAATATAGCCTATGGCACTCGGGGATAATGTAGCTTCCTATTAGTGAAAGAATTTTCAAAATCGGTTCTGTAGATCCAGAGATTATCCCCTTCAACCTCACAAACTCACAAACTTTACCTCTTTATAATATTTGTATAGATACAGCGAGTGCTTAACTGCTCTTTGCTCTACATCCCAGTTACTGAAGATGATCCCATGAGCCATGACTGACAAATTCTGATTTGCAACGTCCCGTTGTTTTACCTAAAGACCTATAATTGACAAATTAAACCTACCAGGGTCCCATAACCGTTACGATAGTTCCCAGACACTCATAACATCACCCTACCGCGGACTGAAGCAAAAAAGGTGCAATTACGACCGCGTAAAATATTATAATTTATTCAACATTACTTGTTTATTATTTTATACCGGGAATCGAGAAATTTCAATACTTTTGTGTTAAAAGGATACATGTTAATCTCGGTTTTTGGGTATCAGCTGCGAAAGATCCCATCGTTGTAGCCTGGGGCTCCGGGGTAACGTGTTGGTTATAATAACACTGTTATTAATCTATTGTAAGGGTTTATTTTTCAGTAAATAGAGAGGTATACATGATAAGGATCTCTGTATTGAAGGAATGGTTTAAAAATGGCCGCTTTAGGAGTTCTGATAGCAATAGCTGGAGCATTTACAAAGGCGGACATTCTAGACAGTCATTTATCACCACTACTCTCAAAATGGTGAAGGAAAACATCGTGATGAATCCGGCATGTCCTAGAATAAAAAAATTAAAAGGCATTATGTCATCTACTAACCCCCACTGGACCCGTGTCTATGCTCTATGGCCCCTCTCTGACACAGAGCGGTGGCCTCTGTCCCCAGCAACACGGACATTGTAGGTTGCTTATGCTAAAATAATAAACAGTTTTCAGGTTTTCTATTACCAATCTCGGTATAACTAGAAGATTATTTATTACTAGCTGTTGCCCGCGGCTTCGCTCGCGTTTTTGTTAGAAATTATCCCACGGGCACGTTGTAAATAGCCTATGGCACTCGGGGATAATGTAGCTTCCTATTAGTGAAAGAATTTTCAAAATCGTTTCAGTAGATCCAGAGATTACCCCCTACATACAAACATACAAACTTACGAACAAATTTTACCTCTTTATAATATTAGTATAGATTAGGGAAATTACGCTTATAACATTGACAAACGTAAAATAAAACATCCGAAACATTTTATTAACCGAACATAAAAAAACAAGCCAGTTCCACACAATAATGACAGCTGTATCAAGAACGAGATAAATATCTATAAATATGTTATAAGTCCCGTTTAAGTGTGTTATAAGTCTTATAAGTAACTTATAAGTTTCTTAGCATAACGACCGCCCACTCGCACAGACCAGTTAATTTGATTTAGATGCTACACGCAAGTATTTAAGTACTTTTTTAAATGACACTTGCTTTAAGAGACACTTTGGAGATTTGATTTGTTTGTCAAGTATTGAGAAAGTCAAACAACCTACTTTTTTTTCCTGATTTCATTCCCAAAGACAATAAATCTGTGGTTTTATCAGCAATAAAACACAAAAACTCGAAAACTATAAACTTTTTAAGTTTTTAAAACAATAGTGCAGAAACCAATGACACAATCTAAATCCAAAAAAAAAACACAAATTCACATCCATATCCGGCGAAGCCGATCAAAAATTCAAAAAAACGTCCACAAAAATTGTAAGACGTAAATAAGAAAACGACGTCGAAGTCCCTTCCACCATAATTAAAGTAATTTAGCACACTCTGTCTCGGAGCTGCTCTGTCCAATGTTTGTTTTGCAGGCGAGAACTGACCATAACCTATTATTACCATCTCGTTATACTTTTTAACGTCCAGGAGTGGTCAACGTTTGGATTACTAAGAAATATTATAAGTTTGGCGTTCCGTTTTAGTGTTGAGCAATTTTGTGCACGCGATTTGGCTAAGTTTTTAATATGCTGTTGACAGTTTGATTTGAATCGGTGGCTACTAGATTTTAGTAAATTTTAGCCTAACTGAATATAATTCAAGAACTGCCATTGTTCTTGCCCGGTTGACGGCAATAGAATCACCCCTTATTACATGGTAATTAAACATAACTGGTGTAATGTGGGTGTATAAGTACACCTCTGCCTAACTTCCGATATTACCGGTGTTATGTTATGTAATTACCGTGTTTGCAGCACAATGATACTAATAATGAAATCGTGGGTAAAATAGGATGTAAGTACTTCACAGCCAACAAATAAAGACATAATGCCTAACTAATATCTAAATACTGAGTATTAAATTTATTTATTTATTATTCACAAAATCCACAGCTCTTTAAAATTTTATCATAAACTAATCCTACAGCCAAAAAATAAAAAATTAAAAGATGCCCAAAAAGTGGTAGTGTTTTGGTCGCTTTACCTGTTTTTCTTTTTATCTATCCACGTTTAATTTCATTTCATTCATTTTTTCAAACAAAGTAATACAACTAGAAATCCTACCGAGTATTAATGTCATAACTTAATCCCAATACTAAATGATCTCATAAAAGCCCACAATTTATCCCCCGTCACCCTGAACCCCAAGTTTGTAACCTCCTCCAGCAACATCAAGTTCGGTCGCCGGCGGCGCAGGCGCACGAGTAAAAACGTGTTGTTATTATTAATAATCTTGTTCATTGAGAACACTCGAGCGTGCTTGTTAGATTATGAAGAACTTCTAAGAAATATACCTATTGGACCCACCACGATGACACACCTATATGGGCTCATTTTGGTGGTTTCGGCCAATAGCCTTGAATATATTAGCTATTTCTTCTTCTTCAACCTTGGGCTACCCAATGCCCAGTGTAGGTGTCTTCCAAATCTCTCCACTTTTGGCTGTTTTTAAGCCTATCCAGTTTCTTCCGGCCACTTTATTAAGATTCATTAGCAATTTAGCTTAATCAGCCTGTTACGTAATGTGTAGTAACTGGGCTGTGGAGGTTAGAAGGCAGTCGCTCCATGTAAAATACATGTATTCAGCTGCATCTGGTTAGACTGGAAGCCGACGACAACATACTTGGGAAAAAGGCTAGGCGGATGATGATTTATCAGGCTATAATCTGATACAGGCCTCCTCTTTTTAAGAGGGAGTGGGAATCCATCACGCAGGCCCAGTGCGGTGCAGTGGTAGATTACACAAATTTTCGATTTTACTAATCTAGCCTTGAATGGGTCGTTGTATTTCCTGTTTGAGTAGTGCTAGCTTTTTAGGGTACAGTATCTGACGTGTTCAGTTCTGACATCCGATTAGCTGCATGGGATTTTAACCAAACAGGACTATTTTTCGAAAGCAGCTATTCGATCGTCTGTTTAATCTTTAGAAGGTTTAGAAGATATCACACTAGCGATTTAGATTTATTTTAGAACCTGTGTAGGGAATATCTTACTTATGTTTTTCAACTTGTATGATTTTCAGAGCATTTTTTTTAGTACCGATGGGCGAATAACAGACACTCAATGTGATATCACCCATAACCCTGCTTACTCCCTTAGAAAAGGAGTGAATACCCTGTCAGGCGATAAGAGCCTTTATTCTAAACAAACTAAAGTACGTTTTTTCTCCTTCGTAGGAGCTCATCTATTGCCAAAGTCAACGGATGTTGTCAAAGTTGCTGTGGCCCAACGCGGGCCCTAGTGCGCCCAGAGAACCCCACTCAGACCATTTGGTTAGTAGACATTTTTTGTTTTATTAAAAAAAAATATACACACTGCAAAAATTTGGTAAACGTCTAAAGGAGACTTTCATCATTATCCATTCTCCTGGTTTTATACCAAATAATTTGGGATCGGTTATATTACTAAAAATAAGTACTTGAGACTTACTTACCTAAAACTACCAAAATGGTTGGCAAACGCTGACTTTATAGTGACATAATTAAAAAGGATTCCATTTCTGAATTGAATTTTGTTAAAAGGTAAAAACCACTGTAAAAAAGCGACATGTATTTTTAATCTGTGTAGTTCTGATTAAAATTAATTTCTAGTATTTTCACGGTTTATTTACCGCTGATTATTATGTCGGCTAACAACTGAGATTTGTGTAAAAAAAAAGCAAAATTAAAAATTTTGAAAAAACCCACGACCCTTAAAAAGTAATTGAAAAAGAATAAAATAATTTAAAAACACCCGACTTAAAAACATTAAAAAAAACCCAAGAATAGTCGTCGGGGGCTGAACATTGCAAAACTAGTTAATTTCATGGCAGCCCCCGACGGATATTCTTGGTTTTTTTTTAATTTTGCTTTTTTTATTTTAAACTTTTTAGAGAGCATTCAGAGCATAGATATTATGTTCTTTTGCTAACATAAATCTCTTTAATATGTAGTAACTAATATAAAATATACTACTGCAGCGCCCTCTAGTGATTTACTACTGTAACATCTATTTAAGAACCCTCCCTAATCAACCACAAACTGCATCAAAATCGGACTAGTAGTTTTGGTTTTGCACAAACAAATGTTTACTGTAGCGCCCCCTGGTGAGTTGTCACCGTAACACCTATCTAAGAACATGCACCAATCAAACCCGAACCCATAACTGAAAACTGCATCAAAATCAGACTAGTATTTTGTAGAAAAATGGCAACATTGATTTGCACAATAAATGTTTGCTGCAGCGCCCTCTGGTAAGTTGTCACCGTAACACCTATCTAAGAACATGCGCCAATCAAACCCGGACCCATAACTGAAAACTGCATCAAAATCGGACTAGTAGTTTTAGAGAAAAATGCCAACATGTATTTGCACAAACAAACATCCTCCGTCTTCGTTCCGTCGTGGGTAAAAAAACAAGCTTGTACACATACATACATAATTGATACCCATATCATGGGGTGCATGAAAAATAACAAGTCTGCCATCTTAGGGTGTCCGCCATAATGGATTTATAATGACGTCACTTAGCTAACCATGCATTGCCATCCAAACTAAACGTGTAAGTATGCAAAATTTCAGCTCAATCGCTCGGTAACCAATGATGTTAAAATATAACCTCATTGGTTATAACTGTTTTGAAATTCAGTCGCAAGATTTGACCTAAACAAACATACAACAAAATAACTGTAGGTCTGTCTGTCTGTTTCGTTCATCAGAAAGGTAATCCAACGTATTGTTTTGACTCAAAAAAAAAGGGCTCAAGAAAGAAGTATTTTTCTTGATACAAAACAATGTTTATCAATATTTGTTTCTTTCTGACAAGCGATGACGTATGAAGTCATTGTCCAATCACGTTTAAGATAAATGGGCAATTTGTAGCACGCATGCGTTTTACTGGCCGAATACAAAATCTTGTATGTTTTCATAACTTAAAGCAATTTCGGTAAATCTTTTTCTTTTCGATTTAGGGCATGATCTTTGGAACATTTTTTTTTATCTATTAGTTGAAAATAATATTGTCCGTTCTAATATTAAAACGAGGTAAAGTTGGTCAGTTACACAGAAAATACTATTCCGACTTCAAAAATTATTTCATTGATGCAAAGGCTACACTACTCGTATTAGAGAGTTCCATAGGATGTATTTCTTCGGCAGGGACGAAGACGCGAGCTGTAGCTAATAATTTGATATTAATGTTAAAGAAAAGATGTTCCTAACAGATACCAGGGATAGTAAAAACCACGATTATCATCATAAGTATCACCTGCCGTAAGGATGCAGAGACCACAAAAAGAAGTGAGTTTTATGGATCACCCGGCCTACAAAATGAAATGACAATGAGGAATGAATTACGAATCAATTGAAATAAACTTCTAAATTTAGTTTTTATTGAGTTGTTCGAACAAGTTGCTTGAAACCTTTTAGTTTTCAATCTCCTGCCCTTTTGCTAATTAATTTGGGGTCGGCGCAGCATGTCTTCTTCCTTACTTTCTGAATTTTGAAACAGCTTTCCCGATGATATGTTCAGATATAATATTATAGCGGTTCATCCCGGCAGTCAATTCTTGCCGGAAATCTAAACTCAATAGAAACTTTACCTGTAACACAGTAACCATTGGTTTTACAGATGTTTACCGAATATAATGTCTGTTCCCAATAATCAAGTTTCAACGATACAAAAGTCCCTCAGAAAACGCATTTAAACCTTTGACTCAAAAATCTTTTCTTTCGAAACCCTGTCTTTATAACCCTTGTGTCGAAAATTCGTAATAGAATCACCCGCGTGACGATCGTTATGTTTTCCCGTATAAACGCATTACAGAAACCGTGTAAAGGCTCAACAAGGGTCTAAAACACCCTACCATAAATAATAGAATCATTACCATCTGCTGTTATGACCGGATCATCAATTTTTTTGCCTCCAAATAGTTATCCGTTACCCAAATAGCTTTGGGCGTTCCTAGACGATACATTTTGACGGTTACTTTTTTAATTTTCAAAAAGTGATCAGGGAGATTACTGGTTTAATGTTTTTTAGTTTATTTTTACACTGTCTTTTTAATTATCTCATCTCAACTGAAACACTTATTCTTAATGATTATTGAATGGTTATTGCGTAACACAACAACTTACAATAGTAATGTTTTTCATTTTGACAGTTCAAAACATTTAATGCGTTTTTTACAGTTGTGTAGATGGTTTTTATCCAAAATACTAGAAATAGATTTGCAATTTCCTTCTGAATCCTTCAGATTGTGATTATAAGTATGTTCTACAAATAGGGCTATTGTCTGGTTTAATCATGAAATCAAGTGACTTCATTCGCTGTTGGTATTTTAGGTAACCAAATTACAACAACTAGTAGTACATAGTAGCAAATTTACTAATCCTGTACTGATCAGATCTGCTTTTATAACCGCGAAAAAACTATCTTGGAAAAAAATTGTGATTGCTTTACGGGTTACGATTATCATCGGAAACTAACGACCTCTAGTAGTACCGTTACCAAAAAAACTACTAAAATAATTACCAAACTTAAACTATAACATAATAATATCCATACAAAATCTTACATTCATCATACACCTACGGCGGTGAGCATTTAAGGGTAATTTTCGCCACAGAAATTGTTATTAATGCTGGTGATCACATACCTTAACCGTGTTTGTAGGTGCACCATACATGTTGTCAATTATGGATTTTTTTTGTCTCATACTCCAGCTTGTGAGGTCTGTATATGGATTAGTGTGTACGCATGACAATGCCTGTCCTTCTTTATTTATAACTGTTGGTTGACCTATTAGCAGAGAGCATTTGTTATGTGATGTGTTTATTGATCTGATGGGTCCTAGTGGTCAGACCGAAATTGGTTTTTAGGAAGGCCGTCCGTCTTTCGTTGATGACTTAATGATTCGATCAATCTAGTATATTTTAGATGGATTTGTGTCTGATCATCATCACCTGCCTGGCCTTTACCCACCTACAATTTTAGGGTCGGTTATCAGTTTAACCGGAAGCACCTAAATACATCATCCTTTCGGAATAAATTCTCTTAATCATAGTGATAACCGCATCAAAATCCGTTGCGTACTTTAAGAACAACACGGTTACATAAACACGACAAGAAAAGTGACTTGAATTTCTAAACTACTAGCGACCCGCCCCGGCTTCGCGCGGGTGCAATGTAGATATATTCTATTATATTCTATTCTATTCTATTCTATTCTACCTGTATACAATACTAGCGACCCGCCCCGGCTTCGCACGGGTGCAATGTTATACATATAAACCTTCCTCTTGAATCACTCTATCTATTAAAAAAAACCGCATCAAAATCCGTTGCGTAGTTTCAAAGATTTAAGCATACAAAGGGACATAGGGACAGAGAAAGCGACTTTGTTTTATACTATGTAGTGATCAGTACCCAAATATAGATTCTCTCACAGGATGACATTTAAGAACATCCATTGCAATTTCCTTACTTGTCAACATTAACCATCTAAGTAAATACTAGGTTTTTTTTCCCCACTAGTACGGCAAGATATCCATTACTTGTGTGTTCACGCATTCTTATGATTATTTAATTAATGCTGTAATTAAAAAAAAAATGATATTAGCAATTATACTATATAAAGTTAATGTAATTTTAATGTTGCAGTATTTTTATTTGAGTTTGTTTTCGATTTATTGCTGTATGTTTCTCATTGAAAATTAACACTTCCTTTTGTCTTTGCCCTAGCCGGCAAATAATTATGTAATGAACTTGACGGCTTCAAACCGTGAGAAATAATATTCTCCTTTTTTGAAATTTTACATTTTCTTAAACTTACTTAATAATACTCTTTTGTTCAATTTTATCACACATTTATTTATTTTAATGTGTTAAACTGTCACTCAAAATTGGATAATTACAGAAGTAAATATTCAATTGTAGTAGGCAGGTAAAATTTTTTTTAACCAATTTGTCTGTGCAGTTTTCATGTTCTGCCTCATTCCTGTCAACAAGTTGTAGGCCATAACATAACAAGTCATAGACTGAAAAAAAAAAGGTTTCCTAGTCAAATAAATCATGACGTCCCGATGTAATAATTCAATATGGTC
Organism: Eugnorisma glareosa; assembly: GCA_947578425.1. NCBI lineage: Eukaryota > Metazoa > Arthropoda > Insecta > Lepidoptera > Noctuidae > Eugnorisma > Eugnorisma glareosa. The sequence continues at coordinate 15,490,591 of OX387974.1, read as the reverse complement.
ACTCTACGAGCCTGAGGCGCCAGCGATCATCACACTGAGGTGTCTGCAGCCTAATTATATGGACACGTACTTTTCAACCAACACAAATATTTGTTATAGGAAACCCATCAAACAATAATCAAGCTTAGTCCGATAGAAATAGGTTATAAATTCCCTTGTTAGATTGACACCTCGTTAACAATACGGCCAAAAAAAGGTTGGCCCCGAAATTGGCGTAAAAACTCAGTTAATTATGAAATGATTAGGGGTTAGTTCCGAAAACTAACAGGCGTTTGTTCAAGATTAGGTAATAAATAGTTATATTGTCGTTAGTTTGTTTGTTTTTGTGAATGACATGTGTTTGTGAAACTCGTAATTGGGTGTATAATGGTGGAAGTGTATGGTGTTATTTTTTTAAATTTAATGTGATTAAAAGGCAAAGGTAATTATGTGTCAGCTGTTTGACCTCTTCGGTGAACTTGTTAAAGCGACCTAGAATGTCCGAACGAAAAAAAATATATCTGTATTTATCTTTTAGCTTTGTTTCAACAATTATTAATGAATATTCGGGTAAACTAAATGGTTATGCCTCAAAGATAGATCTGAAGACACCCTACAAGGCAGTGGCGAAGGTTTACAACTCGATTCCTACCGGCTTCCCTTTGAAAAATGGCACAGTCAGTATTCTACATATAGACAAATAAAATAATCACATTAGAGATAATACTCCGGCTTACCTCTTACAAAAATTGACCCTTCACTACTGCTACAAAGTTTCTATTTAAACGGTAGTTTCCCAATAGTTTCAAAAGCGTAACGGAGCCCACCACAGCTACGCAATATTCGTTTTGCTATCATTTCCGATTATTCAGAAAATATGATAGTCTGTAGCTTTCCAGTCATTCCAAATAAGAAAATCACTGAGAACTTACAGGACTTATATTTTCGTAGAACAGCACATCGGTTAAAGACTTTCGATCAATCACAGAGCAATCAATTAAGGGTGGGTTCGCGCTACCCTCGACTAGGGTTGGCAAATTATGGGTTTGCAGCACTAGTGTCTTTACTTTATAAGGATTGCTGTTTAAGTGAGTAATCGAAGATTACGGGAGTAGTCAGTTATGTTTGTTTGTTTGTTGATTTTGAAAGTATTTCCTAATTAATTGTTGAAACATTATATATTGTAATAAATGATGTTGAATTGTCAAACTGTACTAAAAAATAGATGTGTCCAGAAAAGTTCATAGGTACTGTTGAATCTACACTATAACTAGATCTGCATTAACCAGCCTATAATTTCCCCATCGCTGGGACACAAGCATTCTCTCGTTTAAAGAGAGTGTTCAAATCTCGCAATCGAAATTAGGTTTGCTGTAAGAAAGCCCAATTCTGGGTTAAGCTCGCCATGGTACTAAGCAATATTATTGCAATCCTAACTTCCTAACTAATATTATAATTGCGAAAGTAGTTTGTTTGTTATCTTTTCATACCTAAACCACTGAACCGATCATCCTGAAATGTTGCATCTTTCATCCCGAAAAAAGTACTGTTCCTGAGGAAAACAACAGTAACGTTCTTATGATAATAGATGGTGCCACGTGTCTTTCGAATCATGATTGAATTATATTATTACAAGCAGAGTAAAACCCGAATTGATTGTCAAATTCTAAATTAACGCGAGCGGGCAAAAGCTAGATAGATAGATTTTTGAACCGTAGGTTCATGAGACCAAAATACTTTGGTATTTTAATCAAAAACTCGCAAACCCCATGATTTTTTAAATGTCTTTTTTTCGAACGCCGCCATTTTCTTTCTCTGATCCATCAACCCTATTACCCGTTATATCGCGGTAGCTGACCCTTGGGATTAGCTATGGATGCCGTCGATGGAAGCGTGTCAGCCACCATAACCTAACCCTCGCTATGCTATGTAGCATATCGGTTACCATTTATTTTACATAGCAATATACCTATAGGTTTCATTTTTATAATTTATTTATGAAGTTGTGTGAGTTTTAAAAGGTTTTTTATTCTTACTTTTAGTTATGATATTAATTCATCATCAGCTGCCTAGCCTTTTCCCAACTATGTTAGGGTCGGCTTCCAGTCTAACCGGATACAGCTGAATAGCCATTATTTTACATGGAGCGACTGCCTATCTGACCTCCAAAACACAGTTAGTACTGGGTAATACGATACCCCTTGGTAAGACTGGTTGTCAGACTTTTTGAGTCACTCTTTGGTTATGGTATTAATTATAGTCCTAAATTCATGGTTTCTCATTGTTTCAAGTCGTGAATGAACCTGTAGTTTTGAGCAAACATTAATTTTCTGATGTATTTTTTTTTGGATTTGCTCACCAGGTATTTCTTTTGTTTGACGTCTCAAAGACGAGTTCGTATTGTTAGTTTTTTATTCTAGTCTTCTTCAGTCATGTAATTCAAGTAATATAAAGTGAACTATTCAATCTTAATAAAATTCTCTAAGGAAAGATATTAATGATAGATTATTTATTTATTTAAATTCACTATTTATTCCGTTGCAACACCTACTCGAAACTATTCAACAGAATTTTAATTCCCGTAATTAAAAAAAGCGACAAAGCGTACTTAGATACAATCACCAATTACTAAAAGTAACGTCTTCATTGATTTATACCACACTAATTAATTGATTAACCACAAAAGATAATAAAAGATCAGGAAGTGAGATTAATACTCGAATTTTCATAATTATTAATTTTGATACAAATAGCAAAAATTTCCAATAAATTAATTCCAATCTTATTGAAACAAAAATAAGGTTGATTTTTGAGAGCATTGTATCGAATGCGCACACGCATCGCTCGACATAGTTGTGCGTTTTCGACGGCAGGTGGCGCCTCGCCATTGATCATATAATTTTATGAGCCCCGAACTCATTTATTATAGTTATAAATATAAAGAAGGTTCGTTTGTTTTGTTCAAGTATTGAATTAGGCTTTGTATTCTGAACGGCACGCGGTGTATCAATTTGTTTTGTATTTCTTTGTTATTTAATGTATTTTGTTCAGATAATAATAAACTATAGTGACTTAGTACTTATCTCGGAGGACCTCATAGCTAAATGGTTAAACCGCCTTTGCCAAGGTGGGTCAATGGATGGGTGGCCATCGATTACATGGTCCTGGCCGTCATTTGTAGATTTTTGACAGTCTTTACATGTAGTCAGTGGCCCAAAAGTCTGACAAACAGTATCACCAAAGGATATATCGTATTACCTATATTTACTGGGTTGTGGAGGTCAGATAGGCAGTCGCTCCATGTAGAATAACGGTATCCAGCTGCATCCGCTTGTTAGTTGGGAGAAGGGTAGGCAGAAAAGGATTTCATTAGTAACGTCTTATCTGAGTGAGGACAATTACTTGTTGTTCATCCTAATATGAGATGTGTGTGGTGACCGATAGCCGTTGGAGCAAACTAGTCCTGGAGCGGAGACCACGAACCGGCAAGCGTAGTGTAGAACTTCCCCAGCTAGATCGGCCGACCTTAGAGGTGGCTGGAACAGACAGGACATGCATGCTAGCCGGTTATTGTTATGGCGCAGCTATACAGGGTGTAACAAGACCCTCCACGAAGCTGTTAACCAAGCATTCTGTACATCAAACTAAGTAGCTCTGCGCAAAAATTATTGCTGGGAAACGACTTTTTTATGGGTGAAAAATGACTTTTTGCGTTAGGACCGTAGGACTCAATGAAACGGACTCAAAACATTGTGCTGGATGGATTGAATAGTACGGGGGGGTCGTGGAGGTGTTTAAAGTAAAAATCTTACATTAAAAACAAAATTTAAAAAAAAAACGTATAAAAAAAGAACTTGTAAAAATGTTGGAACTTTGACCCCAATATCTCCGTAACTAGAAGGCTACAGAGGTCCTGCTCGGGGTGGTATAATACCCCCAATATCTCCTATACCACTACCTCCTGGTGAGGTGGGGAGGTAGGTAGGTATGGTCTAGAATGTCTCGCAATGATCGCACTGACTAGGAGAACAAGTGCATTTCGGCTTCGTTAAGGGTCTTGTTACACCCTTTAGAGACGCACATGTCCAGAAGTGAACTGCGACAGGCTGAGCTGATGGAATTTATTTAAAAAAGAACCTAAAGCCTTATTGCTAAATGATGAAATACACAATCCTGTGTAGTTCGACGCAGTTTTTGTCCATTTTTTTTCAATTATTTTTCCATTTATTTGTCATTATTCTACGTCAATATTCATCATCATATCAGGCCGGAATCACCCACAGCTGGGTACAGGGCTCCCCTTTTTCCGCCACACTTCCCGGTTCTGTGCGTCCCTCATCCAGGTGTTTCCCGTGACTTTGACAATGTCGTCGACCCAACGAGCTTTAGGACGGCCCTGGTTTCTTTAGCCTAACCTTCAATAGTATACCAGTACAATCAAGTGCTAAACCAGAATAGAGTAGTCACCAGACCTGCCATAATATAACTAGAAAATCTGCTCATTGAGATCAAGCAAAAGAACTAAAAAGATAATATTTACCATCCCCATCTTACCTCTAAACGTTCCATTAACGCCTATTCAGTTCCACATTAAAATGTGGAACATACGCATGGCGCCTGTCATTACTCTCCACATCAAACTATCCCGCCACCAACATAACTTGGTTTTTCTTTTCACCTGAATTGCTCAAACGTACGGCTCTTTCGTAAACGGTCCTTCATCCCACAGCCGTTACAGGTGGAGCCTTGTTGCTTTGGCCTAGCTTAGTAATCACAGCTCTTGTCAAAATGGTCTGGTGTAGTGATTTTATACTTGAAAGAAGAAGCTTTTATAGTTTAATATCTAGTGTTGTCTATACGTAGATATGCCTATGGAACAGAATAGTACTTACAGTACTTTTTACTGTCACAATTTTCTGTATAGTGCATATGCAAATGACTTAATGTGTCATATTTCCTGTGCTATCGCTATTTTATTATCATTACTTAGCTGGTTGCTGTGTTCAGTTCTTGTTTGGTTGCTGTTTTCTTGTTGGTTGGGGTCTAAAAATATTTGTTGATGGGGTTTCTTTTTAGGGTTCCGAAGGGTAACCAACGGGACCCTCCGCTATCCGTCTCTCTGTCAGCGGGCTGTATCTCATGATCCGTAATAGGTAGACAGTTCAAATTTTCACAGAAAGTGTATTCGAATGATTCGAAATCATGCATTTTAAAATTCATTAATATTTTTACTTTCATGAATATTTCATGTTTCTTATTGTATTTGGCATTGTCATTGGTATGCCTATATGCCCCATTCGGGTCGGACGGTTTTTTTTAGAATATTGTATATCTAGATAAAGTTTCTTGTATAATCCTTTTTCAAGTTTCCTTACTTTTAACATTATCAGTTACTAGTTTATTCAGCCTATTTATTACCTTTACCACCGTGAATATACCACACACTACCATTTAGCCCGCGTGTACACAAAAACAGATTACATTCGCCGGTAAAGGGTCTGTACACACGGTTGTGTGCGCGCCGCGCGCCGACCTGGTCAAACGTTAACACTTCTGTACCTGCCTTTAAATCCGCAGCAGTTTTAATAGTTTTGATGGTGTGTCCGGTATTTTGAATAGCTTGAATTATGTTGCTGATGAGTGTTGACGTTTTTTCGTTCTGAATTTGGTCCACTTATTTCTTAAGTTTGACTTGTTAATTCGAATAATATCATTGATTAGGGTTAGTTGCATAGTTTTACCTAATAGTTCTCATTCATTTTTCACTTTTTGACTTGTCTAGTAAAATGTTGAGCATATTGCCTTTATATTTTCCACTTCAGCTGTAAAGCATCGTTATCAACTTCATATAGCTGCTTTTTGTTAGGCCTACCGACTGAACCCTCTTAATTCTTATTAACACTGTATTACGACATCTTTGTACCAATAACACAAATATTTTTTAAAATACTAAACATGCCGTGGAGTTTCTTGCCAGTTCTTCTCCTACGGAAATGACCAATTCGAACCATGCACCTAGCTTCTGTCGTTTCATAAGTGCCCATAGTGTATTGAACCTGGTAACCACTTTTACATCTATAGCAGCTCTCGAATCTCGCGTATCCTAAGACTCGTTACAACACTTCAAAAAAGTCGTGAATCTAGTAGTTTCAAACAACTTTGAGCTGTCAACATCCGACAGTTATCTGACACCTGTCCAAACTTCTTGCTATCAATCCTCATGTCAGTGTAGAACTTTGGTAGAACTATCAGGTGTCTTTAAAAAAACAAAAGAAAAAAAACGAGTCCGCCCATAGATCAAATGTTTGCTTACCATAGAGGTTTTAAGCTTCGTGGACTACTTGTGGCTTCCTGTTGTTATTGGTTCTTATTAATGTGTTAAGTGGAGCAAGTGTTTAAACTGGTTTTAAGAATAGATAGAGAATATTTTATTGCACACAAAAATTGTTACACAGTTTTTTGACAATATTGGCGTCTTAAAACCTTTGGTAGTCGTTACCTGAAATAAAGGGTGATGGCAAATATCCATTTGTTTAAAAGCTTGGAAGAAAAGAGATTATATTGCCGCTACAATACTGGACTCACTTAATTTTCACACAGATACGTGGCACAAGACCAAATCATATTACGGTTCTTTCAGTAGACAGCAACGGGGTGTCTAGATTCAGAGTTACATCATCAAAGAATAGTTTAAGTAGATAAAAACAGGAGATAAGTAATCATTCATTTAAAAAACACTCGTATTCCTCCATAGCCACTCAATAATAAAAAATCATAGACATGAAAAAAAGTAAAAGCAACTTGCTATTTCTTTACAATCCCAGGCGTTGATTACAAATAAAATAAAGTAATTAGATAGGAAATAATTACTAGTAACCCATCTGCCATATACACGTTAACAGATGCAGTACATAATCGTTTATTTATCAAGACACATATGTAAGTGGCCGATACCTCGTAGGTAAGAGTGGTATCGGCGCGCTTCTTAATGATATGCATCGGTGGTACGCGTATTGAGCAAGTACAGTTAGCAAGTTAAGTGGTCTTGGCAAATGTGTTTAGGGTCTTGCATGTCTTCAGTAGTTGGATCTATTCTGCTTTCTGCCCACCAAGGTCCGTCTGATCAACTGAATTCATGGGGAGTCTTCTTTTTCTTTACGTATCTATCCACTGAAATTTTTGTTCGACCAGTAAGTTTCTACTTGGACAGCTCTGTCATTCGCTTCAAATGGACAGGATAGAAAATGAAGGTTGGTCTGTGAGGGGCCAACACAATGTGCCACTGGCACCGTGTTTGGCAAGGCTCGATGATACAATCAGCTTGGCTAAGTGGAGTATTGGAGGCAATCATCTGCCTAGCCTTTTCCCAACTAGGTTAGGGTCGGCTTCCAGTTTAAGTATTTCACGTGGAGTGACTGCCTATCTGACCTCCACAACCAAGTTAGTACTGGGTAATACGGTACCCCTTGGTAAGACTGGTTGTCAGACTTTTTGGGCCACTGACTACATGTAACGACTGTCAAAGATCTACAAATGACAGCCGGGAGCAACGGCTTAACTTGCTTTCCGAGGCGAGGAGGAAACTCGGTATGTAATGGGTGGTCACCCATCCACAGACCAACCTAGGCAAGCGCGGTTTAACCTAAAGATCGACCTGAGCAGCTGTTATTATTTTGCTACGAGCTATAATCTAGTTAATTTATTTGAATCTAAGTCTCCATGTCCGGCAGATGGTGGTGTATTCTGTGGTTCTTGGCATGAATCGATATTCTGTAGATACTGTAGAATGCGACGATGAGATCGGGATCTCTTCTTCACTTGATACTTCTATGAAGTTGTAAAACTATTACTACTCTCAATTGCTGTAATGTCTAATGAAGACATCTGTTTTGGATCTCTTTCATAAATTAATATCCTACGGTGATGTATCACGCTGATTAATTCTGACCACATAAAAAAAATTAAAAACTATCCAGAATTTGCAATAAACTCGACTTTTAACTGCAGTTTCAACGTTTACAGCTTCAGTGTAATTAGTTTCCCATATTTTAGATTAACTCTCAACTTAATCAAGAACTAAATAGGTATAGTATCGTGAGTACAGTAAGTGGCTGACTGTACGTCTCGGGCGGCACCTGTGTCGGCGAGGATGAAAGCGGCATCGCTTTGTGGAGCCGGCAAATATTTATTTTAATTTAGTGGCCGCCCGCCGATCGCTCGTTAATCGCTAATGGATGCTCCCGCGCATGTGCGATTGTTCTGTGCTGTGCATGCGAGGATAGGGTGAGAGAATTTTTTGAAATGTTAGCTGGGTTATGGCTTTTTGGAAAAAAAAGCTTTTCAGATTTCACACTCACGATGCCTAAGTTTTGGTGTATAACCACTGTTAGATATGACAATGACCACGTTCAATTACTGATGTTTCTGCCGTTCTAAGTCCTTGCTTATTAGAAAGTAATAGACAGATAGGATGATCCTTACGCCATATTCACCGTAGATAGATAGATACTCTTGAATTCGTAACTCAGTCGCCTGATGCGGTTTTGAACTTTAGGGCATAGGACTTCTCTTAATTAAGAACATAACATCACGCGTCATCCCCCAAAATTAAGCAGAGGTGCATATACAGGACAGCGACATTTCGCCAGAAATATTTAAGTCCAATGTTATGTTACCCTATTGCCATCAACTGGGCACAAATTCAGACTCCGGGCTTACTAGTAACACTCACTTATTTAATAACTCCTTAGTCCTTCACAGGATCCAAAACCTTGCACCTCATCCTCATTAGATCTTACTGTTCACAATACACCTCTCCGTAAGACATGCAGATAACACATAACTAGATAAAAACTTAAGATATTAAGATATCGTTAATGGAAGCTTCTTGCGCCTGCAAGATTGTGGAGCTGGTGATTAGTAGGTGCAGTTTTAGTACTTCGGAATGAATTGTTCGTTAAGAAGATGAATAGATTGGTGCAAGATTGTGCTTAAATATCCAAATATACGTATGTAGAATTAATTTAAAATTGGTATACTTCAATAGGCTGTTTAGCTAAGCATTTCTAAACTGTAAAATCATCTTTCTGAACGAGTGATTGGATGAATGATTGAACGAGTGAAAGGTGAAGGAAAAAAGGAAGATGGCGGAGAGATAGAGAATAAGAACCACGTTGTTAAGATGTGAAGGTGTAAAAAAGTTTAAATAAACTGTTGTTTCGAATTATCTGGTGTTTTCCGGGAGATCCCACACACTACATATTTGTACGATAGACGTGCCAACGCGAATATCGTACTTTACTGGCAAGAGCCAATATCGTTACAAGTGTGGCAAACTTGGTGTTTACGTCATTTTGATTTATGAAACTGAGACATATGATCACATTTTGTCAATGGCTTGTCTTCTGACTCTGCCAATCAATACTTAAATCTTGTAAATCAGTAAATTATGAAATCTACAGTTAGGTTGTTTTAACTACGTTTTGCCGTTGTAAACTGTGCAATAAATTCCAAAGCATTTAATGGAATATCAGGCTTGCTAAGAGTTGAACTTCTTACCATGTCTGAACAATGCTGACCCCAGAAACAGGACCAGAATCTTCAGAAGCAGTAGGTGTAACAAGCAATAGGAAAAAAGCTCTGCTACACCGACCCCAAATCGGGATATGGGTAGGTTGGCGACAATGATGATAAGTGAAACAGGTAAAAGAACAGAGTTGCATCATCAGCTCACATTTAAGACCTCCATTTCGGAATTGGTCCAGCATCCCAGTAAACAGTCATAATCCCAAATAAGTACCGTCATACTCCAATAACCAAAAACCGATATACCACCTTAAAAACTTTAAAATCACAAACAACAACGCGGCAAGCGACTGCCGCATTTGATCCAATATTTGTCGATGCTTTTTGTGGTAAAAAGGGGCATTAGTGAACCCCTTCTGTTGACTCAATGCTAAGACGGTTTGCTTGTCAACTGTTGGCCACAAATATTGGTCGCCGGCTCTTCTGTTCTCTGCAGTAATCCCGCGTTTGTTTTAACTTAAGCTTTAAGGAATATGTGGCTACTTTCACGCGTTCAAGTGAGATATGTGGTTTAATTGATTTAGTGGGAATTTTAAGGGTTTTCTTTGTTTATGCGTTCTCCGGTATTTTGGGAGACTTCGATTTCGGCTTCTCGTATTTGATAGAGGAAGTGTGAGTTTCGGATTTTTCAATTTTAATGGTAGTAGTTTAATGTGTTTAGGATTTTCTAGGAACCAATTGATTTGCTACGGCTTATACAAATGTACAGTCGTCGCCCTTTCCCGCTTATGATTATTACTGAAAATACAGAAGGATTTCATTTGTTAGTAGGTAAGATTTAGGTAAAAGTTACGGGTGGAGATTGTACTACAGTAGATAGCTGAAAGCAATGAGGTTATCATTGGCTAAAAGCGTTTTGCTAACCTGAAAATCTTTACCAGGAATCTAGACAAAAAGTAATACGAACGAAAACTTGGTTAAATAAATCAAGAGTTTTCTATCGCTGCACAATAAATGATGTACATAAATGAACAGATTCATTTTGAAATACATACTTTTGATTATATACAGTTTTGGTTTGGTCACGTTCGAAAATGACGACCGCAAATCATAAACTAATTCCTAACTAAAACATGAAGATGCATTCGAATTCAGTCGATACTGCATGAGCTTTGCCGAAACCCCGTCTTTGCCTCATCGAATTCCGAACATTCGCAATAAAAAAGTTTCTATAGACTCGAATCACGTTTCGATAGCGTTCTGCGAATTAAAATTACAAAAAGCGAGACGGAGACGGCAGTTGCGTTCCGTACGTGGGACAGAGTAAATGCATCGTCGCATCCACGCCCCTGCAGGAATAAAATTCAAAATAAGATTTCAAAGGAAGTAAAAGGAAAAACAAACAAGGCTCGGGTTTCTAGTAGGTTAGAAAGAGACGGAGGCATGTTTGCACGCTCCCTCGGCTATTGGTTAGTTGATATGAGTTATGGCGCGTATGCTTGCCGCGCGAATTAGCCATTTGGCGCGAATGTGTGGGGCGACGGGCGGCAATGCGTCGCCTAGAATGCGATATGCGTTCTATATTTAATTCTATTTGGTTGGGATAGGTCGCGTTCTGATTAATTTTATTTATTCCGTAACTAACATCTAATTATGGAGTTTTGTGAAATGATTGAATTATTATTTCACTGACAGTTACTCTGTCTTCAGAAAATAAGAAATAAACATACTACGTTTCTTAGGAAAGAAGCAAATAATAATTGTATCATTTCACTTTAGGATTTTTTTCTTGTACTGTTGAAAAAATTTCAACTACATGAAATAAGCGCCACGAACTGAGAGTTGACATTTTTAAAATAAGTTGTGGACATGCAACGCCATCTCGTAGCGAATAGCGTAACTAAAGAACATGACAATTTGCTTATATGAAGGATGATAACGTTTTTTAGTCGTAACGTTTAGTGATAACGTTTTTTAATATCCTTATGAAAGTTATGAACCAAATGCTTAAATAATATTTAATAAGATTTCACATTTTATCAATGTATAAAATATCAAATGTGTATCTATCCCCTTGAATCATCCGTAAAGCCATTCATCGATTCTTAACAAGATACCGAATTTATGGTTTCCAGAAAATCGTAAAACCCGTTTGTAGATTCGGTTTTTTTATAAAATTACGTTATGAATAGTTGCGCCATAGACAGTTCATCAAAGAACGATCAACAAAATGATTGTTTATGACTTGTGAGCGTGGCGAAGCGATTGATACGGCTAGACTAGTGGCGCCACCCCGCGCTTGTTACTTTGAACTATTAGTTAAGGATTCTGGTTTTATTTTTATGTCGATACGATGTAATTAAATTAATCAAGAAATGTCTAACATCGAAGCTTGTATTTATGAGGTTTTTGTGCTTTGTAGAGTTATAATTAAGTATAATTAGAACAATAACTGGAGTTTTAAAAGCTCAGAATGTCGCGGTACGTAGATTAAGTACATAGTTTAAAAATAACTATCAAAAATTAAATTAAAAAGAAAACACAGCCAAAAAGAATCTTATAAATTATCAATGAAATTCTCAAATACACATTTCAAAATTCGAACAATTAACCAGATGTCGTCACATCCTAGAGAGGGGCAATTACTTTTAATCGATACTCGGTGCATCACCGGCGCCGGACCACCGCGCCATCGATTTACATATAAATTTGTTGTCCAACCGTAAAATAAAGAAATTGGACGGACCAATAAGAGGCCGGTAATTAAAGCCGACGCAAGGAACAACTATAATTTTATTTTAATGTTATCGTTTTCGGGCTGAATGCAGTCGTTCGTTAGCTTCAGAAAAAAAAGATTGCCTTTATGGTGTCGTTTGTTCCTGATGAGATGATCAGCGCGTCAAAATAGATATTTTAAACAGTTATTTTAATGGCGTTGTAAATTTTGATGGAATAATTCGTTAAGACAAAAGACTTCTTTGTCATTTCTGGTTATGTGAAACGATTCATCTTGTAACGTTCTTATTGATCGTTGTGAGGAGACATTTCTTAAACGTGTCTTGAAAACTTGTCTTGTGCGACAAAATATTGCGCCAGTGAGTACAATCTATATTGTTTATTAGCAAGCGTGCTTGCCTTAAGTTTTTTGGTATTATGGCCAGCGTCTCTTATTTGCCTACCCATAACGACTCAAAATCTACAAATGGCGGAGGAGAGAGATGATTGAATAGATGGATGATTTACCTATTACTTTCAATCAGAATCATAGGATATTAGCTATTCACCACCATCATTAGTAGCAGTGTTCCACTCACTGCGGTGTTTAGGCCTCCTTGCTTTTGGTCCATGCTTCTCTGGGTTTGCGCCAGTCCCAATAAGGTCTTACCCACGATATTTTGAATATCATCCACCCACCCATCTAGCTATTGGTCTGCCAACACTTCTACCACCTATGAAGCTTATGTTTAAAAAATATTCAAAACACTCCGTCTTGATTAACATTAATTGTATGAATCCACATAGGAAGCGCTTCAATCAAAAACGACGGTAAACAGAAATCCGAGTATGAGCGGATGTTGTCATAAACAATCGGTCAAATCTAATGAGAGCAATTGAATCTAATGGGCCGGCGCGAACTTGTAGGGGACGACAATTAGTCGATAAAAACTGTTGTAAAGAACATACTAAATTTTTGTGAGAAGTACTGTTTATGGTCCCGGTTGTCTTTGAAGTTCTTTGACATTCGTTACGTCAGAAGCCTAAAAGACAGCCAGCCGTACCGAAGGATATCGAGTTCTTCAGGAACTGGGGTGTGGAGGTCAGATAGACAGTAGCTACATGTAAAATACTGTTATCCAGCTGCATCTAGTTAGACTGGAAGCTGATCCCGATACAGTTTAGAAAAGGCTAGCTAGACTATGAAAAAAAAAACATTGTTAATGACCACAACACTAACATGATCAACCTATTGTTCCCACTGCTGTGACAGGCCTCATCTGAGAGTTGTCACGCCGGCCCAGTGCGGATTGGTGAATGTCAAACGCTTTTGAATTTTCGTGTTCTAGAACATGTTTTCATTTCTCAGTTTACCTAATGATCATAGCATAAATCAGGCACACATCTCAGATCATGAGAATAAGCTAACTTAAAAGCGTCATACATACATCATGAATATTGATACATCCATCGTACTGGCCGGTCTGGGGTCCCCATTGAATACCAATGCCCATTTTGCATACAAACACAATTTTTACAATACAACCTAGGACACAATGGTAGCATATCTAGATGGTATGCGAGCGTAATATGAAATATGCTGGTTAAAATATGAGTTGGAGTTTAATGTATTTGTTGCAGTTGCTAGGAAATGTGGATACTTTAAAAATACGGTTTAACTGTAGATTATCATTTGTTTTATGGGATCATTATTATTACACGCGTATCGGTCACGTTTTCGAACCCTACTCACGTATCTGATTTTTCGGATTCATGTGCGTATTGTATAATTATCACTAGCTTCGGCGAAGGAAAACATCGTGAGGAAACCAAACATGTCTGAGAGATATTTCTGGACGGCATGTAAAGCCAAGTCAGAGGCCCATGGGCGGCATAAAAACTCTGACACCAAGTTAGGCACTAACCACACGAAAAAGAAAGCAAGCTCCGGTTTCGTACGTAGTTATTCAACCGCAAAATTGTCTGCTTTACTCATTTCTCATCTTTTCAACTACTTTATAATTAAATACTGTGTTTAATTCCGCTGCATGGCTACAAGGATATGGGAAGATCAAAGAAACCAGTGCAGGGCAGTGGTCCAACTGCTCTGTCCTACTAGTTGGAACATGGGTCTTTACGTCCAACTATTTTTAAAATTGGACAAATGCTAGGGGAATTTTTCCAATTTTAAAAATAGTTGGACCACATCACCATTTGACAGTTCCGTGGTACAATTCATTTAATTTTTATTTTTAAATGATTTGGACTACGGAACTCTCAAAAGGTGCTGTGGTCCAACTATTTTTAAAGTTGGACAACTGCCCCTAGTAAAGACTCATGGTCCAACTAGTTGGACAGAGCAGTTGGACCACGGCCCCACGATGGATGGACTGTGTGAATGGATAGAAAGGGCCCCTGAGATGGTGACTAAAAGAGAAGTATGGAAGAGGAAGCCATGCTGCGCGGACCTGGAGTAAATTGGGATAGAAATAGGAGAATGCAATGATGATGTGTTCTAATCCGCTAAAATTCTTAAACTAAACAAACTTCTTTAAAAAGAACAACCCACCACTGAGCCACCGCTGCTCTCGTTCTTATTGTATAGACAAAATGCTGTATCAGACCAGCTCAAGACAATTTTACGTCGACTATAGTCAGCTAGGTTCACGTAGGGCGTTGTGCCGCAGCTTGAGAAAGGCCTATGACTCCGTTAAGTTTAAGTTATGGAAATGTGGTGAATCCGTAAAATACATAGATTATTAATCACGTACATAACATAACATCACGCCTATCCCCGACGGGTTAGGCAGAGGTGTACCTAATAGTACAACCACATTTCGCCAGTTATGTTAAATCCCATGTAATAGGGGGCGAGCCTATTGCTATCAACCGGGCGCAAATCCAAACTCAGTGGCTGCTACTGAGAAATTCCTGATGGAAAAACACAATAACACATTTCCCGATTCGGAAATCGATACCAGGACCTCATGCTCAGCAGTCGTGCTTGCGACTACTAGACCAACGAGGCAGAATAAATTTGAAAAAAAAAAACAGTAATTTTGAAAAAAATACACGCTAAATGACCCCTGTATCGTAAAAAAATCATAAGTATTACGTGACTACAGCTAGGGAGACAGTGTGACCACGCCACAGAAGTACAGTGCGACAGCGGTTCATAGTAATTTAGTGGTCCGGGGTCGAGACCTGTTATTATGTTGTGACAGGGATGTCACGAATCGAGCGATAAATGTTTTAAATTGAGTGGAAGAACTCAGTTCAGTTCACGTGTGAAAATGAAGTTAGGACTTCTTGTCATGGCTAGGTGAAATGTATTTAATTTATGGTTTACAGAAAGGTATTCAATCATTTATTTCAATTAAGCCATTAGACGCAGTTTTGAACGTCAAACGTTACAGTATATTTCGCATTTAGAAAGCACATCAGTTAGCATTATGCAGAATGGTCATCTCATTTATTTAAACACTAGTTTTTCGCCGGAGCTTTGCTCTGGGTATGTACGGAAACTAACTCCACGGGAACATTTTAAATGTAGCCTATGTTACTCGGGGATACTGTATCTTCCCGTTAGTGAAAGAATTTTCGGAAACTGAGCAGTATTTCCGAAGATTACCCCCTACATACAAACTTACAATTTTTTTTTTACCTTTTTATAATATTACTAGCTGTTTCCTGCGGCTTCGCTCGCGTTTAGGTCGGAAATTATTCCACGGGCACGTTGTAAATATATTATAGCACTCGGGGATAATGTAGCTTCCTTTTAGTAAAAGAATTTTCAAAATCGGTTCAGTAGATCCAGAGATTACCCGGGACATACAAACTTACAAACAAATTTTACCTCTTCATAATATTATTATAGATTATAGATTGAAACTGATGTTAAGCGGAGGGTGTCAATAATTTGATACTAGTCCCATAAAGAAAGCTAAGGCTAATAATGTAAAGGTTCAATTTAGGTATTTCATGCCAGGAACTAATTGATCCAATAGTGACAGTGAGCATGACAGAGGGATTATGCTCACCGCAACTATCGGATCAAATTATCCATACTTTTTCACGTAGGTAAGCAATTGATTATATTTCCGATACCGAGACAACGCGAACAAAATGCTAAAAATAATCTACTTGCAAGAATCAATAAAGATCTTGTTTGCTGTCTAGCTAGCGTATCAAAAATAAGCAACTATGTCGTTTTTCAAACACTGTTTTAAGCTTTCACGGTTTACAACTAAACTTATAATGTTACTTACGGGGTATCTTCCGTGATTGTTCATTATTTTGGGCTCTCGATATTTCGACGCTGTTGCTAACGCCGATCGCGGGATGACTGTCATTCATATTTGCAACAGCGCGTGGGTAAGACTAGTTGTCAGACAGTTTTACAGTGACTACAGGTCTGATAGCGTTTCTAAAGTATCTTAATTCTCTTTGTTTTCCAAGGTTTACTTGTCTCTGCCAGCCCTATCTATTAAGTAATATTTTAACACATAATTCGCGGGCGGAGCCGTGTGTTAACATGTGTCTCTGGGTTCACGGCGCTTGTCGAACCTATCTAATATTAAACGGAGGCGTGTCTTGTCTGTCACGATCTTGTCAACTTTAGTTTGTTTGGTTGAAGTTGAAAAGGTCGTATATGTCGGAAAAAAAAATAAAAAAAAACAAGTGAACTTGACGGTAAAGTGCCAAGGTAGCTCGAAAATTGCAAGTTTTCTTACGTTTTTTGCAATTTGCAGGTCAGTGTCAGGTTGTATATTGAACAAAATATGACTCACAACCGTAACACGTATGTAATTACAGAATTATAATAATTAAAATCATCAATACAACCCCCCTTATGACTTCATTTAACCCCATTTAATGCTTTTTTTTTATGAAATTTTTATTTACGTTTACATCCATTTATTTCAGGCTTCTTTGGGCCATAGTTAAATACCTTACAGTCTAACATTCATACCTATAATAAAATACAAATTAAAAATAATATTATTATTTATTGTTTGAAAATATGAATTCCCGGGCGACCCTGGGACTTCGACCTTAATCTGATAGTAACTACAAATACGCGTAGCTGGCAAATGTGTCTTTTCTAAAATTCCTCTAAAAGCACGATATTGAAATCTACTGCCGAGACTTAAGTATCAAAAGAACTCTGCACGTGTTTTGACTTAGACGTTTTCTCGTCTTTATCTTCCTCTTGTAGGTCTTCTCATGACCTTGTTTATCATTTTGTATGACATGATCATGAAAATGAGGTGAAGCTGCCCATGATATAAAACTACACGTTCTTTCTCTGAAAGCTACTATACTATTCAAAGGCCAAACTATTACCTAACCAGATAATCACATAACCACCTCATTATGTTATAACAAGCGACGTCGCAAGTCACAACTAGTCATAATAATTCTAAACGCGAGCAATTTCCCTTCGATCACACGATTATTGTTGCAATTATTGTTTCCCTTGAATGCGATCGCGGTAAAAGATCGCGATGTGTTCATGCATCATTCATAGGTGCAGACAATAATGATACTTAATGACACGGGGTTGGCGGGGTGGTAGCGTCAGCGGAATTTTAAAGATAGGTTATTATTGTAATAGGCTACTGATAGCAAAATTTATCGAGTTGTTAGACATTTTCTTATAATTATGTTACGTTATTTTTTCATTTGCTGGCTGCAAAATTAAACAACAAGAAAACGTTTTGTGATCAAACTAACTATAGTTCCCAAAATAAACACGGAGTAGATAGAAAACAGAGTCCTAAATGTATACATTTGCGTTGAAATTAATCAAAATGTTCAATGCGCCTATGTTACAAAGTTTGGAGCAAGTAGGTACATCGCATTATAAAAACAAACACAATTGAATTTGGAACAGGTCAATCACTTTATACCACCCATAATGATAAATCGTTTGTTTTCATACTCCATGGTTTATTAAAATACAGAAATGCATACGGTCCTTGTCAATCGCTTGTCTAGTAAGGTAATCGTAAATTACCAGTGTAGTAAACTATTGGAATATGTTAGAATATTTGCTTGTTTATATGCCTTCTGCGTGTGAAGAGAATGGCGATAAATACGCAGCTGTCATGTTTTACATATAGATTATTGGTTTAGCATTAGAAGCTAATCGATTGAATACTAACATAAATGATGTAATAGTAATGCTTGAACCTTGTAAATGCTCTTTTCGGATTCGATGTTAGTCTGCAGTCATAGGTCTGTATTAGTAAACATTTATTAACATAGCAACTATCAGGATCTCCGAAGAGCTGAAAAAGGGAAAATATCATTAGAAGTTCCTACGTTTCAACCACACTTTTTTTCCGTCGAATCGGACTATCTCGAAAGAGCGTTATATCGTGTTCTCATGTAAAAGCTCCTTTCAAATGTTATACCAAAATGATACTGATTCTGACAGCTCTTATGAATAAGTTCTATAATGAAAACATTTATTAAAACAGGCCTTATAATTACCTTGTGCACCTCTGCCTAGCCCTTCGGGGATTACAAACATGATATTAGGATAACTTCCAAAGGCCATTTCGACCCCCAATTACCAACTAAGCTCACGCCTCAGTTTTGCGAGCACTTTCCTAAGCTGTCTAAAGTGTGTTACACAGACGATCCTGAACTCGATGCACAAGTACCAGCCCAGGTTCCACCTGGTGAGGGCCAACGACATCCTGAAGCTGCCCTACTCCACCTTCAGGACTTACGTCTTCAAGGAGACGGAGTTCATCGCGGTTACCGCGTACCAGAATGAGAAAGTAAGTTTTTTTTTAATAATTTCTTCAATAAAAAAAAATAAAGATTTAATTATTCTAATAATTGTATTCGGTACTAAATTGGATTTTTTTGCTAAAAATATTGACATCAGTTTTCAGCCTTTGTGACAAAGTTATCGGAAACGGGATAGGTACCTGAGGGGAAAGACAAGTGACATTCGCTGTCAAAGTGTTTCGTATTTTTACAAAGAATTTTATAATTATTGATTTAAGCTTTTTGACGTCTTAAGAGGAAAGGCTAGCGGCGCTTAGCCCATACAAGCAACGTCGTATTCTCCTGTTTTTTCCCCGAAAAACAAAACAATACCAAAAATATATTTTTTACAATATAATCTATAACCATCCCTAGACTTTCCCTACCATGCCTCTATGTTTTAATTTTGGCTGTCCATATTTTAATATAAGTTAAGCGCCGCTAGCCATTTCTCTAGAGTCAATCTAATACAATTTTGACTTCTCCACTATCTTTGTCGCTAATAGAATGGCACTTCGTCTAAACCCTAAGGACTGAAAGAAATTAAAAAAAAAACATAATTCTCGTAATTATGAGTTTTTTAATTCCAGTCTTACAGTTACCCAGTACCTAAAGGAAATCAACTAGATTAATATTTCAACGACATTAAAATTTTACAACCGCGTGTATTGCTTCCCGTTTGCTTAATAATAAATTTGTTTATTACCACCATATATTTGTATTATATACAATCATGACACAACTAGGTAGTATGATTTAATTGTGCATTGGAAATAGGTTGGAGTAGTAACGATAAAGTAAAGTTTTACTTAATACTACGTTAGGGACATAAATTTCTATAGATAAGTAAATCTTTTTAATGTTTTCTTTGGCTTACAATAGTTACAATACGACTTTTCTTGATTTGTATGTTTTCCTAGACAATAGTCTTCCTGATGCGAGGTTTTCGAGGTCCTCAGATACCTGAACACACAACACCTGTTGATTCGCTTTTTTTATTAAACACACAGTAAAAAAATACATTGGTGAAAAGTTATTTTAACCTAAGTTAAGAATACCTCAAAAACCGAGCAAGAGTATTGGTGTAATACCAAGATGAGCCTATCTTACTGATGATGTGATACACATTTTTTCGTGGAATTCATTTTGGATTGTCTTTTTCTCAGAAATAATCAAAAGCAAACGCCTAATTAGTTCATTGTTTTCAGATAACACAACTGAAGATTGACAACAATCCGTTCGCTAAAGGCTTCCGGGATACGGGAGCTGGCAAACGAGAGAAGAAGTAAGTACCTAACCCTTGGAATTAATTGCAACTCCCCCACAACACAGTAGCAAGTCAATGGAGTTAGACAGACGCACAACACGCCGTCAATAACCAATTAGAAATGGAAAGTATGACGTGATTACATGTTTCCACCTTTGACAAAAGGTTTTCTGTCACATTGGAGGTAGAGAGATAAACCAATAGCATTTAAAATTGGATTTATGATGATGATAACTCCATTTACTTGGTACTCCATGTCTCAGCAGACGCATTCCATTTTGAAAATCAATCAAAGACAACGCAACCAGCCAGACAACTATGTTTATAAAAAGATCTTATTACTTAACGAGCCCACAATAAAAATAAACGATCAAAACTATCACTTAATAGTCCCTTTCCTATATTTTAATACTTAATTGCTTAATTTATTACCTTGTAAACCGAACGAATGGAAAAAAATATCTATTAATATAAAACTCCACTTGGTAGGTGGGCTTCAAAAAGACAAATGGCGGCGCAAACTGGCGACTGACTATTTAAGTAAAGTTAAAAGCTAACTAAATTAGCGTGGTATCTGTGAATCTTCAGAATTAATTAGGACAGGGCGTCGTTTCCGAGTCCCGAGCCGTTGAAAATTCAAATTAAACCAATCGGGCGCCTCCTTATTCGTGTTCGGGGTTTAAACACGGTGGGTAACGCTCGGAATGGTGGAGTCATTCGACTTGGCGCTTTTTTCCAGCGTCTTTGGCGTGCAAGGGAGAAAATTGGATTTCCGCGATAAAATCAGCTTTAGTTTTTTTTTTTTCGCCGTATAATTTCCTCGGCTGTGGGGATAGGTTGCCGTTCCGCTACCTTATTTGAAATTCGAACAAGAGCTCAATTAGCGGGTGATACCCATCTGTTATGGCGCGCATCGTTAGCTCGGATTAGGATAGCGTTTTGTTAATGCAATTGAGTTTTGGTGGTAAATAGTTTTAAATGATAATTGTGTTAAGGTAACGAACTAATGTTAATGTTCTTTACGAAAAACGTAAAGCTAGTTAGTTAGTACTTGTATGTAGGTGTTAATTACAGTTAAATAGAGCCCGAAGGCAGTGGATTTACACATTAACACTTTTTTAAATGGGTCACTCCAACAGTAAGAAGTTTTTAGTTATAAGTTAACTAGATATCTCAGTGCCTTTGTTGCTTGTTAACTACAGAGGCCATTTTCACACATTTAGATACCTTATAAATTACAAATATCTCCTAGGTACGATACGTCCAAACCGGTAAATAACATGATCATACCACGACCGGTAGCGATCCCAAATGCGTTTACACAACATATTGCCGGACGATAGCCGGATGATAGCCGGACGATAGCCGTGCCGGACGCTGCGGACGAATCTTCACAAAATGGCGGCCGGAAGCGCGGGAAACGTGAGCGTTTTGACAAACGCCGCGCTCGGAAAAGCGGCACCGGGCCACGGACACATGCCGCATAGCATATCCGGCTAAAGGGTTGCCAGCGTTAAATAATTTATATTGTTGAAGTAATGAGAGCGTGGGTCGAGTGAGAAAAAAGGTTGGTTTAGTGAAAGCGCTTCCGGATTGGTGGTGAAATAAACTGATTTAGGAATGGAAGGTAACGTGGCTTCTTAGCATTTTCATATCGTTTCGGATAAAGAAACCTATGTAGGATAAAAGTTTTAGTTTCTGCCGTTCATTTTACAAGCTATATCCTAAAATTTCGCCGATAGTATTCTGACATGTCCGCTTTGTGCTGGAGTTTTTCGGCCAAAGTTGGATATGCTAGCCACTTGAGAGCATTATGATAGAGCAGCACACCAAAGCTCTCGACAACCTCCCTAGAAAGCCATCGGATGCAGTCGCTTTGGGCGAAATCGGCTAGATGGCATCATCATCATATCATCCATTACTTGAAATGTAACGTCACCACTTCTAGTTGAGTTCACGGTGGGAACATTGTGCATTCAGACTTTGGTCTAAATGACAAGATTTTGAAATATTTTACTTATCTATACCATTTACAGTCCTCCAATATTATGTCTCCCGAACTCCATCTCAATGTTACCTCTTAAAATCGTACCAATTCAGCCTTCCAAAGTCCATTGCTGTACATCATTTTTTTCTCATAGCCTGTTTCTAATACTCTTTCATACGGCGAGTATAAAACAAGTGTGGACATTCTTAAGGGTGTGAATACAGACCATCAACCTTGACCACTTTCTCCATGCGACCAACATCATAATCGCGAAAAGTTACCAGCTTCTTTTCTTTATCATGTGGTTAGTGCCTACCCTGTTGTCAGAGTTTTTATGCAACCCATGGACCTCTAACTTGGCTTTACATGCCGTCGAGAAATATTTCTCTGGCACGCTGGTTTCCTCACGATGTTTTCCTTCACCGAAGCAAGTGATAATTGTACAATACGCACATGAATCCGAAAAATCAGACCAGCTTTCCTATACATTTGGGCCGTAATATGACCATACATTTTGACAACCCTACCCCATTCCTCCGTATAAGCGACATACCTAAGGTAGCTACCTAAGGTTGTATGGCGATACCCCTTTGATATCGCCTACCGTAGTGAGAATACCCCTTTTATGTCGCAAGCTACTAATTAAGACGGGGTCCTACGGGTTTGGGGTCATTTTGGAGGCACAAACACCTTTGGGTAATTTCATTATGTTATATTTTAACGGCGTCGGTGAAAAGTGGTCGAAAATTCAAAGACCTGGGCCCACAAGGTGGATTATGGCATACTCTCTCTCGCAAAGAAGGGGCCTGTGTACTATTCCAGCATTAGGATCATTTTAGGCATATACTGAAGATTAGGTATGCTTATACTGAAGAGAAATCTGTAAAATCCATTATTCGACAGTTAAATTAGATTTTGAGCTAGTAATTAAAATCTACATTACATATCTGCCTAGCCTTTTACCAATTATGTTGGGATCGGCTTCCAGTCTAACTGCATGAAGCTAAATACCAGTATTTTACATGGAGCGACTGCCTATGTGACATCCACAACCCAGTTAGTACTGTGTAATACGATACCCCTTGGTAAAACTGGTTGTCAGACTTTCGGGCCACAGACGTGCTTTCCGAGGCACGGAGAAAACTCGGTATGTAATGAGCGGTCACCCATCCACGGACCAACCTAGGCAAGCACGGCTTAACCTAACGATCGACCCGGGCTGGTGTTAGTATGTAGCCACGAGCTCCTCTCCTACTTCAAATCTAGTATCAGAGTGTATAAACGCACAAGATTTAAAAAAAAAAACTCAGGAAAAAAGTAGGGCAAGAGTACATACATACCCGTTGAACCTTTTATGTTGAATTTTTTAAGTCTAGAATTGTCCTCCTAAACCATTTTAGTAATATCTATAAAGTATCAGCAAAAAAAAGCAAACAATTAACATTATCTTCAAACAAAATCAAACTTTGGACATTTAAATTATCATAAAAATATGTTTTATTCTGGCAAAGTCCCCAGAGGATTAAACCAACATAAACTCACGCCTTTTTCTATGGGGATAGGCAGAAACCACAGAACGCCACCTGCTACGATCGTTACATACTCCTTTTGCCTCGTCCACGTTCAAACCTTTGGGCTTACAAGCCCGCGGGTTGCAAGTTGTACTTCACTCATCAAGAACATCACCAATAAGGATTAATTACGAACTATTCCGTCGTACGACCTTTAGCAAGTCTTCTTCTCTCAGTTTATCAAGCCAAACAAACGAGCTTACAATATCTTTAAATCCAATAACACAAGATTCAAAACACCTACTTAATATACTGCCGTTGTCTCCACAAGAATAGCTTGTGGCGCCCCTTGCGGCTTCCGAACTAACCACGACGCTTTAAGGGATAAAAATTTGGCAAAATTACAAGGCAGGGCCACCCTTGTGTCGCGAGTTTACATTGTAACGTGGACACCCTAATGTGAGCAGTTTAAGTTAGGGATGACAAAATAAGACGTTGAATTTTGACAGTTTAATTTTGTGTGTGACAGTTTTCAATTTAATGTCAGAATTGTCAACATCGGCTGTGCTTGCCATTGAAAAAAAACGAATGCAATAAAAGTCAGTTTTGCTTCTTCGGTAGTAAAATGTGTGCTCTAAGCATACCAGTCCTTTTGACACGAAGACAAGCGCCAGTAGTTAATATACGAGTAGTTATGTAATGTATATTTTATGTAACTTTTCAAATATAAAGTACATACCTACCTAAGTTACACAAAGCTCCACGTTAAATTAGGCCAACCATATGTTACAACGGGATTCTATGAAAAAGCCATCTTCTGTTTTAAGTTACCTCAAATACATCACTTTTTACTTTTACCATTACAAAATTAAATGTCACAAATAAATATTCAAAACAACAACTGAAATCCACCAGCCCTATACACCAAGGGGTGGCACAAATTAAATTCTATCAGTCGACAATGAGACGAGTTAATAAAACGAATTCACTACGGAACCCCAAAACCCAAGATGGGACCGTATTTAGGGATCAGTAAAACAATGCAAATGATAAAGAGTTGTTTGTTCAACGGGCGACAGAAGGCAAATAATTGCTTTCACTTTTTGTCCTTTTTGGGGTGAGCTAAACGTTTGGGTCGAATCTTTTTTATCCTTTTTGGTACAGTTTAAAAATATTGTACGCATTTAACGCTGGAGGGGAATTGATATGTTGTACTGAACCCTTCTGTGTTAGAATTTGAAATACTGTTGGACGTGTTGTTTTGTTCAACATTTAAATGAATGTATGATTGATGCAATGCACTTTTAGTGATACATTTAAAGATAGTTCTCCTGTCTTAAGACCACACAGTTCGACAGGTTCACGATTACACTAGCTAACACCAAAATTAATGCCTAAAACGTCGAGAGTTGAAAGTTCATCTCTTACAGCCTCTTAATTATGTTATGATTTTTATCATGTAGTTTTAGTAATTGCTTGAAGGTTTAACTATCAAAAATGAGACTTCGTTGAAGTTCTCGTGTATTGCTCAAAATTTTACTTAAACTCAAGTAATTACTTTAAGTTTACTATACATACGGGTGTATGTGCAGATATGACGGGGATTTCTTTCACCGTATACTAATGAATAAAAGTATCGTTCACACAGTTCAAGTCACTCAATTTAGCACCAAAACACTTTCCAAGAAAGCAATCAGCCGCTACTTTTCGCTGCTTTCACAAACTACGGCCGCCTTTACCGAAACTATTAGCTAAAACACCCACGGTAATGGCGTCGCGACGGTGTCTCAAATTTCAGCATCATTAGAAGATGATTAACCTTTCGGCGGCGGTCGGGGGTCGATGCGACCCATTACCTCAAATGTCAAATTCACACCCCACGGTGCAAAGACATTTCGGATGGTTTAAAATTGTTTTACGTTTTCTGTGTGCTGAATAGTTTAGGATTTTGTGGGTTGCTTAGTTTGGTCGATAATTTCCAATTTAAACTAAGAAACGTACTAGATGCCTAGCCTGGACTCGTTGGTTTAGTGGTTACAAGGGCGACTGCTGAGCACGAGGTCCTGGGTTCGATTTTCGGGTCGGGCAAAGGAATTTGTCAGTAGCAGCCACGGAGTCTCGATCTGTACCCGGTTGATGGCAATGAGATCACGCCCTATTACATGGAACTTAAACATTATTGGCGAAATGTGGTTGTACTATTACGTACACCTCTGCCTAACCCGTCGTTGATTACAGGCGTGATGCTACGTAAACCTACTAGACAGAAAAGGTTTTCACACAATACGACAACGCGAACGAAATCGTAGACTATTTGCAAGAGCCAACTGGTTGCTGTCTGAGCAAGTATAACTATCAAGCTTGCCAATTACTAATGGTATTTTTTCTTCAAGGCGTCCCTGAGACATGGAATCACATTTTATCTATGACATTTCTACAGGGTGTAACAAGACCCTTCACGAAGCCGTCAACCAAGCATTCTGTACATCAAATTATGTAACTTTACGCAAAAATGATTGCTGGGAAACGATTTTTTTTTTGGATAACAAATCACGTTTCACGGTAGGACTCAAAGTAATGCACTCAAAACATTGTGCTGATGGATGCATTGAATAGTCGATGCGGGTGTCATGGAGGTGTTTAAAGTAAAAAACATGTATTTAAGAAAAACTTAGGAAAAAGTTGGAACTTTGCCCCCAATATCTCCGTAACTAGAAAGTTCCCAGGTATGTCTAGAGAAAATAATCGCAATGACGGAGAGAACCTTTTGGCTTCGTTAAGGGGCTTGTTACACCCTTTATGATCTTCCCCAAAATACAGTAGTTGAAATCAGTAAATAACACGAGTAGTCTGTCGGTGTACCGCAGACAGGCGATGCTGACGGCGCGCTCGGACAACCGGGACGACGACGATGAGCGGCCGCTGGACGTGGGCGGCCCCTCCAGTCCGCCCCCGCCCGCTTCGAGCACGCAACACAATACCAGCTGTGAGTATCATTCTTCCTTTTTGTATACAAAGATATTATTGTCAATAGTGTGCAGTTGCCCGCACGTCAATGAAATAAAGAAAATACTTACGTTCATTTGGTACATGCCACAAGTGCACAACATATACAATATGTTAAAAAAAAACCTGTCCGTTCTAAAAAGGGCATATAAGTATACCAATGACATTGCCAAACAAAATAAGAAACATGAAATACCTATTCATGAAAATAAAAATATTTATGAATTTTAAAATGCATGATTTTTGTCCAAAAATTACCACCGTTTCCCTAAATTCTAACGAACTTTTAAAACGTGACAACACCATCTTCGGCATAAGATTGTTCGATCGTCAATTGTTTTTTTATGACGTCACTACCCGAGAAGCGACCGCTCGCGCCCGTGTGTTGCTGTAGAAGTTTCCTCATTTTAGTACATTTTGTTTAATTTTCATCGGGGTATTTTTTTACTTGTTCTTCAAAAAGGATTACATTATATAGAATCTAAAAATCTAATCTCGATCCCTAATAATACCCACACGGATCGGACAACTTTTTTTAACATATTGTATATTTTTAAATCTAACCTAAAAAATAACATTGAGTGTCTCACGAAATCAATATCTGCATAAAAAACCAAAGTTGGCCCTTTTAAGGACGCGGCTTGAGGCAAGTCAGAAAGAGCTTAGCTTTACACCCATACATTAAAAGCAAAAAACACGTCCTGTGCTTTTGGTTCAGACAATTCGACGCCGACGTCGTGTACGAACGATTGAATGGTTGTGACATTTTTTCTGAACGGTCCAAGCCAATTCCGCGACGTTGAGGGTGGTTACTTCCCAAGTCTGCTGAAAGTCCATGCTACTAAAGCCAGCTTAACATCAAACTGTTGCTACCAACGTGCGGTCAGCTGTACAGAAACGAGCGCTTCATTGCTCTTTTGTTTTTCGAAGATCTCCAGTTTCTGAAAACTACAAATAACGTCTCAGAAACTTCCTTATAACAGTTACATGATTGGATTCACTGCGAAGTTGATTGAGCGGTTCATTCAGAAACCGAGATAAACTGAAGTATCTATGATTTTGTGACAAGTTAAATCTAGAGCATTTTTCTTGTATTGCGAAGAAACTTTATAATGTTGGTACAACAATACAAAATTGAACCTATGTCTAACCAATGTCGAATCCTAGATTATGAATTATAGCTACATTGTACATTTTACAGGCTACCTATTCGTCAATCATTTATTACCTGTATTGGTGACGGGTTATTTCCTGCCGCGAGCGTTTACAGGGTTGTACACTATGATTGATTCGCTGAGTAATTCAGTTCACTCGTTCATTCGTATTGCGTCGTGTAATGTCGATAATGATATCGGTCTAATTCCATATTGTTTGTTGTTAGCATAAAATTACGTTTGTGTTATTTATTCGACATAGTATGTTGAATTTAATGTTTTTTTGAAAAAAATGCGTTATGCGTATGCAAGGGAGCTGAATTGTAGACACAAAAACCCGTTTAGCCATCTACCTTTTTTTCTTGGAGCTGTGTCTGGGGATGATCTAACGTGATAAGCGTTAAAAAATTTGATAGGTAATGCTAAAACGTGAACCGATCACCACATTACATCAACCACTACAAGAATTGATGTATTAAGGGTACACTAGTCGGTCGTACTTTCCATACAAAACAAACAAACGTAGTATGGCAATTACTCCACTGTTTGATGGTGTACGTCCAAAATATCTTTTCTTTTTACTTCTTTGTTTCCGTACAGGGCTAGATAATGATGAGACAAATTGATACCTATAATTTTTTATTTTTGAACGTACACCATCAAACAGTGGAGTAATCGCCGTACTACGTTAATTTGTTTGTTTTGTATGGAAGTACGACCGACTAGTGTACCCTTAATAGCGCCAAACTCCTAGCTCAGTTCTGAGCCGACTCACCGACTGACTCATTATAGATTGTCATCGATGCGCTGTCTTCACTGTCGGTGGAAAGCTTCTTGGTTCTAAACCACCCTTCTCTTACAGCCTGGTTCAGTTCGAGCGGAGGTGGCGGCGACTCAGGCGCTGAGGAGGGCATCGAGGCGGGCTCCGACTCGTCATGCTCAGCAGGCCGCGCACCATCCCCTCCCGCGGGCCCCTCACGGCCCTCGCCGGCGCCCGACGTGTCCCTCGGCCCGCCAGTGCAGCCACCGCTGCTGCCGTACCTGTACCCGCCATCGCTGTACCCGCCGCCGTTCTTTCCGCCTCATCAGATGCCGCCAGGGTTGCTGTTCAATCTGCACCCCCTGCTGCAGCAGTACTCGCTGCCGCCGCCCCCTGCGCCCCCCGGCCCGCACGGTGCGGCGTTGAAGGCACACCGGTTCGCGCCGTACGCGCTGCCGGGGCTAGGGTCTGCATTCGAGCAGGTGGCGCCGCGTGCGCGCTCGCTGAGCTCGTCCCCCGCGCGCCCGCGGCCCGGCTCCCCCCCCACGCGCGCCGCGTCCGCGGACCCTCCGCCCGACGCGCCCAGCTCCACCACACCAGCCACGCCGCCTGCCTCCGACCTCAAGAGCATCGAGCGCATGGTGAACGGCCTCGACGTTGAGACCACGGACTGATCGCGACCTGCTACTGTACATACCGTGTATTTATATGGTGGGCCCCGGCCGACGTTTTGTATCGTTCCTATTTTGTTTTTTCTTTCGAGTTCTATTCGGGTCGATATTCGTATACTGATTGTAAATAGTTAAGCTTACATTAGGATTCACGATGTAAGGTTCTGTGGACGGACGATGTTGCGACAACTCTTATAATCTCTTCAAAACTTCAGCATTTCCTAGTAATCATTAAGAATAATCCAATTTTCCGACCCTATTTTTATTCACAATAATAATAGGGAATGTGAAGAAAAATGGGTTCGGAAAAATTTGTATTAAAGAAATAGCTTGTATAGTTAAAAACTCACAAAAATAATTTTATTTAAATTCTTACTTAAGTTGCACGTCGTAGTCACTTCGCTCTTTTTTGACAAGTCTCATAATTTCCAGTTAGTTAGTCCTCGCGACACCGCCCGTCTATTGTAGCAACCCTCACGTTAGCGACACATAGCAACACTGCAATAGCAATAGTTTTAAATTAATACTCTGATTTCGACTGGCCACGGGTTGTAGACGTGATGTTTGAGAAAAAAATGTAACTTGGAAATAAATTTATGTCATCTTATTCACTTTTGATGGTTAACGAGTGAAAAAGTACGTGTGTTAAAATTATAGTGGAAATTAAAAATGAAAAACCTTGCAACGCTAGGAAAAGAAAGCAAAAAAGATGATTAAAATAATTTGTGTACTTAGGTGTTGTTTTTTTTTTAAAATGGTGATGTCTTCTTTTTCATTCTTGCATGACTTCTGCTAAGAGCACGTATCGACTATTTCATATCCTCGGAAACAGACCGGTCAATGAACTTCACCCAAAAGCTAAGTAAAATATTTTGATTGATTCACTATTTATAAAATATTAGATTTTCAATTTATTTTTTTATTTTTACATAATTTGATCGTTTTTATGATTTGTTTCTTACTATTCTAATGTTTATTATTAAAAAGAAGTTTATTGATTGTTTTTTTTGTTGATTTTTCGTGACGTCACCTTTACAAACCGTAATGTCGAAAGATTAATTTCATTTTCCACTTTGGATAATTAAAACATAATTAATAATATCGCTTTATTTTTTGTAAATACATTTTGTAAGGTATATTTACGTGTTTAACTAATAAATAGACATATTTTGAAAATATGTTTTGTCAATTGTGCTGTGAGATAGCGCGAGTCCGATTGCTGCTTTTGTTACTAAAACAAAATTATTGAACCTTTTAAATTCAATTTTTACTGCAAAAGTGGTGAAAATTGCGGATAAATTAAAAAAAAATCGTATCACTCCTGTAGACAGTAACTTATGTTGAAATTACAAAAAAAAAAAAAAACAAATTATTACAGACAACACTACTGATACTTGAATGCAATATTAATAGAATATAAATTGTAGTACATTTACTCGCGAAAGCAGAAAAAAAAACAATAATTACCAATTCCTTTTGACACGATTAAATCAACATAAGATACTGAATACGAGGCTAAACTCATATGTTATTTGGTACTTGTATGTTAATTCTTATCTTCAATTGGCGAAATATTAAAAAAATACGATTTCAAAAGAAAGCAACAATTGGACGCGTGCAAAAATAAACGATTGATAAAAATCTAACTGTAAGTTAAAGTTTGTAATATATAGTTAATAAATATTGTAGTTAAAAATACAAAATATATAATTATAATAATTATAAAATGAATATAATAATTTTCCATGGAATTTCATTAAACTTAAGCAGGATAGCAAACATTCGGATAATTAATAGAAATAACTGTTTTAGTACATATTGATCTT
This sequence comes from Eugnorisma glareosa, assembly GCA_947578425.1. NCBI lineage: Eukaryota > Metazoa > Arthropoda > Insecta > Lepidoptera > Noctuidae > Eugnorisma > Eugnorisma glareosa. The sequence continues at coordinate 15,459,407 of OX387974.1, read as the reverse complement.
TTGTGTGCAATACGTTAAAAATACTGTAGTTATCAACGGAAATGACTAGGCATTTTGTAAAATCACTGTTATAGCATACTTTACTGCAACATCAATTATTACTGGGCAACACATCTTTAATAATTACTACAAAAATTGAGAATAGTTACTTTGCTTGAAGAAACCTGAGAATACATAGGTCACTATGTACTAAAGCTATAAAAAATCTGTTTATTTTTCTTTTTATATCTATATTTACTTACAATTGTCATGGCAACCAGTGATTTGATTGCAATAAAGAATTGTTCTTTTGCCATTTTTCTACAAAAAAAAAAGCTTTGTGAAATGGAAGGAGACTGTAATTTTGCAACAGTTGTAATTAAAAATTATTCATTAAAATATATAGATAAATCTATTGACAAAATGAGAATTGTTTTCTTTAAATTTTTACTATATTTTTTGATTAACATGTCCACCCAGAACATTTTCGATGGTAAGTAGTAGAATTTCGAACATACCAATTTCTTCCACCATAAACAAACATTTCGTTTTTTTTTTCTCTTTGGTAACAGTCGTTGTCAACTATTCTGCCAGTGTCCATTTGAAAATAACTCGAAATGTCAGAAAAGACTGCCAGCTATCATGCACGGCGGCAATGATGTAAAATATAACCTCATTGCACGGCGGTAAAAAATGTAAATAAATCCTTATTTTGTACCAAAATATGAAGTGATAGTTAAGGTACTGCTGCTACGGTACCGTTTAGATTCATTGAAAGGACATTCAACTTGACCTTAGCCTTAGCTACAGCATAATTAGGCAGGCACCCACTAGGCTTATCGTTTAAACCTTGATATTTTCGATACGAATCCAAGTAGCGTTTAATCTTCATCGTTTCAAACATGAATGGGCATCATACTAGCTCGCAATCTCTCTCGTTAATCAAATAAACGCTGACACTGTCCTCACGATTCTTATCCTAACTACATCTGTGGAACGTTTCGCGCTGCACCTCAGCTTCGCTCGCCCAGTCATCATAAAACAGTGTTGGTAGATTTAGGATTATTTTCCTTTTTGGGGAAAAATATCGTCCTAGGACTAATTTCGGGGAAAACATCTCCAAGGACCCCAAGTACCTATAGAAACACACCAAAAAATTACGGTATTTTTTTTAAATCAAAAGACATTTTTCAGCCAAATTAGCAGTTTGTAAATATAACTTGCATAAAATACGCAGACTGCATGGTGTCCGCCGTGAACGGAAAATACAAACGAGACATAAAATTGGATACCAAGATTAAGTATATTTTGTGAATGAACATAGTTTTAGATCTCTCCGTTTGTTTCATTTCCATTTCATGTTTGAAAAATAGAATCAAGAAAAAAAAGTTTCAAAACGTATCATTTTGGTGTATTAGGTGGATAATTCAGAAAGTCTTGTAGCAACCCTGTCATAAAACTAGTTTAGCATACAAAACTACTAAGTGGGTGAATAACACGGTAACGATCAGATAGCAAGCGACCAATTACGTACGTGACACCTCGCAGATGCCATCATGCTAGTGTTGGGTACTGTAGAGCCGTACCCAATTACGTATGGTGAATATTCAGTAATTTAAAAAAAAAAATGTTTATGGTACAGGAACAGTGATGATGTCAGATTCCAGACGGTTTTATTGTTGCTGATTGTGTGAGGTTGCTTTATGGGACGAGGTGAGTTTTTTGGGTTTGGAGTGCTTTCTGTTTGGGAAGAGTAAACTTCAAAAATAAACATTATTTCTTTAAAAAAAAAACCGTTGCCCCACTCTTGGAATTTCTCCTGTATCGTGGGTGCGTTTAAAATTTTAAACTCACATACACAAACATCCAGACCCGGAACGACTACTTGCAGGCCATACACATTTTTGTTCCGTGTGGGATTCAAACCCGTGACACGCAGCGCAACCACCAATCGGTCAGCCACTGCGCCAACTTTACCTAATATCCTCCTGACCGTTTTCGGGCATGGCGGTTCAAAGTGAAGCGGTTCCTGCTGCTGATACAGTTATCTTAAATACAGGATCAACAATATTCAACACTACCCATCAACGTAGAATGTATAAGGTATTATAGTAGTGCATTAGTGCCTGCACAAACATGTGGACCCTCATTCCTCACTCTCATATCCGATGACAATCCGCACGAAGGGGTCTAACACCTGGTGGCCTACCATGACGTCTTAAAGCAGGAGTAATTTCAGTGTAGGAAAGACACGACCTGTATAGCTCTGTCTCTTTCCCACTGGAATTGCTCCTGCCAGACGTAGTAACCCCGCTGCTCGGTACTTCGGTCTGCACATACGTTTTGTTTGACCGAGTTGGACAAACATCCCCGTAACGGTAGGTACTGGGTTAATGTGGGTATGCGCTCCTGCCTAACCATATTGAGAACAGCAGGCCCGAAGGCACCTAAGAAGCCGATTCCTGTCGGCTTCCTTTCGGGAACAAGACACCAGGCCCTGCAGTCTCGACCTGCCTGGCCTTCCGGCCTCCACAACAACCGAACAACAGGATTCTGATGTAAGGTGGACGCAACTCGCCGGTGTCGGCTTCCACCTTAAATCCGCATCGTTATGAGTTTGCGACCGAATTCGGTTATTTTGCGATCGCTATCTATGTCGAGGCTGCAGGACCAGAACAGACATTATAATATGTTACTTAAATAACAATGACTCATCTGTAAAAAGCATAGGGACCTACCTACATATCGCAACCAATCACCACACACGTGTCTCGCCTACCTGTAAACCGAAAACAGGCCCACGGCCCAGCAAGTCTTTATCAATATTGCCCACTGAATCAAAAATCGTTGCAACCAATGAAATTCATCAAACTCTATGCCACCTAACACAACATTACACCATACAATGTTAAAATTTCGCTCGCGAACTCTTCACATCTTATGACAACTGGCCGTGTTCCCAGCAGAGCTTAGGACGCAGCCTCCGATGCGTGATGATCGCATAGATAAGGCCTTATCGTGGGCACGCGCAGGTCGTGTTGGTGCGACTTGCGAGGTGCCTCGTGTGTGCGCGCCTCAACTTTAGGCTGTAAAGGCCTGTTTAGATAGTGGAGCTAGTACTCGTATAAGCAGCGAATTTGGTGGACCGTTTGGCGGTGGGTTAGTGAGTGATAGGTCATTGGTTCTCGTGAGCTCCACCACCCCCTTCACGATCTGAGGTGATACGAAGTAGTAGTACCTAGTATTTTTCTTTTTTTTTTTTGTACTCCATCATAATGCTATACTATTTGACCAAAAGGTTGACTGGTAGAGAATGCCTTGTGTACCACTCTTGTACATGAAGTTTAAATAAATAATCTATATGTTTCCTCCGCGTGGCTGCCGTCTGTCTGGGGTTCGTCTGAAACTGTCGCCGGTGACTGAAAAGTTGTTTGGTAATCGGCTGGCTTGGTATGGGCGTGTGATGCGGAGGAATGAGAAAAATGTCGTGAGGAAATTATATAGAGGAAGAAGACCAAAGAAACGATGGACGGACTGTGTGATGGATGATATGGCTAGAAAAGAGGTGTCTGATGAGATGACGAGTAATAGAGAAGTATGGGAGAAGAAGACATGCTGCGCCGACCACAAATACATTGGGATAAGCTAAGGGCAGAAGAATAATGATATGTACCTACTACAATCAAACGCGAATCTGGCGTAAAGCTAATCTGTCCTTATGCTAAAAAATGCAGTTTGCTTGTGAATGTCCACCACACCGTGTTTTACCCATGATCCTTTCATGAAACACTATAACTCCTAGGTTCCTGGCCTTCGGTTCAGTAAGCCAGCAGAAACGGATAAGTAGCAGACCGGGTACACCGGACTCGGACAGGTAGTAAAGTAGGTACATTGTCTGGCAGAGTCTGGTGTCCGGAGCGGAGTCCACAATTTGACTGGTCCTTTAGAGACGTAAGTTCTGCACACACCTTTACTTCAAACAAAAAAACTTTTATATAACGAGTAAATTACAACCTTACTAACTTATCTCTCTAAGATCTGTGAGATGGTCGGTGGTGGAGGACAACTAGAAACAGTTGCTGGGACGAGTTCAAGAGATTTTAGTATTGTTTCCGGCTAGCAATAGGTTGGCAGACTGAATGGCTTCACGTAACTGACCGTTCTTCGATGGCGTAGGCAGAGTTGTAGTCTTCTTTCTTATATCTATGGTTGTAGTCTTCTTAAATTTCACGCTCGTTACAATAGACATTAAAAAAAAAACTTTCTTGTATCTATGCTCGTTATGTTCCTTAAAGTTACTTAAAACTCGTAAGGGGATGAGTGGGGCAAGGCTATCTCCGGCGTAAGTCTTTTTTAGACCGTCGAGCTCAAGAAGCCACTGCCTCGATTGTTGTAGCAAAAAAATTAAATAGATTGGTATAGCAGAAAGGACCAACCAATTTTTTAACTGCGGACTATTACTGAGTCATTCCTAATAGAAAACCCCCAATAAACACTTTACTCAACGTTGGAATCGATCCCAGGACCACGCGTTCAGCAGTCGCATTTACAACAACGACACCAACGGGGCAGTCACCTACGGGAGTGATATGAAGATTCGAATGTCGTTATTGCGACGCACGCTCTATAGTGGTACGAAATAAACATTTTACAAACTCAAAACAGACTGCAGGGCGTTTTTGATAATCTAGATAGACGCGGCGGGAATGTAAATACAGCGCTCATTTGAAATTCTTTCGATGTACAAACATAAATTGCGATAAAGCCACGTTTATGCTACACATACAACTTGTTATCTGGGGGCCTATCGCGCAAACTTTTGACCGTTTGTGGTGATGGTATGTCACTTAGGGAGTGGAGCCGTGATTTTTTTGTTTTTAATTTTCCAGGTCTTGGCGAAATAATAACAGCGACTCGGGTCAATCTACAGATTATGCTGCACTTGCCTAGGTTGGTCGTTGGATGGGTGACCACCAATTCCATACCGAGTTTCCTCCATGCATGCCTCGGAAAACATGTTAAGCCGTTGGTCCCGGTTTGTTATTTGTAGATGTTTAACAGTCGTTACAGCAAGTCAATGGCTCGAAAGTCTGACAACCAGTCTAACCAAGGGGAATCGTATTAACCACTAGGTACTAATTGGTATTCAGCCGCATCCGGTTAGACTGGAAGCCGTACCCAACATAGTTGGGAAAAAAAAGATAGAAGAAAGAAAAAATATTTATTTGTCGCAGGGACATGATGTGCATCATACAAAGTGACAAAAAAAAATAACAATAAACAAACAAAGCATAACAAAAAAAAAAAAAAAAAAAAAATAACAATACACAAACAACGCATAACAAAAAAATATTAAAAAAAAAACAAAAAAAAAACGTTCGTAGCTTGCACGTCGTGACTGCGACAAGCAGGTTACCACTCAGCATGATGCTGTGTTATGGGGGACCCACAGCACAGCGCTGGTTTTCAGTGGTCACCCGTGTAAAAACGTACGGAAAAGAGCAAGAAGCAGCATTGCTATCACAGAATCAGTCTATAATGTTCCCACTGCTGGCACCCACAAAAGCCTCCGTTCGGTGACAGGCAGTGGTCTATCCACCACGCGGGACTGGTGCTGGTTAGTAAGTAGATGTCATATTATGTCTTGGATGTTTGCTGTTTCTGGTCTGCCAACATAACATCGTTCCAAAAACTTTAATCATAAATTAAGCCACAATCATTTTTATCATGATTCTAGACTCAACAGCGCGAGCGTTTTTGAACTTTTGTCTGTGAATGATCTATTCTACTTAGAAAATCAAAGATTGTAAAACTAAACCATTCAATTCCTCGGCTACCGTTTTATCGAAGCATTTAAAATATCCACTGTATTTTATCCATTTTCTCTAAATTCCTGAACCAACACTTAATTTATTTAAAAGTCGAAACTTAACCCTTCTCTTAACTCAGATGTCAATTATAAATTCGGCGTGAAGAAGTATTTACGGTATTTCAATTCTTGGCGCGAAAATAAATCGAAAAAATCTCCTAACAAGCTAGAGAGGCCATTATAATTAACTGCTGAGGGTTATTTGGTAGCGTTATCTCTTTCTTTTGTATAGAGAAGGTGTATTTTTGTCTCGGTCACTCTTTGGAAGTGGCAACACAAATCACCTGAGACAATGAGAAGACAGTTGGCTGCTGGATCAAGGATTAAACAGTTCTGGATAGTCAGTATACCATGGCGAAAAGAAAATTTAAACATTTTGAAATAATCCGGTGGTATCACAGGTATTCACTTTGACTAGGCTTAGATTCATTTAGAGGTCTGAAATATTGAATAGACTAAGTATTAATCGTACCATAATGAATGTGATAAATACCAACCAAATATTGCAGAAACTTCACCCTGCCTATTTGTTTTTGGCGAATTCATAAATAACTTTCGATATAAGTTGCACCAGGATGTTGTCCACTAGTATACAGCAATGATATTACTAACAAAATATACTGTTTTCTTCACAGCGCCTCTATGGCAATTTATATTGAATCGGCCCAGAATTTGGCAACGAGTCTGGCACCTTCACCAGTCATAATCTGCCCAGCCTTTTCACAAACTGGGTCGGCTTCCAGTCGAACCGGATGCAGCTGAAAACCAGTCTTACCAAGGGGTATCGTATTACCCAGTACTAACTGTGTTGTGGAGGTTAGGTAGGTATGTACTTGGGAAAAGGCTAGGCAGATGATGATGTATAATAGAAAACCTGCATGAATCAATTATGATTAGGTACGACTAGCGCGTCCATTGACAAATATTTATACTAAGGTACTTATTATTTGGTTCCGTGCCGCAAGATGTTAATCAATTTATGTAGATAAATACTCAAGTAGCTCTCAAGTTAAATCAAGACAAGCCATAAGTGAATCTTGTCCGAACCATAATCATGAATAATTACGCAGAAATAAATCCGTCTTCATTCTCTCATCAATTTATTCCCTTAAATGGTGTTTAACTTCTTGTGGGGCACGACATCCTGTGTTTTTCTTGTTAAATCACCATAACTTGCCTTCAAAATTATTGTAGGTAATTACGAGCCAGTTTTGAAGAAGTAAATGGAACGAGAATGGCATAATACATGACGTAACTTAAAATCAGACCTAACATCCCCGAAGGGCTGGGCAAAAGTGTATCTATAGTACAGTTGTATTTGAGTCCCATGTAATGGCCCATCCATTATAACAATTACCAACAATCGGAGATAAATCCAGACTTCGGGATGTTACTGCGGAATTTCTGGCCGAAAACCAGCACCTCTGACCACCACTGCCATGTTTTCACTAGTCCAACGAAAGATCCAACCACATACACACCTCATCACATAAGTTATTTTTTCTTATTCTTATCCACAGTTACCCTACTCTTAGGAACGTAAACCTTTCTGGTCGCGATTTCCGCCGCTGTCGCAGCAATTAATCGCGCCAGTCCACATGCCATGATGCCAGTAGCTCGACCCTGTTTATCGCCGTACACACGCAGTCAATCAAGCCGCATTTTTTACATACTTTTGCATTTGTTTGTAATAGAAATCATCTGCTTAGCCTTTCTTTAAGGACTCTCTAGTTCATTCAAGAGTTTGTAAGTTAAATTAGGCTTAAAATTAGCACTGTTTAAATGTCAAAAATTAATATAGGGTGCCCTGACCCGGATCAAATGTTGGGAACAAATACACACGCACACACACACACCCACATAGACATAAGTACACAGCAGTAGCGAAGGGTCAATTTTTGTAAGAGGTAAGCCGGAGTACATATCTTTATTGTGAGTAAATTATTTATCTATAGAATACTGACTGTGCCATTTTTCAAAGGGAAGCCGGTAGGAATCGAGTTGAATGGAATCTTCACCACTGGTACACACCACTCCCTGCCCGCACACACATTTCGGCTCCACCACATTCCTTAACACCTGTCTTGTCACCACGCTGGAAATCAAGTACCAAGAAACAGACTAATAGAGTTGAGTCGTACTAGGTAAATTTTATACTAGGTGCATTTAGTCCAATTCCGTAAAAATACTCGATCCAAATACCTATTCCACCTAGTCCATTAAGTACGCATACAATAAAGTATGGTTACTGCTTAGTCTTTGCGTTCCATTGATACTTGTACGTAGTTAGGTTCAGAGTCCGTACGTAGTAATGAATGCTAATGTTCCCTTCATTGTTTACACTGGCTTAGGACTGTCTCCGTAAAATTTTGTTTTCAGTAAATTTTTCAGAGTAATCAGATTTTTGCCTTTTATATCACACGTAGAAAGTCAGCCTTAAGAATTTTGATTCATCCGCATGAGTCCTATTTTACACGCGACTAGTGCAACTACTGCAAGTGCAACATATAGCCTTCATTCACATCGAGTATTTACAAGTACCTACCTAGAAGACTGCGGAATAATATAATTAAAAAAGGACAGAATATATTCTTGTACAATATGAGTGCGCGTCGCGTTACTTTTATTTTTATTAGAATATGGTTCAAATTCAAATGGCTAACACTCGAATGATTTAGGTAAACATGAATGCGCGTCGCGTTACTTCTAGGAGCAAAATGATATCTCGCTTCGCCGCGCCTGCGCCGGTACTTCGGACTAGTTAGGACTTCGATACGAGCGGGCTGCGAGTTCCGTACGCCGCGTAGGGTATTTAGACTAGGTGGATCCAGTATTTTAAAAGTTGGAATAGGTGCAACCTAGTCTCGTGAAATACCTAGTGCGTGGATCTGTTCTAGTATATACGCTTCATCTCTACAGACTAACTGTCTAGCTTGGGCTCACTAGCAACAATACTATGTTAACTAGTTTTAGGTAATGTACAGGCTGGAATTTTTCAACGCCACCTGGGGGGAATGTACTCTAAATACTGGAGATAGAAAATTTTACTGAAAAGAATCATTCCTTTATTTTTAAAAAGAAATAAATCTGCATTCAAAAATTTTCGAAAATTCGCTTGCCACACTCGTGAATCGAACCGGCTAAATTCCAAAAAGTAATATCCTGTACTTGTAGGACATCAATCGACAGGGTCAATCATATGGATCAAATCTCTCCAACAAACATGTCAAATTAAACGAAAGGAAGATCATGAAATCTAAACTTATAAATTGAATGGGAAAAGAAAAAGCTCTTTTACTCAAAGGTCCGCCCCATTACTTGTGTTAGTACCTAATTAATTAATTGAAGAACGAAGATTGCAATTTGTACGTGTTTGGTTGTGCAAATTGTAATCTTGTTATCTAAATAATTCTTGGACCCTATAATAAATAAATGACGTCAAAGATAATTGTTAATTAAAACTAACATAATGTAATTGAACCGACTTATGAGTAAAAGTGTTTTACCTTATTCCATTGAATTTATTAGTTACGATTTCATGGTTTTCCTTTCATATAATTTATCATGTTTGTTAGAGAGATTTGATCCTTATGATTGACCCTATCGATTGATGCCTTAAAAGTACAGGCTGTTATTTTTATGGAATGTAGCCGGTTCGATTCTCGATTATGGCGAATTTTCGTAAAATCTTCGAATGCAGATTTAGTTCTTTTAAAAAATAAAGGAATGTTTCCTTTGAGCAAAATTTTCTATCTCTAGTATTTAGAGTACTTTCCCTTCAGGTGGCGTTGAAAAATTTCACCCTGTATAAAGCCAGTTGTAACATCTCTTGTGTTTAATTATGCCAGCATATGTATTACCTGGATGATAAACAGGTTTCCATGTCTTCCTATTTCTGAGTACATTTATGAACTCACGTCTTTCTCCCACGGGAACTACAGATCGCCACCTGCTACGGTCCTGACAATTTCCCAGATACTGTTCTTCAAATAGATCACTGTCAGGTGCGTAGCACTCGGAGCCGGCGCGGCGTGCGTGTATGACCAGATGTATAAAGGACCGCCGATGAAGCTACATTGAGTTAGGTTCGAAGAAAATGTAATTAACACATACCTTCACGCCTGTAATTCACGAAAGGTTAGGCAGTGGTGTACCTAATGGTACACTCACATTTCGCCAGTTATGTTTATGTCCCATGTTATAGGGGTGAGCCTATTGCCATCAACCGGGCACAAATCTAGACTCCATGGCTGCTATTGAGAAATTCCTGATTGAAAAATCCAATAACAGTTTACCTGACCCGGGAATCAAACCCAAGACCTCCTGTTCTGCAGTCGCGATTGCGACCACTAGACCTAACATTAGAATATAGATTCTATATGGCCAAAGTGTGATTGGCCAGCAAAATTCTATAGACTTTACTACAAACGACTAATACCAAAAAAAAAACGTAATCCTATGATTATTTTTAAATTACGAAGAGTTTTAAGTAGTAGACAACTGCAACACAAAGGGCAAAGGAAGGAACATGGATGGGTTTTAGTCAGTAAAAGTCTGACACTCCCTCCTGCTCAGCCCAGAGCGGGAGGAGTTATTTGAGGATTTCCCATCGGTAAAAAAAAAATAAATAAGTAGCTAAATGCTCGATGAATAATTATTAAATTATAGCTAATTAAGTCAGTTGAGAAATTGCACCGTCGTTGTGGGTAAGGTTCTATTGTGAAAACGAACCTTTGTCTGTCTGTAGACCACTTTATTTTTCGTTGAGAAATTCAGTATGAATATTTTGTTGTCGAGGTCGTGGCTAATAACTATCTTCCAATACAGGAAATCTCTAAGCAGTGTTAAGACGTCGGTCCCGACTTTCATTTGCAGATCTTTGACAGTCGTTACAAGCAGTGAGTGGTCCGAAAGGCTTATGCCCGACTCGTCACTGTTCAAACTCGAGACCGACAACCATACTAACCAAGAAGCATCGTACTGCCCAGTGCTAAACTGGGTTGTGGAGGTCAGATAGACAGTCGCTCCATATAAAATACTGGTATCCAGCTGCATCCGGTTAGACTCGAAGCCCACAGCAACATAGTTGGGAACGGACTAGCCAGAAGACGAAGATGATTTCGCTGTCGACAAATGAATCAATTTACAGTACTCAATTGTTTATAGAAATCAAATGTTAAGCTTTCACACATACTATCGGACGCTCAAAATAACAGACAATCACGGAAGATATCCCGTAAGTGATAGTGTAAGTTCAATTCTTTATTGCATTCCACAATGTATAGGCTTAGATGGTAAATATTTTTCCAAAAGAAACAATCGAGGACCCTGTCGGGCACAGCAAAAGACTTATTTACTACTGGACTGGACTGCTATAGGCTGACTCTCCCAAGTTACGCCATAGCGCCAGTTCCAGCGAGCCACCTTTAAGGACGTCGGTCCAGTTAGCTATGGGCTTTAAGCTCACTACACTCTAACCACGGCCTTAGTTGATGCAACTTGTATCAAGCGAAACGCGCGTTTTACTTTGTGTCTTATCATTGCCTGATTTTTTGACATCAGCTACAGCAGAAGAGTTCTTAATTGGCAACGCGCCGTCATCTACCACGCGCACTCGGTGAGGTAGAGGTCACATGTCTCTAATTTTTTGGTACTAATCTCCAACAATTGTCCTTATTCTCCAATAAAACCTAGGAAGAAACCACGTCAAAAGTTAGTGTTTAAAAAAAAGTCTTCATCGATTGCTTCAATAACAATGTAGGTATACCAATTTGCAAGTTAATTGGTATAACTATGAGAATACAATTAAATCAATTACGGATCGGCCGATAACCGTCTATAGATTGATTGTCATTCATAATGGATGATGGGAATTGCTTCATACTGCCCGTTATTACGGTGGTTAGTTGGTTACACGCAATGGCCAGTGGTTGGGGCTGATCGCCACGCCTTTCAGACTTCTTTAAGAAATGGTTAGTAAGGAAATAGGTTGGGGAAAATGCTATAATATGATATGATGTTTTTTTCCGCTGAAACAAATCTGGAACGTAACGCTGGTGTAAATAAAATTGCTTTAGGAATGTGTACAGGTCAAGCGGGGCAAATTACATAGTTTATAGTAATATAATTATCTGTCGTTTAAAGTCTGAATGTCTAAATTACAAAAAAAAAAAAAGAAACAGAACAGTGACTGAAACACTCGCCCTATTGGACCACTTCCCATGACCGTAGGTAGAAACTACCAAAAGCAACAAGCTACGTTCCAACCCAACCCTCTTGCTTGGTCCACATTCATGCAACTGGGCATTCACGCACCACCGGTAATAAGTTTGGCTTACCATAGATACCTGTGTGGTTACATGAGCAAGATCTGACCGTAGCACCAGTCAGCAACAAACCCAAGACTCGTACCCGAAAAACGACAAAACTCCAAAAAAGAACCGAAACAAAAAGCTTAACTCATTTAATCGATAACAAACATCGATTGTAGTATCGATATCTGTAAGAAAGGGGGGAATGTAATCGATTAAGCTAACAAAAGTAGCCCATCGTATATATCAGAAGGATACTCGTATTTTAGGGCTTTTTCTGTCGAGTACCCGAGCGCACCAATTGTGCTGGCAAGGAAAAAAATGACAGTTTTAAGGCGCGTTTAGACTGATGGACGACGTCGTGCGACATGAAAAAAGGCGAAGTTCACCAATGAAACTGATCGTGATGGTATAATTTTCAAATTTTGGTAGCGACTTGCCGGAGCTAGGTTTATTCCAACCTGAGTGGCTATTACTGCACATAGCACAACTTTATTGGGACAGTACACAAGAAAAACGAAAGTATCAGCTGTCATAGCAGTGTCGTAATTGGTTTGGAATATTGACACTGGCAACTCTTGAACGCCGTTTAAATGCTGATCGCGTTTAGATTCCACAAGTTTAAAATAGATTTCACTTACGGGGTGATAGATAGAGATGCACTATAATACACACTTTAAGTTCAAATTATAGGTAAACATTATTTATATGCCTTGCAAGTGCTGCCTTGCAAGACATGCATAGTGAGACATTACTTTTATACCTACGTACTTTTTATTTGATTTTAAGGACACGATTTAAAGAACCTTTGTTGAGCTCTAATTTAGACTTGATGCCGACAAAATTGAACCAGAAACAAAACTTACTCTCACGATATTTATTGTGAAAAAAATATAAGTATCTCAATTCTCACCTCTTGGTTCTCTTCTACACTCTTGGTTCCTCTCATGTGCACAATCCCTTACAAGATTCGGTCCTTTCCCGAATAGCGTTCTGGACAAAAACTGATGAATTTGGAGACATTTCGCAGAGGGCGCCACTGGTAACGAATGTTCGTCGATGATCGTCGTGTGCCACGGCGACATTTTTTGCCATTTTAAGGGAAATTTATTAAAGAGTTGATGTGTTATTTTGTATTAGCTGTTGAGTGTTTCTGGGGTTGTTATTTTTGACATGATAAAATTCTCAGGGTAAAATAGGCCTCTATGTGGGTTATACTCGTTTCGAAAGTTGATGATTCGATTTTTATTATATCGAACACAGTGTGTCGACAATTCAGTTGTACGATGTTTTATTCCATCGATGCTTTATTGGTGATGGGTCTGTCCCACCCCACAGCCGAAAGGCGAGTAGCAATAGCATCTAGAAACTTCTCTAAGTCTATAATCTAGTTGTTTCTAAACAATTAGATAGTTTTGCCGGCATGTGATGCGGAGGAATTAAGGAAACGTTGTGAGGAAAGTTTTGACTATGAATGTGGATGGGTATAAGAGTAGAGGAAGACCAAAGAAACGGAGAATGGACTGTGTGGACGATGATATGGTTAGAAAGGCGGTGTCTGATGGGATGACGAGTAATAGAGAAGTATGGAAGAAGAAGACATGCTGCGCCGACCCCAAATAAATTGGGACAAGGACAAGAATATTATGATGATAGATGGTTTTCGCTGGCATGGCAATGTTAACAGTTTGCCATCAACTATTAATATATTATCACTTTTACTGACACGAGATCTTATTCATCGTACGTTTCTTGAGCGAGAATAATCGATTTCTAGTTACTCGCTTGTTGATTTGGACAGGGTCCTCTCCCGTTTGTATGGTATTTAAAGACTCATCATTTCATGGCGTACATGTAAGCCCGTCACCAAACTTTTTCGGTGAAGGAATTATTTCTCGTGTTCATGTTAACCTTTCCAACCATGCAAATCGTGGGAAACAGGCGTGAGTGCAATGTAACATTTAGCTTTATCAATAGTTAAAATGTCTTAATTCGATTCCAAAACTCATCTCATATTCCAAACTCCACCATAACACAGATTTTCCTTTAAAATTAGATGTTACTTATGCTCAAACTATGTCGTCACGCTTCCCTGTCGTGACACGTTGCCCGCGAGAACTCACGACGCACCGTCTAGTTCACGTACTACTCCACCAACATAACATGACCCGCGGTGGAACTTAGTACTACCATTAAAACGCATTGAAAATGACAGGTGGATGACATTTTTCTAAGCAAGCAGCGCCACCCTATTGTCTCAAGTTATGTTGGACTAGTAAAAACTGTAATAATATACGTATTACGTGAGATTTTGTACTGATTTAATGTCTTGCGCAATCGCGACTAAAAAGGGATGGGTGTTGTGACATTTTTGGAAGTAAGGATTATGATATTTTGAAGATGGCGCCTGGAAAGCAATGTCCAAAAGTTCGGACAAATTGACAGTCATTGTGATGGATTTGCTTATAACTGTATCATGGATGTTTTGGCGCATAGTCAAAATATGAAGTTTTTATGTACCTCCAACTTATCCTTTACTTGTGTCTTTACTTGTGTACACATTACACTTGACGATGTTTCTACTTCAAAACATATAACACTTAGAACACAATGATTTAGTAGACCAAATTAGGCTTACGTGGAGATTTGTATCCTATACACTGGACTTTGCAACTCCGTGAATTTTGAATGCAACGATATCGGCACTTTTGACAAAAATGGATTAGTGATCGTCATTTGTTTTTACCAAGCACACTCACTCATTCCGGATGCCATTAATTCCATCATTGCTTAAACTTATCGTCCCACAAATCAATCCAGAGCAATTTGCCGAGACACCTCCTAAAAGCAGTCCAATTGCCTGTTTTACATCAACGAGACATCTTCAAAATTCGTGTTTTAAATAGCAAAAAACTTCTCATTGTGTGCCAAACGATCGATACAATGCAATAATTTATGACATCCTATTTTTTTGGCCACAATTGTCTCGTGGCCAGAGAGGAGACGACGTTGCATACGTAAAATTGGGATACTGAGAAATTAATCGTCCTGCAATTTAGATATAAGTCCGTTTGTTTGGTTCTCATGAGTGAGACTGACATGCATTATGGATGCAGTTTTTGAGAATAATCGGATTCATAGTGAGGTAGTAAATAATAATGCATAATCAGCCTGTAATGTTCCCACTGCACATGCACATGCACGCACGCACATGCATGCACTGCTGGGACATGGCCTCCTCTCTATGAGAGGGAATGGGCTATAATCCACCACGCCGGCCCAGTGCAGGTTGGTGGATGTTACATGTCTTCGAATTTTTTGGTTCTAGGACATTCCAGTTTCATCTACGATTTCCTTTACCGTTTTGAGAACAGTGGTGATGAAACAACTTACACAAAGTAATGCGCCTGTGTAAGTTATTTCAACACCACTGCTCTCAAAACGGTAAAATAATAATATCAGTCTTTAATTGTCTCCTCATTTGTTTAACATGGTTAATTTGGACCAGACCGGGACCTCTGGGTCTGGGTGTGAAAAGAGGGCCGAAAGTAGTTGGATAACTTAGTAGGGCTCTAAGATTCTTAATGAATCGATGAATATTGATTTATAGTCTTCTGCTGACCGCCTCGTTGGTCTATTGGTCGTAATCCAGACTGTGAGCATGAGGTACTGCGAGTTCGATTCCCGGGTCGAGCAAATTGTAATTGAGTCTTTCCATCAGGAATTTCTCAGTGACAGCCACGGAGTGAGTTGTACCCGGCAATAGGCTTGCTTGGGACTTATACATAACTGGCAAAATGTGAGTATACTATTATGTATACCTCTGAGCCCTCTGCTCCCTTTGGCGTTTACAGGCGTCATATTATGTTGCTCTCTGTGTATTGGTGCATCAATCTACTAACTCCAAGAGCACAAAAGTGTGCACCTGTTTTCTTACACTTTTGAAATGAAATATCTTCTTAGAAAATGGCTTTGAGATTTTAAGGGAGAACTGATAATCTCCGCTACGAGGGCACAGCCAAAGTAAACTTGGGATAGCGAAGACGGTAAGGACAAAAATTAATTTGATTGACACAAGGAGCCCAAAAACAAAACGTTGAAAGTGAGGCGCTCCTGGCTAAAAAATAACAGCCGCTCGGATCAATCTTCAGGTTAAGCCGCTCTTGCCTAGGTTGGTCTGTGGATGGGTGACCACCAATTACATACCGAGTTTCCTCCGTGCCTCGGAAATCACTTTAAGCTGTTGATCCCATCTGTCATTTGTATATCTTTGACAGTCGTTACAGGTAGTCAGTGGCCCGAAAGTCTGACAACCTGTCTTACCAAGGGGTATCGTATTATCTAGTACTAACTGGGCTGTGGAGATCACATGGGCAGTCAATAAAATACCAGAAAATACTGGTATTCACGTGCATCCGGTAAGACTGGAAGCCGAGTCAAACATAGTTGGGAAAATGCTAGGCAGATGATGAATCCTGTTGAAAATCGTTTATAACAACTTGGCTTCAATATTGGTCGTCGTGATCGAAATTCGAATTCCATTGGTAGGATAATCTACTGAAAATTCTTAATTTACACTTTCGCTATCGCAGTGCAAAAAAGCACCAGCATCATCTCCGCCGTGCGCCCGCGTTGGTGGCCCGATCTATTTCCGACAATTCCCGAGAACTGCCGAGCTCTCCCGAAGTACTGCAAGATTACCTGCCGTGATACACATTATGAATGGGGCTGACGACCCCGATGTGTCTCTTAGCGTGTTAATACGTGGTTAAATTAAATGTATCTTGATCACCGATTTTCAGTGATCTTGGTGATTAGTGAACGGTGATCTGTCAGTCTGGTGTGGTATTAAAATTATATTTAGCTTGCATCTATACAAATAAATAAAATTGTAGTGTCTGTTGGTAATTTGAAAATAACAGCTTTTTACTCAATGCTTAAGAAAATATGTACGGTATACATAAGCATAAACATAGCGTAAGCATAATCAGCCTATAATGTTCCCACTGCTGGGACACACCGACACACGGTTTCCTCTCTATGAGAGGGAATGGGCTATAATCCACCACGCGGGCCCAGTCCGGGTTGGTACTCTTCGAATTTTTGGTTCTAGGACATGCCGGTTTAAAAAACACGAAAAAGAAAACAAAAAATTGTCTGCCTGTCTGTTTGTTCCAGCTAATCTCCGAAACGACTGGACCAATTTTGATGGGACTTTTACTAGCAGCTGGCAGCTGATGTTATAAGCAGTAACTTAGGCTACTTTATTTTAGAAAAGGGATTAGGGTGACGTGCAAAAAAATTGAAGCCCATGAAATTGATAACAAAATCCGATGCAAATAAGAAAGTAATATTATTCTAATAATTTCACGCGGACGAAGATCACGGGCTATAGCTGGTTGAAAATATTTGCCTTGTTGGGCTAGTGTTGGCTAGTATGAGGTCTTTGGTGCGATTCCCAGGTCCGGCAAAATACTATTGCGTTTTTGTATCAGGAATTTCTCAGTACCTCGCAGCTCGGAGCAATATGCTTACCCCCTATTGTATGGGACATAGACATACCTACCTGAAGACACAAAAATTTACTATAGGTAGGTACTGTTCTCCTCTACCTAACCCTTCGGAAATTACAGTCATGAAGTTATGTTTTTGAAAAAAATTTAAGGCATCTAAGCTAAAATTTGCATGTTAGAAGCGATTTCACCTCTCGTCAATATTGCATGAGGTGGGGATTGAACTTACAACCCTGTTACATATGATCCTTCACTGTAAGGCTATTGGCACCGCGGGCCTGTGGACGGTGAGCTATGGGCTAGCTCGCCGTCCGTCCGTCTTATGACGACAGGCCGTGTCGACGGCGCGTTCGTGTTCCACGCGCGCCTCAAAGAGATGTCAGCAAACAGAAGGGGTCCGTAAGGACCGACGCCTGCCAGGGTTGCGGGACTGTTCGAAAGAGATACCGCGGCCCTGGAACACAAAGGGCAAAGGAAGGAACATGGATGGGTTTTAGTCAGTAAAAGTCTGACACTCCCTCCTGCTCAGCCCAGAGCGGGAGGGGTATTTGATAATTTCCCATCCGAAAAAAAAAAAGGCTATTGGCACCGTTTAATTGTCCTTTAATACTAATTTTAGCATAGATAACTTTTTGATTACAGTGAAAATGACTGTTTAATTAAGGATGGCTCAGTTAAAGAAATTTTCAGAAAATAACGATATTGGTATTATGAGAAAGTTTATCATATCCTCAAGTAACAAAATATAAGTTCGAAGTCTTATGAACCGATTCAAATACCCCTCTCAGACCGAACTCAAACTTGCAAAGCGCGCGAGCTGATTACGAAACTCCGTAACTTCGTATAGTTCGTATTTGCAACCAAAACTCTCACGTTCGTTCAATTTCAATAAAATTGGAAGCCGCTGGCCGGACAGCGACGCGTGACAATTTTATCGTCTGCGTCGCCTTCCCAAGCCGTCAGTTTGCCGCCAAAAAACAAAGCAAAACAGTGACAATTGGTGCATATCCTCGACGAATTATCCTCGTTCGGCGCCTTTGTCCAATTGAAACCTTTATTTTACCATTTTTGCCGTTTTTCCATTCTCATTTGGTTATTTATCTTTTCTTTTTAGGAGTGGACAATGAGCTGGTCCGCTCATTATATCGTCTCAAGTTAGCACGCGAAGCTATACTAAATCTCCGCTGGAATTCTAGCGAATTACCTCAAGTTACATCGCCCGTTTTTTCCATGTGATTGATTTGAGTAAAAATTACTTTTGGTTTTTTCGAAAGACACAGTTGCTGACGTCGGCTTTCGATTTTCTTCTCTTTTTTGGTGCCGAATGGCGTATTGAGTTTTTTAAGTAAGGCTTAATTTTGCATGGAATTGAAGACGTGATTTGTTTATATTGTGCTTGTTTTCTACTCATCAATTAATATACTTGGTCTATATCAGCATATAGTCAACAGACAACTAGTCTTACCAAGAGGTATCGTATTAACCACTACTAACTGGGTTGTGGAGGTCAGATAGGTGGCTGCTCCATGTAAAATACTGGTACTCAGCTGCATCCAGTTAAACTGGAAACCAATGTATTGTTGGGGAAATTATAATTTTCCTGCCCCTATCCCAATTAATTTGGGGTCGGCGCAGCATGTCTTCTTCTTCCATACTTCTCTGTTGTTGTGTCATCGCAGCAGTCACCTCCTTTCTAGCCATATCATCCTTCTGAAAGCCGACCCCATAGAAAAAGACTAGGCAGATGAAAGTCTATAATATCAGCATTATTATCGATAGATGGATATTTAAAACATTAATGTAATGTGGTGTGTTACTAGTGATGACTTACGGATCTGAAACGTGGTCTCTCACAATAGGTATTATACAGAAGCTCAAAGTCGCTCAGCGGGCTATGGAGAGGGCTATGCTCGGCGTTTCTCTACGTGATAGAATCAGAAATGAGGACAGCCGTAGCCGAACCAAGGTCGTCGACTTAACCCAGCGGATAAGCAAGCTGATGTGGCAATGGGCAGGCCACATAGCGCGAAGATCGGACGGCCGATGGGGCAAACAGATAATGGAATGGAGACCACGCATTGGAAAGCGCAGCCTGGGACGGCCTCCTGCCAGATGGACCGACGACCTTACTAAAGCTGCAGGGCGTCGCTGGATGCAGGTGGCATTGGACCGGACACGTTGGAAATCGATTGGGGAGGCCTATGTTCAGCAGTGGACAACAACGGGCTGAAATGATGATGATGATTAATATACTGCTTCGAATTTCCCTCTGAAAAGAGTGGTAAAAGGAGATGAAAGGAGACCTACGATTATTTAAATGTTTCTGTCTTTTTACAAAACTACAACCTACAATGCTTTCTACCATAACAGATGGGTCAGATGTTTCCCTAATAATAATAATGGGGATCTCATATGTCCAAAGAGCAATTTGTGCATCGAGATATAACAAGATTGGTCAATTTGATGAACATGCAGTCGGAAAGCAGACCCCGGCTTATATAAGGTATTTATTTATAGATAGCTATAGCTAGATATTCAGTGAAATCAGTAGCGTTTGATAAAACATCAAGTTTTTTTTATTATTTTTAAATATATGGAAATAAACACAGGCATCAGAGGATCATCTAAATCACTTACCTCGACAAGAAACTCAAGGGCGGTATTTTAACAAAAGCCAAACGTAAAGAAATCCAATTTAAAATCAAGACAACTACAAATCACTTCTATAATTCAAGAAATGATTTTATTTTACGAGCAACCGATTCACTGTCTACGCAACCACGGGAACCACCCTCATAGTCATGGTTGACCACAATCCTCCGTGAAGAATCGACACTATCAAATAAAAACGCTTTATATTCGACACCAGTCCACAATAAATGTCCAAATATTTGTTACTACGCATTTGGCGAATTCAAATACAACTGTGACTAAACGCCCTTAGATTCCCTTGAGATCGGTCAAGGTTGAGTTCCACAAGCGAAAACCAACCTTAACAGTTCCTACGTATAGGTTATTTTAAAGTACCAGCTTTTGTGAAGTTTTATTTTCTTACTGAAAGTGACCATTCGAAATTCAAACTTACCTTTTCTAATAAGGAGACATAATTTTGAATAACATCGTCTCTTAGACTATAAAGTTTTTTATCATGGGAAACTCAACTCTGTTTGTCGATCATAGAGTTTAAAATAGCTTGAATGAAGTTCTTAGTGAATCTTTAGGATAGAATTCGTAACGGCTAATATTGTACGGCGATATTGGCAAGGAGATAGCAAGGAGGATAAGATTTATTCGGCATGGGACCTTCATGGTGGTTTTCATATCAAAATTAAATATCTCGCTTGGGGGAAAGAGGAATTTGCGGAACATATCTTTTTATTATTGCCTGTTATTGCTATTGACACTATGTTTAATTAAACGAGAGATGGGTACAACTAATTGAAGAATATTTTGTATGAAATAGCTGCATGTTGGTGTTTAGAAGGACCTTCTATATTCTTATATTTTAGGCAAAAAATTAAAAAAAAAATGTCCACAAACAATTTTTCAATCAGATTTACTGAAAAACTGCCATTTCTTCGTCAGACTTGCTTGTCTATATAGTTTTGGTTCAGTACCCATACGATGAGAGTCGTTGAACATCCCGTTGTTATATTTGTCCTATTTTGAAATCTGAAGCTGAAATTTTTCAAATGTAGTTTAGGCGTTCTCTCATCACGGCCTAACTACTTAGCTAGCAAGTTTTCATGCAGAAAACTCTCTAGGTATCCTCTACCATAGCGAATTCATCATATACAGGATCTGCAACAGTCCATTCAAACATTGGCGTAAACTCCAAACCAACCTTTGCTCCAACATTGGCATCAATCCCGCGGTCACACCGCTGATGAACCACAGGGTGTGGCCACACCGTCACGGTTGGCGCCGCGCGACAATGCGACAATTTTCACGCGCCACCGCTCGACACGTAATGACGCGACGCATGGCGCACGGTGGAACACTTCGCGTATTGTCGATGGTATTAAAAGATACCAATCATTCAATTGTGCAGGCGATCGATGGAGGAATAAAGGTTGAATGGGGTATTCATTGGCTGGTGATGAGGTTAACCTTATGAATCACTAGCTTTTGCTGTGGTTTCGCCCGTGTATCGAGAATTAACCCACGCACTTATTACGGGGATAAAAAATAGCCTATGTCCTAACCTAGGTCAAGTGTAATCAGTCAAACTTGAAAACTTGGTAATTTTGAGACATCACTGAGCTATCATCTGTTAGCCTCAGTCAGTTGTCAGTCAGTGATTCTTCTGATAGCCTCTCTCTCTAAGTATCTCAAATCTCTTTAGGGAAAAACCAAAAATTTGTGACCCCGATTGTCAACTTGACGAAATTCAAAACCATTTTACAACAGACAAAACAGTTCATAATCAAATCTATGAGACCTATACTTATCAAAATTGGCCTGTTCTGTAGTCAAGTGATGGGGACTTGCTTCACCGGAAACCTGAACAATAGCCACACAGCCACACTACTAACAATCAGAAACCCATAATTTCCTAAAATTAAGTAATAAACAATTAAACACCCATTTCCTAAAGAAGTGGACTGATGACGTCACGGGAGAGCGCCGAAACACTTAGCCTTTGGTAGCGGAACGCAGGAAGCGCGCGATATTTATTAGCGTTTGATTTGTGAGTCGTCGATATAAGGCGCGGTCGCGATGTGATGCGCTCCGTTGGTTTCGTGGACACACGTTGGTTTTGGCTGGAGTTGGCATTTTTTAAACGATGTTTTGTTTTTTCAATTTAAAATGTTTAGGTATTGCTTTTACCGCTCAAATAGTGTTTTTACAATACAAACTGTGACTTTCACGAATCTATGCGCACAGCAAACGAGTTCTGGAGTGGAGACCACGTAACGGCAAGCATAGTGTGGCCGCCCCCAACTAAACCTACCGACCAGATGGATCGACGACTTTTTAAAGGTATATAGCTGGGTCAGTCTGGATAGGAGAGGCATTGGACAGGGTGTAGTGGTGCAGCTTGGGATAAGCCTATCTCCAACTGTGGACTGCAACAGGCCGAGTTCATCGATTCTCCTCCTTAATCAGCGATACGTGAGACTAATTTATTTAAACTTAACCCAAAGATGAGTCGACTGGGTACTGAGTAAGTTTACTTAACACCCGATACCCCCGTGCCCCGGAAAGCACGTTTAGCTGTTGGTCCTGCACCTGATCTCTTCTCCGGTCATTTCGGATTGCCGTCCCATCGGACTGTGAGAGTAAAGGAACAGAGAGTGCACCTGTGTCTGCGCACACGATTGTGCACTATAATATCTCACGCTCCGATGGCTAATCTGGGTTGAGATTGGCCACCGTGACTGAAAACGGTCAGGAGGACTATTAAGTTTACTAGTTTTTATTTAACTGAAACCCGCCTTCAGAATAGTCACATTCAAAAAATCTAAAAAGTATCACCTATTCGACAGTTGCCACTCGTCCGTGTGTCCCGACTCGCGTCCGTTTACACGCGTCGCTGCGACTATTAATATTCAAATCGGCGCGATGTGTCGCCGGAGGTGTGTGCGCTTTTAATTTATATTGTACTGCGCGCCTCGGTGAAAGCGTCTATCTGATGGTACTTTATAGTGTCATCGATGTACTATGTATGTACCCTTATACGTTTTGACAGGCGTTATTTAGCAATATCATGACAAGAATCATGAAATTTATCAAAAATCAAAGGCAATCATGTCATAATTGAAGTACCATATAGGTTTTGATTCCCTTGTGAAATCGCATAATATGCGACATAAATAGTCATATATTTTGATCGCGTTGACTTACAAGTTTGATTTTTTCATCGCTCCAAGGGGTAGCAGACTTGAGTATTTGGTATTAATTTCAGCTTGATACCGCCACGCATTCCTGAGAAAAAGGGTCTTGACAGACAGACAGACGGACAACAAAGTGATCCTATAAGGGTTCTGTATTGCCGATTGAGGTACAGAACCCTAAAAATTGAAGATATGCGACTTATACCCAGCCGCACTGGACCAACGTGGTGGTGTATTCCCGTTGGTCCCACTGCCATGGCCCCACTGGTGGGGTCAACGGGAAAAATCAAAACCGTCGCTTCGTTGGCCCCACTAACCTGCCCCACTTTGATGAATTGACATTCCGATACATACAGTACGACAGCTCTGGTTTCATCTCAAAGAGAGATCTGTGTCCCAGCCAGGGACATAGGCGTCTATAAAATAAGGCCACGGCTGGGACCTCCAGCAATGGGCTTATTATTGCCTGATTATATTATTTTATAAGTAGAGACTTCATTTACGATGTGTCCATTGGCGTTTTAGTGGTCGATACGCTCGGCTGGGAGAGTTTTCTATATTCCTAAGTAGGTAAGGATTACCAGCAATACCTTTCTATTAGCTTCTGATTCCTGCTCATCCACAGTTCGTCCGTGTGTCGCGTCAGTTTTCACGCATGACCGCTGCTATTTGATATTCAAATTGGCGCGATCTGCCGCCATCGGGCACCGGTGTGAACCAGGCATTATAATTTATTTGTATCAGGCCGTATTTGTATTCAAATTCAAAAATATAGCTGAACATGGAACTATTAGTGCGTAGCCAAAATCGGAATTAAAGCTGCCATGTTGTTTTTTCGACACTTACAGTTTCATTTTTCAACGTCCAAAAGATCCGTGTTCTTTTGAATAACATAAAAGATATGATGGAGATCTATGACAGAGATGCAGCTTAACGGCGGCGGCGTGGCCACGAACGACACGCGTGTTGCAACAGCAACAGCAGTAGTAGATGAAAGAAATTACTTAGGGCATGCCACGGACCACCGCGATGCAACTTGCGAAGCGAAGGTGACGACACGAGAGCAGTTCCCTTATCGTACGGATGGCAGGCAGCTGATCCATCCGTTGGTTTTTCATGACCATATACATACATACATCAATTAAATTATTGAATTATTATGAATTAAAGGATATAAAATTTTGTATTACAATTATTGGAATTTATCTGAGCAAAGAAAGGAGGTTTCTGATGAGATGGCGAGTAAGAAGACATGCTGCGCCGACCCCAAATTAATTGTGATAAGGGCAGGAGAATGATGATGAATTGTAAGTTATCTGGTGTATAATATTTGGTATTAGGGCACACCCTACCACACCACCACCACAGTATATAATAGGTTACTACTGTTACTAGGTATCTCAGGACTAGAAGTACTACATCACCGCTTGGCCACGTGCTGCACATTCAAACGACACAAGTTTTGGGGTGTCGTTTTGGCGTAGTGCTAGGTAACTGACGGACGTTTACAACTGAGATTTATCTCAGTTGTAAACGTCCATTTGTGCCTATTGACCTTGTTTTGTTCTGTTTCCTGCTGATATGGAGGGAAGTGGAAATCATGTTTTTCCTACTCCTCCGTTATTATTTTCTGAATAATTTCGTTGCGGGATCCAAGACAGTTAAATTGTTTCTCTGGAGACTTCCTCCAGCTTCAATGTCTCAGCGCTTTTCTGCACTGTTGATTCCGGCTTTCAAGAGTTGTAGTGGTTTAGAATTACGTGGCGGGCTTGTACTCGTAGTCACTACTCGACACGGGTTTTAGATTAGCTAATCAGTAACCAAGTTCCAATGTCCTAAACAGACTGGGCGTTACACAAGAATCATTGAATTAAAAAAAAAAACTATGTTCCAATAGTCTAGTGACATAGACATAAACGAATCGATAGCCCCAAATCGTTTTACCACCGCGTTTCGTCCGCCTGTCGCCGCCGTCGGACAGCATACAATTCAACAGTAAACGCGTGTGTTTTTGTGCATTCTCATTTAACGCTAACCGACACGACAGTACGCTTTATAACCTATAATTGTACACTATTTATTGCTGAGTATAGGACAGGGGAAACTGTTGAGTCGGTAGTATGTTGTTTTGTTTGAAAACGGTTTTGTTTTTTGATTATTGGGTCTAGCCTCGGAAGCATCCTTGTTGGGGTTTGTGCCTGCCTGCTGTTAATGGAAAATTGGCTATATGAATGTAAACTATGACTGCTCTTCCGGGAAATACAGTTGTGTAGTTACATTTATAGATATAAGAATAGTTTTGAGTAAATTTCGGCCATGGTGGCGAATCTCAGCAGAGACTAGCCGTCTCATACGCGAAAAGTAATAACTATAGTGCACAAGTGTGTACGCAGATAGTGCCCTCTACCCTCACTCTCATAGTCCGATAGAATGAAATTATGGTTCATACAAAACACTGAAAGCCTTTTTATTTTTCGTAAAATAAAACTGACTTCACAAAAGAATACCAAAAAGTGAAAAACAACTTTAGCTTCCGACGGTGACTTGTTAGCTTGATTCAGTTTTCTTTTTTTTAATTAACAATTTATTTATTTTTTAAAGTTTTAGTTTTATTTTTCCCTTTTTAGTTGAAATATCTTAAACAGTGTTTTGCATTAATTTCACATTGTTAACACCACATGTGATGGTAATAGACATATCCCCAATAAAATGGAACCTAAACATAATGCCAGACGTGCCGGGACCTTCCACTGATCGATCGCAAAAACTAGGACCGTGAATGAAAATAACTTGGCGTTGGGTTGTCATGTGTATAATGCCTAGTTTAACAGGTGTAGTGGACGTAGTCTTTGGAATAAATATGAGAACTTATAGGGAATATGTTTAGCTTACATCGAGAGGATAGAAAACGTGTTTTACACAAAAATATCAAATTCTTGTGACATCTGGAGCAGCGGTGGCCCAGTGGTGGCGGCCTCGACTTACGAACAGTAAGTCGTGTGTCGAACCCAGGCAGGCGCATTACTTTGTGTAATTTATTTCATCACCACTGCTCTCAAAACGGTGAAGGAAAACATCGTGAGGAAACCGGTATGTCCTAGAACCAAAAAATCGAAGACATGTGACATCTACCAACCCGCACTGGGCCCGCGTGGTGGATTATAGCCCGTTCCCTCTCATAGAGAGGAAGCCGAGTGTCCCAGCAGTGGGAACATTAAAGGATGAGTATGATGTGACATCTACCCACTGCTACAGCACTGGACGCACGCTGTGCAGTGCTGCTCAGTCCCTCTCACCGACCAGGAAGGAGGCCTCTTTCTCAGAAGTGCGAAAACAGGCTGATTATCCTAAGGAGCAGTCGATTATTCCTTATCATTGGGTCTAAATATGTGATTGGCCCCCACATTTATAAAATCTATATTCTACCAGACAGGCAACGTGACGTAAGCTAAAGCTGAACCTATCAATAATACAATCACCTTCATCAGAATGAAAGGTGTTACGTGGTACTGTAACATGATTGTAATTGAAACGTTTTTGTTTATAATTCAATTGAAGTGTTAGATAATTACGCGTAAAGGACAGGGGGCCGCTATTACGCCTGTTATTTTAGTCTTTAAGTAGTACTTACCTAAGTATTACCCGCATTACGTACAAAGACCCCACCGTGTCTCGGTAAGCACGTTAAGCCGTTGGTCCCGGCAGTCATTTGTGGATCTTTGACAGTATTTACGGGCAGTAGAAGCTGAAAAATCGGACAACCAGTCTTACCAATGAGTATCGTGTTCCCTAGCAACTGGGAAGTGGAGATCAGATAGTCAGGTAGTCGCTCCATGCTCGTACACACAGCGTCATTAAGTGCTAACGGCTAGCACTGACTAACGTTGTCTGCACCACATCCACCAAAATCGATGATTATCCTACTATTGGAGTGATCTGAGGACAGAGCTGTATAATACTGATTTCCATATTATCCAATAATAACGCAAATCACAGCCTCTCCACTGCCGCTGCTTTCATTCGTAATAATAAACGTTGGATGTAGATTATTTTGATGCAAAACCATGTGAAAATGTCAGATCAGGCGATTGATTGCGAAGTAATTTGCAATGTTGGCGCAATGAATAATTGAATTTACACAGAAATTGTATTTAACACGTCATTATGGTGTTCGCAAAAAAGATGGGTAGGGCTACGCGTTGTTGGTTTGCGGTAAAATGAGGTAAACTTCACTTTTGTACTAATATGGTAGCGTGCCACTTTCTAGGTGATTTCCCGGAATATAATAAGTGATATCGCTATAAGAAGTGTTGAGTTCTACGTTGATGTTGAAAGGGTTCTGAGTCTGAAACTGACGCATGGCACTGGTGACTGGCGCATGATTTCTTTTTTACGAATCAAATGTCGAATTCATAGAAATAATGGAAATACCCGAAAGGCACTTTTTCTCCCCATCATTGAGATATTTTTTTTGTTCGAAACCATACCTACCTAACCTAACCTGTGATATTGGGGGTCAAAGTTCCAACTTTTTCAAAAGTATTTTTTAAAATATATATAAATATATTTTTTAAATATATAATATGTTAAGTTATAACTTTACTTTAAATACCTCCACGACCCCCGTACTATTCCATGCAGCTATTAGCATGCGTGAGTGCGTTACATTGAGTCCTACAAAAAAAAAGTTGCCAACAAAATTTTTTGCGTAGACTTAGGTTGATACAGTACAGAACTGGTTGACGATTTCGTGAACTGTCCGTTTACACCCTGTATGAAAAACTTATTTCGGTGCTCCAAGGTGTGGATAAATATCGTTGGTATTTTTAGAATAAACCCGATGAGATCTTTCATAATTATATGGCGAACTTCCAGCACTATTTAAATAAAGGAATTTTCAAAAGTTCTTCTTAAGTGTGCTTCGTTATATAAGGAAGTCTTGTACCTACAAAATATCATGCTTCTAGAACCTTGTGCTTTTATTGAGAATATGATAGGAATGTAATCTATCTCTAGAAACTTTAACAAAACCAACAACTTGTGTTGCTGGGGAGCAGGGCCGGATTAACCATGTTGGGGCCCCTAGGCTAGGCAATACTATTCTCGGGCCTCTTTTTGAAGATCATTAGCTCTTTTCACGTCGACGAACGGATGTCATTAACTTCCAAAAATCTGATCGGCTCTAACTTTCCTGTTCTGTTACTTCAATGTATGCAGTGATATGATATGGCAACAACATGGTAATCTCAACCTGATGCTGCAATTGCTGCATCATCAGCAGCATCTGACTAATGCTTAACTCCTCAGCCCCAACATTTTCAATTTCTTTTGTGCCCGCGCGGGGGCCCTTAGCTAATGTGGGGCCCCTAGGCAGGTGACTACTCTGCCTAGTGCTTAATCCGGCCCTGCTGGGGAGGTAGTTCTGCCACTTCTTCTTCCTAACTAAAACACTAAGAAGTGTCGAAGGGTGGTCGTTTTGGGGGACTGTCAAACACGATCGTGTAGTTTTTGACAGTTCAAAAAGTGCTGATTATCAGCCTAATTTAAATAATTAATGACTTTTGATAGGTCTCCTGGAATTTTCTTACGCCCTAATATCATTTTCTCTGTATTACCCCTGCCCCTGACAAACTGTTAATATTGTTCGTTTTTGCATCACTACAAAAAATTCTTTGTGGAATTCATGATTCCCATAGTTCTTTTAAATTAAACTTACAGATTATCCGAAAATTATTTATAAATAATTGAGATCAAATAAAACCACGCCTCTACTTTCAGAATTTAGAAGATGGCAACCCTACCGCTCTCACACGCGTATTGAATGTAAAACACAGATTTTTATTAATTCGCTGAGAACGCGCGAGAGGGCGCTGTTAATCTCTCTAATGATATTGAGCTATGTCACGCTACGCCTTGCATAGATGGCTCATATTTACTTTCGATAAAAAGACGCATGCAAGCGCTTGGGTGGCGGAACGAGTTTAGAAATCTATCACACGATACGTCGAGGATACAGAGGCGAAGATATAATCTCTTCACAATTATCTAACCTCTTATCTAATCAGGTCATTTTGGCACCATTATTCGGGTCGAACTTCAGGTTAAGCCGCGCTTGCTTAGGTTGGGCCGTGGATGGGTGACCATCCTTTACATACCGAGTTTCGTCCGTGCCTCGGAAAGCACGTTAAGCGGTCCCGGCTGTCAATTGTAGATCTTTGGCAGTCGTTAAGTAGTCAGTGACCCGAAAACCTGACCACCAGTAAGACTGGTGGTACCCCTTGGTAAGCCAAGGGGTCATCACCGAGTACTAACTGGATTGTGGAGGTCAGATAGGCAGTTGCTCTATGTAAAATACAAGTATTCAGCTGCATACGGTTAGACTGGAAGCCGACTCTAACATAGTTGGGAAAAGGCTAGCCAGATGATGAATATTGACATTGACAGTTCTTAAACACGGTTTGCAATGTGATGATGGCGTTCCGTTTAAAAGTGATGGCAACTGTGAAATTAATGGCGCTAACTTATCTGGTTCCAAGCATTGTTTTTGGTTGACAATCTGGTATTAATGTCATTTTATCTTTCAAAACAGCTTGGCTTTATTGATCAGATTGGGACCTAGCTATAGTCGCGCCATCTACAATGAGTTTTTAACGGACTTACCCATTGGTAAAATTCTCCCGATGGCAGAAAGTTTTATGCATATTCGTTACATCGTGGCGGCTATAGTTAAAAAGCCAGGACCGTACACTTGATATTATTTCAACTCCTTATTAAACAGAGGATACACAAAAGACCCTATTTACCGCCACTTCCGTCGATAAGCGGTGAAGTAATTACAAGCCAAACACCATGGACTCATAAGGTCAGCCACCGTGGAGACACACCTCTTTGCGAAACCGTCACACAATATGAGTGCAAGGATTGCCACGCTTAAAATTGTGATTTTATTTAACTTTATCAGTTGTTTTTAATTGAACGTGGACCATGTCTTTAATGTACCTATACTGTCACCAAGTATTGGACTCAATGGCAATAATGTTCTCGGTGAAATAAGCCCTCTCTTGTCTGAACTAAGGAGGTTGTTGTCATCAGGGTTCCTTCCATCGTCAGATAGAGGAACTCGAAAATGCAATTGATACTACGTTTTTAGTTCCAAAAAATTCTCATCAACCTTTTTAGTCCTCCAACTCATAACCATCTTGTAACGTTACCACAACTGGGTACACAGGGCTGTGAGACGGAATGTGCTTTAATCCACCATGCGGGCCCAATGCGAATGAATTATAAGAGATTAGTGACATCCCACGTCACGACTGTTTGGTTCTAAGGCATGCCGGTTTCCTCACGATGTTTTCCTATACCATTTTGAGAGAAGACCAACTATAGCATAGCGACAAAAACTATGCGTACACGCAGTAAAAGTGACAACCTTAGCTAATATCACGTGTCCCACCTAATTTGCCGTCTCCATTTAAATTGTAACCTGTCAACATTGACGATGAAACGACGTCGTGTGGTTCTAATCGCTGCAGTATATTGTCACTGATTCTTGAAAAGACTTGGTATTTTGCAGAGGTACAGGAGTACGTTATTTTACGCTTTGAGTTTGTTTAATTGCTTAATTGGTGCGTCTTGGAATCTAAGCTATTAATTTGGATGGCATAGGAATACAAATGCAGTTCCTTTGTGTTTTTTCTAGTTGAGTACCCACGGTGTTCTTCCCCAAGGCGACCGATACATTCAACCCAATCAATGCAATGGCAGAACGCAGCGCCACGACTGGTTTAGTAACTCCATGAAAACGAATGAACGTTGATCTGTTTCCCTCATTTCATTTCGTTTTCCGATCATTGGGCTGATAGAGTGCCTTTTGACATCTTTGGATTGGTTTAATTAATTACCTAATTCACTTGTTTTATTCGTTTTGTGTTTAGAAGTTCTAATTTGAGTGAAAGATTCCGCCAAATAAACACGTTTTACTTGAATGGACCGTGTGATAATGACTTTAATGCAATGATGCCCGACCACACAGACTATTTCGCTACCAATCTTACATTTAAGTTGGCAGATGCCTTCGTCCTTCTTTTTCTCGCAGATTACAGACATGATACACAACATAATATTCCTCTTTCCTAATTTGAATGACATTAGTTTGCCTTCCAATATAAAAATAGGGATTCGTGTTCGTTATTGTTATTTTATTCATGTCTTCCTCGAATAATACAATAATACAATCAGCTTCCATATACTATAGACTAGCTGTGCCCCGTGGTTTCACTCGCCGTTTCTGTTTTGCTCGGCTCCTGAGAGTCCACCAATCCGCACTTTGTCCGCATGGTGCACAGTCCCCTGCCTCTCATAGCCCTCATCCCAACAGTGGGAAAATTATAGGCTGATCATTCTTAAGCTTATGCCTAAGGGTCGTAGCCTGATGATAAATAGCCTATAACTTTCCTCAAGAATTGGGCTATCAAATGCAAGAAGATCTTTACAAATCCGACTTCCAGAGATTACATCGTTCGAACATAAAAACTAAACTATACTATAGAGATAGAACATTAAATTGGCTATAATGTCACAAAACACGTAGTTTATATCGTGTTTTGTTAACATACTGTAACATACAAACGAGAATGCTATCTAGATGATTTTGTAACGCCTTTCAATTAAGTAGTCTGTAGCAGATTTTTATCAAATCATTTATCGACATGGTCATCCTGTGTGTCAGCAGCCATTTATACAGTGGCCGGAGTTGGCACAGGTCTTATAATCTGATTATGGTGATAAATATACAGAATGTAACACATGTTGAAGACTAGTAAATGTAATACAGAAAGTTCTTAGTGGAATATTCGTTGTTGACTTAATTAGAAGTGTGATGGCCACGTCTGCCGCATGTCGAATGAGCTGTGGGTGGTGTACACAAAAGCAGCCGCTATGAGAAGCCCGGACACAGCCAGAAGGTGTCGTAGCAGGGCTTGTAAAAGATGGCGGGACGTGCTGGACAAAACTAACGACTTGTGGCCCAAATTAGACCTGGAGCGAAAGAACTAGAAGTGATGGGGCCTTTGCCCAGTTTTATGACAACGAAGGCTTACAGTTAATAATAAGTTAAACATAAACCTAACCAGTAATAATTAATAATAAAGCTGACACACTAAATAACCCAAATGGTGGGGAGTGGGGACCTGCCACGCGGGACCCTGCACCTATTTTCAAATTACCAATTTACATTCCAAAATTCGAGAATTCAAAACGTTCGAAACACCAACAGTTCCGGATCACTGCGTAGTGCGGGGTGACGCAAAAATATGGCCAGCTCGTCACCCCAACTCGATACTCGTGGGAATCGATTACGAATCGATACGAGTTGTAAATCGAATAGTGATTATCGATATGCCGATAAGGTTGTTTAAATCTTGTTGTGTCACTCTAAAATGGGAATTAAAGGTAGTATAAGAATTGGGTATCTGTTTGAAGAATCTGTATTGACTTTGTTTTACAAAAGCTAATTCGGCGAATAACTTTGACTGCTTCTTGTGTGCGAATGAAGTGACTAATGTGAATGAGGGCAATCGTGTGTGAATTCACCGCTAGAGGCGCTGGTGTAGGGCACCGAAATGTTAGATGTCATAGAAAGTTCACGCGTTGTGTGCTTTTTTATCACGTACTTTTACTAATATTCACATTTGTGGTCTAGATTGAGCTATTCCTGATTAATTATGACTTGAAGATTTTAAGTAGGTAGCAACTTAGGATCTTATTTGTTAGTACTTGGAGGTAAAATGATTTTTAAATGCTTCTTGCTTGCCAATTTTAGGGAGAATATTGTAAATAAATGATCTGAAGTTTACACTAGTATGTTGTTATACATAATTAAATACACTTTTTATGAAGTTATTGGTCCTTTAAAGTATAAAATAGAATTATTGACATGACCATAAGCGACAGAGGCGTTATCTGGTGAGCTCAAAAACGATACAGAGATGCAGAGATTTCTCATTACAGAGGTATCGTATTACTCGTATCTGTACTAATATCGAATGATAACACTAGACTAGGTTTTTGGTAAAATAAATCATTACCATCATCCATTGCTGGTGTTGGTGTGGTGTAGATGTAGCTTGTACAGCCTGTACTGTTGAAAAGCATTCTTTAAAAACTCTTCGGGCTCACGGTGGTTTATAAAAGTATCCCTTTGTTAAACTATTCTGAAAAAATGTATGTCTATATCCATTTTAACTAGACTAACAAGGCAATCAAAAAACAATTTAAGAATCCCAAATCTCAAATTAAGCTGCCTTGACAGAGTACCGAATCCAATCACCCTACATGATTAAGCGACGTGTTACTGCCGGAATCTCCCGTGAAACTCATCATGAAACGTCCGTGGTGGTATCAAAGGTCATCGGAGAGGAGGGTAGCATTTAAAACAATGATAACAGCGACCCAGCGCGACAGACGCTGAGCTACCGAATCAATATTGGGGATCAAACGGCTGTGGGGTGGATGTGTGTAGAGATGTTGTAACCGCTTGGGTTTGGAGAAAATGTTGATCTTGTTAAATATTTTTAACAGCCGCAACTCTTGGAAGCCAAAATCAACAGAGGTGACCAACGGAAAAGTGCCGAAGCAATGAAGCTCGACGAATCAAATAGAAACGATTCAATTGTCTTGTATTATGCAAAATAACTCAGAAAAGAACAGCGGAAGAGTAAAAAAACATAATTTCCACTTCCCTACATATCAAACGGGATACAGAACAGACCTAGGTGAAAAGGCACTAAGCCTAGGATGACAGTTTGACCGAAGTAAGCCTTGTGTATCATGATAATTTTATTATTAGGCTGAGATTGGTGGTATAGACTTTGTCTTTGAAGTTTCAAGTAGTTTTGGATCGAAAAATTAAAAAACAAGTTCCATCCAAATGGTATTATCATCTCCACACAAAACTATCCAAGACTCAAAGCCCCTATAAGAAATCGGTCCGTCTCGAGAGATAAATATGTAATCTTAATATAATTGCGTCTGTACAAACCGGGCCGGTCAAACACAACCCTCGTTCATTTCCCGCCCTTATTGACTCTCTCGGTCGGCTGGGTCGTGGCCGCGACACTAACAGTGTTGCTACATACACTGATGGATTGCCAGTGAGGAAAATGTTTTTAAGAATTTTGTTTGTGGGACTGTAGAGGTTTTAATAAGTTAACAGCAAGGATCTTAAAACTAATATAAAATTGTGCTTAATATCTATTAGTTGCACAGGGTTAAAGTGCATGTAATGAGATAAATTCGAACCATATTTAAGCCCAAAAAATGATTTCTGTGCCTTTAAGACCCCTAGGTGATTTAAATGTGAAACAATTTCATTTTCCTGAATGTATTAATGTTAAATGCTGTTAACACTGCAATAAAATCGCCCCACCAGCGCTGCCCTCCCAAGCCAAAAGGCGTTTTTTACACCTGCCAGCTGGAAAAATCTCGAATCCGATTTAAAAAAAAAACAAAATTAAAATATTCAAATGTCACTTTTGTACTAAATAACAGAAATTTACTCTGATTTCTCGAAACTTCATTTGTTGAGTTACCAGTTTTGGCTCACAAGGGCAGAGCGAGATATTCGCGAGACGAATGCGTCTCGTGAGTGCGTGTGAGTCTGTGACTGATGTCAGTGATGGAGCGACGCATGCAGTCGGCGAGGCGGACGACGTTTTAATTGTCTTGTTTTGGTGGTAGATAGCTGATAATAGTATTTATGTATTTGTACAAAAATATCGGAAAATGATCTCCATCTGTTGGGCGTTATTTTGTAAATGAATGATCGCTTTAGGCATGTGCGTTATTTCACGTCACTAGATACAATAACTAGTTACGCGGCATGTAACCGAATCACTAGTTTCGAATTTAATTATAAGTAGTGATTTTTGTAATTGCGTTATTTCAGTTATCTGTGATTGTTGGGTGTGAGTAGCTGAGTAGTCGTTACGTTATTCGAGCGATCGAGAATAGAGTAGACTGTCGGTAGTGTCGTTTGCTCGACTGGTCGATCATAGTTTCATAGTAAACACTGATAATTAGTCATAAAAACATTTAATGCAGTCAGTCTTAAGCCTGAGTAAAGTATGAAGGGAAATTAATTTATTGATTTAACAGTATAGCTACATGCACTTAAGTAGATAGTGATTTAATTTATTTTCGTTTCATGTGTAACTGTATAGTTGGTGGAGGTATTTATACTAACAATCACAGTAGCTGAATAAAAATAACTAGTTACAAAAATCACTAGTTTTGAAACAGGTGACGCCGGCCAAGTAACTGGTTTCGTTACGTTTCTTAAAAATGACGTAACGAACCACCTCTAGATCGCTTTGTTTGTTTACATAGGTTATTAGTTTTTTACAGTTCTTTCTAAATTATGTTACTTGTGACAGCAGCAACTCAAGCAGCACTCATACTTATAACGAAAAAAAAACATACACTATAGATTTGACAAAACTATCAACAACCAAAAAGCAACCTATTGCATCGAGAAGAAAGACTACTATGATTTTACAGGAATGCTAAATCAGAGGTATAGACTAGACTAAAAATGTACTATTATCAAATCAACTGCAGTCGTAGAGAGTCTGGCTTTGTACGATTATTTACTTGTGCGTAAAGTCTAGATGGACCGATGACCTAGATAAAGGTGGCTGGTTCAGACTGGACTGGAAGGAGGAAGACAAGGTGTTGTGGTGCAGCTTGGGGGAGGCCTATAACGAGCAGTGGAGTGCGATAGGCTGAGGTGGTCGTTGATAGTCAAGTTTAAAGGGGACGCGCCAGGGAGCCCGCGAAATTCCATTTTTTTTACGTTTCTCGCAATTTGCAGGTCAGTTTCTTGTTGTAAGTTGATTAGAATATGATTCGCGACCATAATAAATATGGGTTTGCAGATCTATAATCAATAAAATCATCAATACAACCCTCTAAAATTTAATTCCATTGAATGAATATTGGATGGGATATTTTAATCAACATACAACCTTTTTTTTTTTTTACCGATGGGAAATCATCAAATAACCCCTCCCGCTCTGGGCTGAGCAGGAGGGAGTGTCAGACTTTTACTGACTAAAACCCATCCATGTTCCTTCCTTTGCCCTTTGTGTTCCAGGGCCGCGGTATCTTTTTCGAACAGTCCCGCAACCCTGACAGGCGTCGGTCCTTACGGACCCCTTCCTGTTTGCTGACTCTCTTTGAGGCGCGCGTGGAACACGAACGCGCCGTCGACACGGCCTGTCGTCATAAGACGGACGGACGGCGAGCTAGCCCATAGCTCACCGTCCACAGGCCCGCGCCTACGGTGGCCGGCCCGCGGCGGCTGAGACGTGAGGCTCTCTCCCTCTCACATCCCGCCACCTCCTTCGCTAGCATAACTGCTTCGCAGAAGGAGGTGACGGCGTCCCATTCCCTCTCGCTCCGGACCATGGATTGAACCAGGGCCGGACGCGAGAGGTCGCCGCCGCCGATTGCCGCTACGAGGACACGGCGGTGCTCCGCCCAAGCAGAGCAGACCTGCACAGTGTGCTCCACCGTGTCCTCAAGTCGATCCTCGCAGTGGTGACACCCGGGCGTTTCCTCCCGCCCGATTAGGTGCAGGAACCTCCCGAAACAAACATACAACCTAACACTGACCTGCAATTTGAAAAAAAAAACGTTAGAAAATTAGAATATGGCTAGCTACCTTAGCGCACCCTCCTCAATACTTAAATGATACTGCCCAGCCAAAACCATGGTATAACTTCTTAAATCGTCATAAACTTTTAACGTTCGCTACTGCCATTGTCTCCCTATTCTCTACGATAGATAGCAATCACACACAAACAGGGGGCTCTCAATTACAAGCGGGACTCCGCATGGCCAGTTCCACTGCCCACACTTTATCACTGCGTCTTGTCACATACACCATCTACATTTGTAATCGTTCGCTCACATTTGGATTAACAAGTCGACCGTCGTTTTGTTTTTGTTCTACTAGCTTTATGCACGCGGTTTCGCCCGCCTGGTGTTCGGTAATTGACCCACGGGATCGTACTAACGAGATAAAAAGGTATCCTATGTGTTAATCCAGGTTATAAACAATCTGTGTGTCAAGTTTCATCCAAATTCGTTTAGTAGTTTCTGCGTGGAAGAGTAACAAAAATCCTCACGAACAGACGCGAGACGCGCACGATTTATAATGGGAGTAAGACGAGTCTTTGTTGCGCAGCTGTCATTTAATTACTTTTTATAATCTACTGTCAAAAGTGTCCAAGGACTCATAAACAAACCTGTATGAAGAATAGTCATCAGCATCATCCACAGCCCGACTTCACCCACCGCTGGGTATAGGCCTCTCTTTGCTTGTGCCAAGCTCCACGCTCCTGTGCCAACCTCATCCAGGATATTGATATTATATTATTCATATGAAAAATAGGTCCTCGGAAATTGCTAAGGGAAAGCTGCGAGATACAGTCTTAATGTGACTGTTATAATCAATTTTATAGCGACGATGTCAGAAGGAAGTTTATACTTAGCACCTTCTGTGTCAAAGAAAAAAAAACCATAAACACATGCAAAAATAATTAATAATACCCACTTAAAACCCCCTGACATGTGTAAACCGATGCAATAATTCCAAATTCTTGTCACCACTGAAATATGACTTCCCATTTAATACCAAAATCGACAGCTTCGCAACGGAAAGGCATTAGTATCAAAATCGCATTACTCTTCGCCCGTCGGAAACTTGCTCATAAAATATTTCTTGACTGGTCTTATTCGACCCTTTTTGGAGTTAAACACTGCCCCCTGTTTCGGCGATTGTATTCTGTTTTGTAGGGGAGCGGGGGGACAAGTTATGCTGGTGGCAGACGGTCAGTGTTCAATTGATATTAATGGCAACACTCCACCTGGTCACCGGATCCATCCATGGCTTACATGCGACTTAATTGAGTCGTTTTTCTAAAACATTTCGCCTGACTCTTGCAAATGTCATGTTCCACTATAAAATTCATCGTCGATTTTTAAAGGTTGGTCTTTCTGTTATGTAATTTGTTTCGTATATTTATTGGGTTCTATGTTTTTATTGGATGTGTTTATGGTGGTTTTATTTTAAATAAACTAAACTTTATGCTTGGTCCATACAGTAATGTAAGAAATTGCTAAACATTGTTGTACTAAATGTTAGGGATAATCGCCTTAAGTTATCTAATAACCCGTAATTTTCGTTTTTCTAATTCAGCCACAGACGTAATTTATTGGTCTTCGTTTAAACCATCGATCACTTTCTGATCAAAATATAATACCAAAAGTAACACTTTTATTGCCTTTTCCATGAACAATATTTCAAACACCATTTTTTTTCACACTTGAATACACGTGACGTTCGTGTTTCATATTTTTTCTCAGAAAACACTGTGGTATCATGTAAACAGCAGCTTACAAGGTGCTACATAGTGATTACTAGTAGTATTGCTATAATGGGGTGTTAACTTGCGATCGACAGCTGATCCCGCCCGTACTACAAGTTAATCAATTTATAAGTAGCACTTTCTGATAGCTGTAGTTTGTTGCTCGATTTCTTTATCTTCGTTACCTATTGGTTGAAAGTAACACCCGCGTTAGTTTCCTCGGTCTTTTTTGTTTGTCTAATATGTTAGTTTTTCTGCACGTAAAAATGCCCGTTGCAAAGTCTTTTGAAAACAAGGTATTTTGATTCATCTTTTCGGATCCTGTCAAGCGAATCTCACAAGTAGTCTTTCTTCCGGAGAGTACCTACCTAATTTTCTCATCCATGTCCACTATACAAAGCTCATCATCATTCTCCTGCCCTTATCCCAAATTACTTGGGGTCGGCGCAGCATGTCTTCTTCTTCCATACTTCTCTATTACTCGTCATCTCAGCAGTCACTTCCTTTCTAGCCATATCATCCTTCACACAGTCCATCCATCGTTTCTTTGGTCTTCCTCTACTCTTATAGCCATCTACATTCATACTCAACATTTTCCTCAATACATTCTCCTCATTCCTCCGCATCACATGTCCATACCACGATAACCGATTACCACACAATTTTTCAGTCACCGGCGCCACTTTCAGACTTCCTCTTATGTAATCATTCCTTATTTTATCCATTCGCGTTACACCACACATCCCCCTTAGCATTCTCATCTCAGCCTCATGCAAATACCTTTCATTCATCCCTTTTGTGGCCCAACATTCTGATCCATACAAGACAGCAGGTCTAATCATGGTTTTATAAATCTTTCCCTTGAGTTTAAGGGGAATGCGGGAGTCGCATATTGTTCCCGTGACCTGCCGCCATTTCATCCATCCAGCGTTAATTCTGTGCTTAACACTCCGATCTATTTCGCCATCGCATTGCATGAGTGAGCCGAGATACCGAAAGTCGGACCAGACTGGAAGGAGCGCGCCATCTAGCGCTATGGCTGCAGAACTGGAGAGACCGCCGAAATCGCAGAACATGTACTCAGTCTTGCTTCTGCTGATTTTCAAGCCAACATTCTCCAGTTTCTGTTGCCATTTCTCCAATCTGCTCTGGATCTCAGGTCCATCTTCACCGACAAGAACAATGTCGTCGACAAACAGCATGCACCAGGGTGCCTCTTCCTGTATGTCCGACGTCAGAGCGTCCATGATCAACAAGAAGAGGTAAGGACTTAAAGCCGACCCTTGATGCAAGCCTACAGCCACACTGAACTCGTCGGTGTTGCCAGCAGCAGACCGGACGTAGGTACAAGATTGACTGTACATAGCACGTACACTATACAAAGCTAAGATCAAAAATAATATTAATTTCTGTTAGGATGTGTTTAGAACGAATTTCAATAATAAACGCAATCAGCAACATCGAAACTGTGTTAAAAACCGTCAGTGCAAATATCTATTTCAATGCAGCACTGACAGCTTCAATATTGCGTTTAGTTTCATTGGAAAAATACTGTTAAACCAAGGTTTTTATATCTACGAAATTCCACCAACACCCCTTACTGCTTCCCCTTTATTAGCTAAGTGACGCACACGCATCATTGCCGTGACTGCGCGCCATAACGTCACCCGGCGCGGCGTGTGACGGACGCTGTCATTGTTACTGACATGACACTAGATAGAGATAATGTAGCCATGGTTTTGCGGGACACTTCCTTGAGTTTTTTTTTTTCATGCTGCCCTTTCAACCGTCATGCTATAATTTAATTAATTTTTCTTTCAAACGATTCCTCACATAATCCGTCCATCTTTTCTGTTTCTCGAGAAGGAGTTTAGCCATCTAAAAAACCATCTTAGTAGTTGATCCTTCATCAGGGATAAAGTCCGAGTTTTTAGTTGCATCATTTAGCCACAAATACTCTACAGAACACGCTCGGTAGTTTGATTAGATACTCAACGTACGAGTATGTACCTCAAACATTCTTGTTAAAAAAATACATTATTTTGCTGGCAGACAAACACTGGGTCTAGAAGCTTGTAATTTTGTTCAATAGCTCCTTAAATATAGGTACACCTGTAGAAAGAGAGGTTTTGAAACTTCAGCCCATAAAAGGGTTAAAAAGGGATGAAAATTCCTCATTCTTGCCAATAGGTAATCCGATCGGGCGCAATGCTTGTTCTTTGTTAAAATTTCGGTTTGATGCAACTCATACGAATTTTTAATTTGCAAGCTTCATAAAGTCCCAACCACTACCGATCACCATGGTCACCCTTCACCTTTTCAATCCTATCAATGTGCACCTTACGGTCACCGTGACATTGTTTGGCGCCTCTCAACTCATTAAACCACCACACATTGTATCGAATAAAAGGTACCTACGATACGGTGGCCCATTCAAAACCCATTCGATTAATGTCCGAATTTTATTCGATTATCGAATAATTTATTTCGATACGTCAGTGCATTGTTTGTAAATAGCTCCTACATGGGTGGATTTAAACTGTTGTTTTCATTACAATAGGTGGGTGGGAGTGTCTAACAAAGGCTAGTAAATGGTGAACCATTTTCTATGTCAATTACTGACGCCATAAAAGCAGTAAAATTTTCAAGTAATGGGGTTTGGGCGTTTGGCCATGTTGTGTGACAGTATGGCTTGTTTTGCTATGTGTCGAAAACATACCATTGTAGACTTTGAAAAACCAAACTGGTTCAGCTTTAACTTGTGCAATCTTCGTCAAGGAACAATTGAAAACACAATAATAATACAGGCTGTCGCTTTGATTCCTGGTCAAATTCAAGGAGGTATCTGTATATACTCATGATTAACGCCCCGAATCGATATTAAAAAGTGTAGTTTTTTTTATTTATTTTTAGTTTTTACGGAAATCGGTAAGCGTAAATCATACTATTCCATACTGTCCACAATTATACTGTGGAATAAACGTTTGCGTTTGTGTGTGTGACGGCGCGTTTATAGGGCTAGGAACAGACGGGCTGCGTTTTAATACGGGTGGTTTACACTTACCGATTTCCCTAAAAAATAAGAAAATCCTCCCCTTTTATTATAGATTCGGGTCGAGAATCATTAGTATAGATACTTCCTTGAATTTGACCAGGATGCAAAGCGACAGCCTGTATTATTATTGTGTTTTCAATTGTTCCTTGACGAAGATTGCACAAGTCAAAGCTGAACCAGTCTGGTCAGCCTGTATAAGTCTAAAATATTTTTACTACTCATGCTCTAAAATGCGTCTTTATGTCGTGCGTAGGTGACATAAATTTGCATTTTATGCTCTAGAGCATAAAGTAAAACCTTCGTCGAAGGCACAGACCAAGGCAATCGGTCCAACAGCCACACAAGCAACTTCAACTTCATAGAATAAACCTCTTTATTTTAATTCGTTTCGTTAGTATTCTAAGAACAAGGCAAGGATATTTCTCATTGCCCTAATGTAATTTTCAATTTTAACTAAATTTACAATATTTACATCTTGCTGTTTCATTTCCTCGCAATCGATTGATGTACAATCTACTATTTTAAATGTTTTTTTTTTTGGGAATATTAAAAATGTAAATAATTTGTAAAAAGATAAATAAAGGATATAAGTCTAAATTATTCTGATGGCATTTAAGTTAATCCATCAGACCATAGTATCTAAGAGCAGGCTCTTTGACTATTTATAGCCAAAAAGAGGTCATTAAGTCAAGCAGTTGACTGAAATGCTTGAGGCTGAAGATGGGTGAATAATGAGAAACCTCACAGTGCGCCTGTAATCCCTGAGGGTTTCTAAAATGTGAGTGTATACCTGTGCCTAACCGGCAGGTGTATATGTACACACGACGGCACCAGTATAACCTGACTTCGCTTTGTATGAGATTCCCGTACGATGAGAGATCAGCTTAATTTGGTTTTGCATAGATTGACTGGCCCACGTGCGTACATACATTTCGCCACTTATATTTAAGTCTTCTAATATGTAATAGGGGGTTATAATAAGCCTATTGCCATCAACCGTCATAAATCCAGACTCTGGCCTGCTAACTCAGCAAGACTTTGCCCGAAACGAGAATCGAACGGGAACCCTATGACAAAAAAGAAAACAAACAAATAAGGTAATCATTCACCTCTAACGACATAGACAAAAAAAAACTTTAGTAAGTTAACTAATAGAGCAATAAGCGACACATGATGAACTTTGGCAACTAACTGATAATTCTGAAGTTAGATCAACTATCTACTGAAATAGTTACGGTATAGTTCGCGTGACACACACGTAATGGCAGTGTGATTATCTGCCGGTAGGGGGCGGTGGGAATGCGACTTTATATCGATACGATATCGATTGTCGATATCGAATAAGATTGTGGATTATTCGAACTTGAAACGAAAGGACTGCCTCGTTGGTCTAGTGGTCGCCAATGTGATTACTGAGCACGATGTCCTGGGTTCGATTCCCAGTTCGGGCAAAGTGTTATTGGGTTTTTCCATCAGGAATTTCTCAGTAACAGTTACGGAGTCTGGATTTGTGCCCGGTTAATGGCAATAGGATCGCTCTTAAATGGGACTTAAACATATCTGGCGAAATATGGGTGTACTATTTAGTACACCTCTGCCTAACGCTTCGGGGTTTACAAGCGTGATGTAATGTTATGTGAATCTAAAGGACAGTCCTTTCATAATTATTTTACCAATGATTTTGCATCACTGTCAACGTCACATGCAGTGATCGCTAACCTAGATACAATACGGTTGCTGTTGGGTGGCTGATGCCAGAGGTAAACTAGCCATGAAAGGACTGTACCACGCTGGAGTGGTCGCAAGCTCTTCTGCTGAGCATGAAGTCGTGTGGGTTTTAATTCCAGCAGGGCTATTGCGTATCTTTTTTGACAGTTCATAGTTTTCATCACTTGGCGAGTTTTGACATACAATGAAAGTTCTGCATGGGTAGCGTCAGTTGAAACCAACAAGAACGGTCATTATATATCAAAACTCGCCAAGTGATGATCACTATGAACTGTCAACAGAGATATGCAATAGCCCTGCAAGTCACGGGAAAAGTATTAGCATCCCAGAGTATGAGAGTGTCCTGGTGATGGTAATAGTCTCGCCCTATAATACTTGAGAGTTATTCGTCTGCCAAGATGTTGGGCTGGATACTATCCATGCATAAGTACATCACGTTGTGTCTAAAGATCACACAACACACACACATCACTTTGAGACATCGTTTTATAATTCGGAAGTATTCATGGAAAATCTTTAGTGTCGCAGAAAATGAGAAAACATTTGCTTAACATAAAGTTGAGCAAAATCATTTTTGGTAACTCAGGAAATTCAAGTCGGAGCTATTATCTTAAACCAAACAAATCAACAAGTATTAGTCCACTGCTGGACATAAGACGGGGTGGCTTATGCTATGTCCAGCAGTGGCAAGCGCTGCGCCACAAGACCCTGTCCTCCTCCTTCTGCATCCTACCTGA
Source organism: Eugnorisma glareosa (assembly GCA_947578425.1). Lineage (NCBI taxonomy): Eukaryota > Metazoa > Arthropoda > Insecta > Lepidoptera > Noctuidae > Eugnorisma > Eugnorisma glareosa. The sequence goes on along the minus strand of OX387974.1, from coordinate 15,414,950 downwards.
CCCAGCCACCTTCCTCAGGCCGTCTGTATATCTAGCTGGGGAGTGTCTCACGTACACTTATGCTGATCTCGCATTGTTTTGTTTTCCGTACAATCCGAGGTCAGCTTATACTGGAAATTTATAGCTTGATGTGTAGCCGTGCGTACTACCGAGTTCACTGACGGGCGACCACTTTCTCCGATCAACCTTGAACCTAATGCTTTTCAGCGATAAAGTTGAAAATCTATTCAAGTTTGACTAATTGTAGTACCTACCTTGATGTGCTGGCGTCTGTACCTACCCACCTAAACCAAATCGAATCCATAGATTTAAAAAAAAAAACTTCGTCGATACGACACCGGCGTTCTAAATGCCAACCCTACGCTAAAGATTTGCCCAAAAATTACACCAATCACTCAGAATAGGGGTAAAAAGTAACGTTGGTGAAAAATGAAAAATTCCGTGTCACTATTTAACGAGCTACGCCTGTCAGTGCCGCGGACTTTTTGTTTTTTAAATAAGGCAAACGCATCAGCTATTATGCCTAATGCGAAGGGCGATAGTCGTGCACGAAACTATGTTTTTTGACAGTTGTTTTTAAGTATCTGTGCGTGAAAAGATCGCTGATATAGTCTAGGATAGATTAAACATTTTTAAATAAAAATCTGATTTGATTTGGCTTAATCGGACTATAATTTTCCCACTGCTGGACCACGTTGGACGTTCCTCCAGGATGCGGGCCTAGCATGCATTTGACATCTTGAATAGTTGTTATAAAGGGTGTAACAAGACACTTAACGAAGCCGAAAGGCACTTGTTCCCCCCGTCATTGTGACCCCTTTTTTGTTCTAGACCATACCTTGGAACCTTCTAGTTATATTGGGGGTCAAAGTTCCAACTTTTACATAAGTTTTTTTTTTTAATGCATGTTTTTTTTTTAATCTAAACACCCCTACGACCCCCGTACTATTCAATCCATCCATCAGCCCAACGTTTTGAGTGCGTTACATTGAGTCCTACCGTAAAACGTGTTTTTTCACTCCAAAAAAAAAAAGTCATTTCCCAGCAATAATTTTTGCGTAAAGTTACCTAGTTGCCTAGTAGTACAGAATGCTTGGTTGATGGTTTCGTGAAGGGTCTATTTACATCCTGTATAAGTACCTAGAATATCGCTAGTCCATAACCGGATACACTGTATAATGCATAACTACATATTTATCTAGTAAAAAACATCGGTGTGTAGGCACATACCGTTCCTACTAATTGTACTTGTACCTACGATAAGAATAAAAGTACCTACATTATAAGGATCAATAAAACAATTGATTTGCCCCTTATTAGTTATACGAGCCATAAATAAACGATTGTTTTAATGCTAATAAATAATTAAAAAGTAATCGTATTCAATTATAAAATGTTATATGCTATTGTTTTTAATTAATCAACTGATGATCTTTGTGTTTAGTGTTTAATCAGTCTATTATTTCTCGTTTTGTTCAAAAATAAAAGGTAAGATTAAAAATAAAACAATTTTATTTTATTGTGGAAGAGATTTGTGCTGGCTTTTGGTGTACCTGAGTAAATAAAGAAGGTGTATTCTATCTACGTAGGTACCCTAAGTATTACTTGCCTGTCTCGTGATAATCGCTGGGCAAACATACATAACCCTATTATTGAAGAAAAACAACACCGTATTTTCTATTTAACATCGATCCGGTCGTTACAACCCCAACAGAACTATTACAATTATAAAACGTCATCACGTTCACTACTCAACAGCGACACTTTACGCCGTAAAAATGGCCGTTTTTTCCAAAACCAATGAACTGTAAACTATCGAGCGTGTGATGGGGTGACCAAATAAAGATAATTATAACTGCAATAAAAAGCATGTTATCTATTCCGATTGGTATCAGCGACCTACAGGGTCGCGGGCAGGTGCCCGTGCAACCATCTATACCATAAATATGTCAGCTACAACATATTTCGAGCCTCGGGTAACATACCTACATTATATTAGCACTACTAGGAACTGTCATTGCTACATTCTGGTCTCGATACCAGTTTTTGTTGCCGCTTTTCCCGCGATTACTGCGACTCGTTGCTAGCAGCCTGTTAAATCTTTTGAATAGTTCCCGAGTGAGAACATCGAGTAAAAACTTGGTGATTGCTGTTTAAAATCACACTGCACAATTTAGCGGGGAGAATGTGGATTATTTTGTGTGGTACAATAACCGTAAAACATACCTGTACATACACAATTTAAATATACATTGGGTTGGAGTGTAGCCTTAGGGGCGTTATGGCGCGGGACTTAGAAATTTTTTCGAATTTTTTTTTTTTTTTTCGAATTGGTACCATACGCTTATAGGCACCATGAGCCGTACAGAAAACAAAACGGTGTGTACCGGCAAATATATCCATAGGTTAGGTTAGGTTAGAACTGTGACCAACTACGCGCGAGCCGAGCGAGCGAAGCGAGCGGTGCCGCGGCAGCGGCCGGCGAGCGCTACCTCGAAATTGAACGCGAAATTTTTCTAAGTATTTTTTTCATAGTGCCCCTAAGACCTGACCATACATTGCTAAACAAACAATATTTCAACGGTTATTTATAGCAAAAAATTCAACATTCTGTTTTCACGTGGGCCGTCGCACGTAACTGGCTATTCCCTGAGATGAAGTTACCAAATTTCGAAATAAGGTATTAGTTGTATTTATTATTTACCTTGATTTGGTTTTTACTACGATGTAAAATTACATGTAGCATATTTAAGTACAAACCTTAGTGGTTTAAAAATGCTATTCTGCTAACACAAATGACATTAATTTTTAAATGGTAAATAAATGAAAAAAAAAAAAAACTATCACGGTATCAGGATTGATTCATTTGAAGTCGGTAGTATAAACAGTCTATCATCGTGAGTTTTCGTATAAATCATCCGTCTAGTAAAATCTTTTAAGCCTTTTAGTCTTTTGTATCTCCTATATTCTAATTATGAAGATATAAAAAACTTACCAATAAAATCCGGAGAGTAAATTAATTTAATTTCAATACCGACGCCATCATTAAAACTTTGCCTCCAAAACCGAAAAATGACAGAAGATTATTTTTTTCTTGAAATGTCACCTGCACCGCTAGAGCAGCGGAACGCAAGAAATTACTAATGTTCGGTCAAGCTAAACGATTATTGCTAGGGACGTGTGTCGAGAACAGAAATGTGTAGGGGAGACATTTGTAAGTAGCCGGACAGGGCATTCAAGGGAATATTAAATATGTATGGGTTTCACTTGCGTAGGATACCATAAGGGGTAAATGGGGCATTCTAAGTGTATTTAATGGATAAGGACATTACGAGTGTTGACTAAACGTAATAGTTGAATTGATGCCAAAAGTTACCCTTTGATCTATATTAATAAAAATAAAACACGCCCTGGATGAGCTCAAAAGCACCAATGCTAAAAACGCAAAAATCGATTTTGCAGGAAAACGAAAGCCGGTAACTCAATGAAAGTTTATTAATATTTATTTCTCTTCTCATTTGTCATTCTTCAAAAATATCCCATTCGCCATTAATAAAGCACCATCGCAATGGGCATCGTTTTTGAGCTCACCAGATGGTGCGACTGTTGAGTAAGGTCATGTCAATAGTTCTGTTTTATACATACTTTAGAGTATCAATAACTTCATAAAAAGTTTATTTTATTACGTATAACAACATAGTGTAAACTTCAGATAAATATTTACAATATTCTCCATATAATTAGCAAGCATGAAATATTTAAAAATCATTTTACCTTCGAGTAGTAACAAATAAGATCCTAAGTTGCTACTTAAAATCTTCAAGTCATAATTAATCAGGAATGGCTCAATCTAGACCACAATCGTGAATATTAGTAAAAATACGTGACAAAAAAGTACGCAACGCTCGAACAATCTATAACATCTGACATTTTGGTGACCTCGCGCTACACTAGCGCCTCTAGCGGCGATGAATTCGCCGCTAGAGGCACTAGATACCCCGATACGCGATAGCCCCATTCCGACAGCCGGCCTAAAATGTCAATCTATTCGCACCGCAAGACAACATGTTCAGAATCAACAATGTGTGTTCTTTTTTCAAAAACCGACCGTAACAAAGAATCAACTGATTACTAGTGCGGTGCGTGTGCCTAACAACAAAGAAATTAGTCGAGTTCACGGTACACTAGCGGTCGGACTAGGGGTAGCCGATTTAGTCGATTTATAACGCACGGCCGCTCAAACTGAATCGAGTGATTGGTGATGTCAATGCGGATGAACGCGATCACACGCAGTCGGTGCGGTGGGCGAACACTGTATCTTTATTTGTAACGGAATAAGAATTTAAATTAACATCTGGAGTAATTTAAAGGAACATCACCCATTGTTGTAACCTATTTTTCACTTTCACAAAACAGTGCAGCTGCTGTTCTCAGACTGATCTGAAAAAGCCAAGTGAGTCACCTAAAGCTATAAAGGGTGTAACAAGACCCTTCACGAAGCCGAAAGGCACTTGTTCTCCCCGTCATTGCGATCATTTTTTTTGTTCTAGACCATACCTTCTACGAGGAGATATTGGTCAAAGTTCTAACTTTTTCACAAGTTTTTTTGTAAATAAGTGTTTTTACTGTAAGATTTTTACTTTAAACATTTCCACGACCTCCGTACTATTCGATCCATCCATCAGCACTATGTTTTGAGTGCGTAACGTTGAGCCCTACCGTTAAACGTGATGTTTCACCCCAAAAAAAAAAGTCGTTTCCCAGCATTTTTTTTTGCGTAAAGTTACTTAGGTTGATGTCCATAATGCTTGGTCGACGGCTTCATGAAGGGTCCTGTTACACCTTGTTTAGGTTTCATGAATGATCTGCATTTAATGCTTGTACTAGTAACGTAGCTACTACTATTACAAGGTATGTAGTAGTAGTGTATAGTGAGTGACAGCAATGGGGGTTATCTCGTGTGAATTCAGCGCTAGAGGCGCTAATGTAGCACGAGGGCATCGAAATGTCAGATGTCATAGAAAGTTCACGGGTTGCGTGCTTTTTTAGCACGTATTTTTACTAATATTCACAATTTTGGTCTGGATTGAACTATTCCTGATTAATTATAACGTGAAGATTTTAAGTAACAACTTAGGATTTTATTCGTTAGTACTTGGAAGTAAAATGATTTTTAAATGTTTCATGCTTGCTAATTTTAGGGAGAATATTGTAAAAAAATGATCTGGAGTTTACACTATGTTGTTATACGTATTAAAATAAACTTAATAAGAAGTTAATGGTACTTTAAAGTATAAAATAGACTTATTGACATGACCATAAGCGACGGTGGCGCCATCTGGTGAGCTAAAAAACGATAGCCCTCATTAGCTCACCCACCTTTGCTTAGATGATTGAGATTTTTTTGAATAAGAATCGATAGAATTTTATATTTATTTTATATTTTATTTATTTGAACAAAGTATATAAAATATAAAAGAATTATAAAATTCTATCGATTCGTATTCTAAAAAATCTCAATCATCTAAGCAAAGGTGTGTCAGCTAATTGCTATCACTCACTACAAATGGTTGAGATTTTCTAAAATACAGGTCGATAGAATTTTCTCACAAAATCTCAACCATTTAAGCAAACTACGTAGGTATGCTTACAACGGCAACTAAATTAAGTATGTCTCAAATAATTAGATGAAAAAGTCTAAAATTCGTAACGACTTACTAATCTAACACAAGGGTCAAACAAATTTTATTATAGTTATTTTATCAGTTTTATTGGACTTTTAATTCCCCACACACAAACGCTTAACTACCAAATTAACTAAATCCAAATTATTGTCCGCCAAATGTCGTAAAACGTATACAAATAGACAGTCGCATGTTTACTTTAAGATATCAATCTTGAGAGCCCATTGGCCGTCGAATCCGCGCGAACCCCTACTGATAATGTTTGGAAGTATAAATGAGTTCGATATAGAAACTTTTGCCATCAAATTAAGTAGAAATAACACTGTGGAGTTCATGCTGGCATATCAATCCTTATCTTCACGAAGTAAGGTTAATTTTCGCGTGCACGAATGTAGGGTAAGTTTGGTGGTTGTATCGGGTGGAGCGACATACGTTGATAAAAGCGCGCCTCGGATAGGAAGCGCAATAAAGCATGTCAATAATTGGGAGGGATGCGCCACTGTTTGGTCGCCAAACGCTAACATGTTTCTATCTGATGACATTGGACTGTTTTTGGTGTTGTTGGGTTATTACCTACACTGTGATTCTGATATCTTGTTGAATTAAAAACAATGCTTAAATCTGGACTGAGGACTAGGCGTCTCCAGAAAATAGTACCTCAGAGGCCCAATAGATTCGATCTTATATGTTCCTAAGGTGATACTCCTGTCAACTACAGCTTTGTGTGTGAAATAAGTGGACCTAGTTCCCAAAATAACAATAAACGAACAAACCCTTCTCGTTAAAAGAGGATGGGATAGTAACATTCAGAAGTTTTTTTAGGTGATTTCAGTCCTCAATATTACTAAAAATATAAACTTCAATTCAAGAGTCTCATAATACGAACGCATCCCAAAGACAAGGGGAGTAGTCCGCGTCTTCACTCTGTAATTTATGACGTATACCAATTTGTAGCAGTCGTATTAAAACGGACGTAAACTGTTGAATGGCCCGAAAAATAGGGTGGCGTGCCATCCCTTGCATAGTTTAATATAACGTTGTTTATGCGTTTATTATTTTATTGCGTTGCTGATTTACGTTTTTATCTGAAATAAGACAGTGTTGACAGGTTCGATTTTAGAAATGAAAATCGACTACTTTTGAATCGATTTATAAATTAAAATAACCTAAAGTAACTAACTAAAGAATAAACTTAAAAAAACGGCGTCTTAAAACTCCTCAACGCTGTCAACTGGTAATTTACCCAAGAACTGGCGGCGTTGCCACGTTCTATGGCAATGCTAAGCCTTTGGCCAAGGTAAAAGCCAGCCCTTGGGTTACGGGAAGTGTCAACTAAGCGTTTTGAAATATCCTTGAAAAGGGTGTGAGCACTTGAACCCCACGGTCCTAGAGTTTCAACCCCAAACCGCTCGAAAATATAGTTACTATTGGTATCTACATTTTCGAGCCGGTTTGCTTTTTAAAAATGCGTTTATTTTCTTTGCAAACATTAGCAATGGAAATTACTACCAAAATACCTCTCCACCATAAAACCATAATTTTTTTGCATGAGTAAGAAATAACCACTGGAAAATTCTGTTCCATGGGAAAGCAGACGTAGTCTAACATACTACTTAATTAACAATATTCTAGCTAGAGAGTACCTACTTCGTACTTAACATTAAAAATAAATCTACTTATAACGGCTATAACTACTGTTCGTATTTAGTACGTATTAATAAAGCCCTCTAATTATACTTAATTATGGAAAACAGTTTTTTATCGATGCTCATATAAAGGTACTTAAATGTACTTATATGCATTATAGATCGATGGATGCAAAAGACTCGGTCAACCACGTCTAATACATCATCATCTATAATATTTATCTAGATCACTCGACTTTAATTAGAAAACTACTATTTACATGCTATGCCTATTAGTGAATAGTCCCGGGAAATCCCGGAACCGAAAGTCCCGGGAAATCCCGGACATTGTTGACGTTTTATGAACCAGGATTTCCAAAACTAAATCCCGGTTCTTTCGGTGCTTTCGGGAAAAGATACTTCGCTTTTAGAATATTTCTATTTTTTTTCCCCGAATGTCAGCTATGAATGGATATCCTTTCCGGACATTTGAGAAGTCTGAATATCTGCAAATACTGTTTCGAAAACACTGTTTTAAGCTTTAACGGTTTAAGATTAAACTTATGCTGTCACTTAAAGGAAATCTTCCGTGACTGTTTAGGTGGATGGAAATTTTTTTAAGGTTAGCTAGTGCGCGTAGCAAAAGAAAGAAAGACAGTAGACAGATTTGTCTGCACCAATTTTTTTTCCATCTCATCATTCTTCAGTCATCCCGCTATCATGGCGCTTGCAACAGCGTCTAAATAACGGGAGCTCAGAATAAGTTTACAGTTTCAAAAATCTGGACAGAAATTGCCGATGGCTGCAAATTCCATACAAAATATTTTAATTAATCAATTTAAAGTATCGAAAGTACCGGGAATACTGGTACTTTCAATATTCTTTAGTCTGAATGTCCCGAAAATCCCGGTTCCTTAAACCGGGACCGGTTCTGCATTCCCTATAAACATTATACCTATCTAAAATCCATCTGCATCTTCTCATGTAAATCTAGTTTGCACAATGTGTGTGGTGATAAAAGCTCTAATCGTGGTTTAAATATTAGCACGTACTATTTAGTAGGTACCAGTGTTGCCAGATCCAATTTTTAAAAATCCGTAGGGCTACTCTAAAAAATCCGTAGAAGTCCGTAAATTGCCTCTACAAAAATCCGTAGATCTACGGACATTTTTTAAAGCTAAACCTGACTATTTATAGATGGACTGACCTTAAACCAAATTCCTTGCCGGTAAAGAAATTGAAAAAATTTGCGGGAAAATCGAAAAGACAAAGGAAAAGACGAGTGCGAGTAGCATGCCTTTTGCACTTTTTTTTAACCAACCGAATGTTTTTTCCCACGCAGCAGAATATTTTTGGTTGTAGCGAAGTTTTGCTCTCTTCGTCGGAGTTCCAGGAGTGTCGCTGCCATTCTCACTCTCACTACTATTATTTTCCATTTTAGTGCAAAATGCAAGAAAAATCCGGAGGAAATGTTTTGTAACTTCTATCAAGTTGAATATTTGACACTTAACAAACGTCAATGCCGCCGATTGCCGCCAAAACCATACCAACGATCCAACGAATCACGACGAATAGTTCATTCCGTTTTACGTTAGTCGTTAGTAAAGTAAATAGTCTTCTTTAAAACAAAGAACGACTACCTTGTTTTTGGAGCTACGTTTCATTTTACGCAAAATTTTATTTCATTGGAATATGTATACTATTGTTTGGATGGGGTGGATGAAATCGAACAAAAATCCGTAGATTTGCGACTAAAATCCGTATGTCCGTAGACAAGACCTAAAGTCCGTAGATCTACGGACAAATCCGTAGGTCTGGCAACGCTGGTAGGTACCAACATCATCAAAAAAAATAAACAGCTGTTCCCTAAGTACACTTTCCCCGTGTAGGTACTTGAAAATATTTTCCACATAGAAATTATTAATCGGTAATTTATAAAAAGACCGGCTGTTTCCAACAAAAGTGCAATACGGAATGATGTAATCTTATAAGTACCTACCTACCTACTGAATACGTAATAACAGTTTGTGCGTCGATGTTCCTTCCACCCTGTTTAAAAAGCAAATGAAGAATCGGGCCATATTCACTAATTGCTGTGCCCAAACAGCGTAGTGTCGGGTTATAAACCAAATTATAACGCGCCATAACCTCTGTGACAATTCACTCGTGTAATGGCGCCAAAATTTTGGCGGGAGTTCACCGATGGCAAAAGCAACACTCCATACTGCCAGACGTTTTGACTAACACCGAAAGCGTTAATGGTGGGTGAACAATAAAATATGTTTATGCATTTTTATTAATGTCTCGATAGCTACGTATCTATGGCATCACAAAGTAAGAATAAAAATGTTTCAATATTCGTAATTGCAAGTCATTTGATCGCACTAAAGAGGATTATAGTTATTATAACAGAACATTTTATTTGCATAAATCAATATAGCATAATTGCATATGATGTGGGCAGCCATGGACGCCGGCAGACCTATTTCCAGGGGTGCATCATCTTCTTGCGCTCCACCTCGGATATAATGATAAAGGGTGTACAAGACCCTTAACGAAGCCGAAAGGCACTTGCTCTCCCCGTCATAATTGCGATAATTTTTTGGTTTTAGACCATACCTGGGAACCTTCTAGTTACACAGATATTGGGGGTCAAGTTCCAACTTTTTCACAAGTTTTTTTTTTTAATTTACTTTAAACACATCCACGCGCGACCCCCGTACTATTCAATCCATTTATCAACACTTTGTTTTGAGTGCGTTACATTGAGTCCTACCGTAAAACGTGATTTCTCAGCCCAAAAAAAAAGTCATTTCCCAGCAATAATTTTTGATTAAAGTTAGGTACCTACTTAGTTTGATGTACGGAATACTTGGTTGATGGCTTCATGAAGGGTCTGTTTAAACCTTGTATGTTAGATTTAAGTTTGTCAATACGAACAAGGGGTTTTTTGTCGATTTATACTGAAAAGCCAATCAATCGAAAAAAAAAACAGTAGGCAAGAGCAAGCGTAGCGAGCTTGAAAATTGTAGCACCTACCTGGAACTTGATAGGTTTTCTTTTGTTCTTTATTAAAGAAAGAAAAAGGGCTAATTCTGCCTAATTATAAAGAAAAGTTTATGAACGCAAAGGACATACATTTATAAGATATCTGAACGAGCGAAGCGAGCTCGAATAATTGAGAACATTCTCGGATAAATTAGGACATTCTTGTGTAATAGAAATAAGTACCTACGAGCAAGGGAAGCGACCTTGAAAATTCTTGCTTTTCGCCTCGAATAGATTGGTTTCCCTGTAGTTGCCCAAGATTTCGCACCCTCCCCCTGCCTACGGCCTTGACGATGGAAGACACGAGGCGTAAGCGACCTGCGCATGCTGAGTTCACAGAAAAAGAGTAGAGACGGACACGAAACTGATTGACAAGCTGATGAACAGGACAGCAACCTCAGTAACATAGTATAAAAAGACTAAATCTGTTCTATAAATTTTCTTTCCCGACAAGCACCCCCTTGCACCCTGCTGCCGGCACCCATGAGTCAGCGTTTTCTTGGACACATGCTCATGTAGGTAATCAATAAGTGATCATATAAGTTTTTTAATATTGACTCTTGCAGGTAAAGGTATGATTTCTTTGACATTATTACTTTCATTGACCCGTTTACAACTCTGTAGGTATCTATGTGCATAATTCTCGAGTTTACGATTCAACAAAAAGTTTCTATACTTCCGTCGATGCCAAAAACTGACTGCTATAAATATTTCAGAAAAATAAACTATTCTGTCAAGAAACTTTCATTTCATCCTTTCGTATAAAACTTATAAATGCTATAAAAATCTCTAAAAAGTTAAAAACTACAAAAAAAACACAAAAAATGTGCTGGTTAGGTTGGGCAATGGCATTTTCTTTGCTTTCTTACATCTTCATGAATCCTGCGCAGCCGACGAAAATATGACGTCAAGCTAATATTAGCAATGTTTGCACCACCATTTGCGAGATTTGGAGTTTGTTGATAGCAAATACGGTCCAGTTATTAGATTACATTATATTTAAAATCTATGAACTGCTGAAATGTTTATTGTAAGTTACTAACAATAATACAGTCATAATCATCATCATTTCAGCCGGAATCACCCACTGTTGGCTAAAGGACTTCCGTTTGATCTGCCATTCTTTCCATAGCACATGTTTTAGTCAGCCTACTCTGTCCCACAGCTGGGCAAATGCCTCCGCATGGCTTTTCAATTTTGCTTACAATTTGGCTTCTCCGACCATATCGTTAAGAATGAGTCGTCCACAGCACAATAATTATGTTGTATTAAATTCAAGGATTCACATCCCTAGATGTGCCCCATCCATCCATGCTTCATCCCACCATGCTTCGTTCGCGCTAAAAAAGTTTTCCCTCCACAGGAATTTCAATATACCTACTGTGTATTTTCAATGTCTTGGTTCATACTGAGAAGAGTATCCTCACACATCCCGCATGGAACGTCGTTTCCAGTACGAGTGAGCGAGACAATACTATTTAAATGTCATTGTCAAAACAACGGGTAATTATTTGACGCGGTAAAGCGATTACAAGGATTTAAATCGTTAATGAGACCTACGTAAGAACAAAATCACGACGTAAAAGTGGACGCGCTGCCAAAAAACGTATGGTTGGTTTGGTTCCAAGCATGGTGAATAAGGAATGCAGAACCAAAATTAAAATTCCGGTCTTTACTACTGAACTGGCAGGTCTACATGACCTAATGATGAAATACAACGTAACCGGTGTAACGGACATCGACGCGCAATCTCATCATCATCTTGTTTCTCTTTTTCCGTGTTACGTGGGGTCAGCGCAACACGTTTTTTTCTTCCATTCTTCTCTATCAACAGTTGTGATAAACTTCCTTTTACATTACTCCCTTTTCCTTAATATCATTCTTGACACAATCTATCCGTCTTTTATTTGATCTCCCTCTCCCTCTCCATCTAGTAATGATATAAAATATTCAAGCGTTGTAAAAACTGCTGTTACATAGCGTTTTTTGTTTAGGTTTCTGTACCCGAATAACCAACTCGACTCTATTACAGATCGCGGCACGTAAGTTGAACCAAAATGGCGGTCTTCCGCGCAGACACAATAATGGATTGAGACTAATTGAGGCCCGAAAATCTGTTACTGCGCATTCAAGGTCATAGTTCAACTTAATTGCCGCGAGCTGTAACATATTTTCAGGTCTCAATCCTTAGTTGTACCAGCTCGGACGACCGCCATTTAGGTTCAACTTACGTGCCGCGATCTGTACTAAGCCTCTGCTGTAAGTAAGTCCGTCCGTTCGTCTGGCTGTCAGTGGGCTGTATATCATGATCCGTAATAGGTAGACAGTTGAAATTTTCACAGAATGTGTATTTCTGTTATGCGGCTATAACAACATATAATAAAAATAAATTAAAGGGGGCTTCCCTACTACGATGTTACGGAACCCTTCATGCGTGAGTCCGACTCGCACTTGACCGGGTTTTTCCTTTTTTTATCTTCCTGCCCTTGTCCTACTTGAGGACGGCGCACCACGTTTTCTTCTACCATTCTCCCCTGTCAGACGTCATGGCATCAATTGCTCCTTTCAAAATCAGCTTTCAACATCATGACTACAATACATAATAATAAATTGGAAAACATAACAGCACACCTATATTACCCCGAACGGAAGTACTTAATATGTTTCTATTTCAGATCCTGTCTCTACTCGAAACTTGAAAATGGTGAAGTACACACCTCAAATAGGAAAAAGCTGAAGAAACTGGAAAGCCTTAAGAAACAAGAAAGGTTTATGAAAGAAAAACGCTTGAAAAAAATCGTATCCTGTAACGAACCAGTAAGTAAGAAAGAAGACATTTGTGGGCCCTGCGGCTGTATCCCAAATGAAGAAAGCCGTAAGGAACTACACCAAAGTGAGGAAGAAGAAACGAGTGTGTCCTGCGCCTGCTTTCCAAGTAAAAAAATATGTTTGGCCTGCTTCCCAAAGCTCAAAGAAAACAATAAGAATTGCCCATGTTTCGTAAATACATAGAAAAAAAACAAAAAATGAAATGAAGTTTGTGGTTTATATTAAATTGTGACAGTATTTTGAAATCGGATTTTATTTTAACAGATCACACACGGTAAATTAAAAATACCATTATGCATATTGTACGGAACTGTCGAACTGGTGATACTTAGGTTGCCATCTCGCATCTCCACTTATTGAATCTAAAGTCCCTACAGTTTACTTACCCCTTTGAATGGGGGCTATCGTTTTTGAGCTCACCAGATGGCGCCACCGTCGCTTATGGTCATGTCAATAATTCAATTTTATACTTAAAAGTACCAATAACTTCATAAAAGTTTATTTTAATACGTATAACAATATAGTGTAAACTTCAGATAATTTATTTACAATATTCTCCCTAAAATTAGCAAGCATGAAACATTCAAAAATAATTTTACCTCCAAGTACTAACTTAGAAGATCATAATTTGCTACTTAAAATCTTCAAGTCAGAATTAATCAGGAATAGCTCAATCTAAACCACAATATTGTGAATATTAGTAAAAATACGTGATAAAAAAGCACGCAAAGCGTGAATTTTCTATGACATCTGACATTTCAGTGTCCTCGCGCTACACTAGCGCCTCTAGCGGTGAATTCACACGCGATAGCCCCCTTTGAGCTAGGCGTGAGTATAAAAAAAACGAATATAATTCCAGAAATTCAATGTTTATGTTTTATTTCTTTTTGTTACCTGTATGGCCTCTCTTTTTGTCTCTTTCAAGCTGTAATTCGTGTTTTAAATATCACAATATCTGATTTGGATACTGGAACGCAACTAAGACAGTATGACATTGACAACTAATTGACATTCGGTCTCGGGCTCAGCTGTTTATTTTGCATTTTGCAGTGTATATTTTTCCTCTTTATTACAATTTGTGAGTATTCTCTAGAGGTCTTTGAGTGCTGGTGGCTAAATTATATCGATGTCAATGGTTCAAAATAAAAATGACGAGTTAAAATCATAAAATTATCCGCAAAATTTTGCATTAAAGTGTGCAAGCAAAGCGCGGGAAGAAATTTTTACCGATTGGTGATTATTGTATGTGATTTTGATAGACAATGGCTGCAAACATTGACATTTCCGACGACGACGACAGTTTCAACGGGCCTGGTTGCTCCAAAACTGTAGGAATCGACGCCATGGATGATGTAGTAGCAATAAGTAGTGATGAAGAATTTAACAATATGTCCACCGAAACTGCTTTACTATCGGACGATGAAGAGTACCCAGTAGTGGTTATGAAGAAAAATACGGCGATAAAGTCCTTATTTCCGTCAAAAAATAAGCAAGGAAGTGTCAAAAAGAATGAGAGTAAGAAGTTTCCTGTGAAAGCCTTGTTTCCCCAAAAACAGAATGTTAATGTCACTGTAGCGAAGCCTACTAAGATAAGGCCGCCCATAGAGCCGCCGAAAGAAGTTTTTAAAAGGATGATTGAAGGTGTTAACGTCTTGCTGCCTGTCAATCCTTATGGCACTCAGGTGGCATTGATGTCAAAGGTGATTATTAATGATCTGCTATTGGACTTCTGCCAACAAACACAGTAATTAAAGACATTGATAAAAACCAGTATCTCCAATTAATTTGAAAGCATTACCAGAATACTCTGGTAATGCATTCAAACTAGCTACAATATCAACTATGCATAATTGTTAAATACAGAGATAAACATGATTTGGTCTACTGGTTGCATTCAGTACTGCTGAGCATGACATCCTGGGTTCTTGCCTCACGGAACAAATATTTGTAGGGCCTATGTTCCAGGTCTGGCTGTTTGTGTGAGTTTAAAAGTTAGGAAATGCACCCACAACTGGGAAGAAATTAAATTCGCGGTTTGTCGGGGAGTATAAAAAAGTATAGCTATATGTCTGCCTAACCCTTCAGAGATTATCTATTTATTTGCTCTCATGCACATCACACATTTTACAATATTACTGGCGGTTTTTGTACATGAACCTGTCAGGACGTTGCAAAGCACAATGCTGGTTTGCTGTTGAGTTTATGAACATTAAATTAACATAATAAATTGAATTAAAATTCATCAGACCACAATATAATACATTTCATTATTGGCATGATGTTACAAACAGGATTTAAAATACACTTATCTTCAACAGATCATAAATGGTATCAAAAAGGGAGAGAACTGCATACTGGAGAGTCCAACGGGATCCGGAAAGACGCTCGCCTTACTCTGCGGAGCCCTGGCTTGGCAACAACACGAGCAACGTAAGTTATTTACAGAATTTTGTTGTTACTACTACATTATTAAAGCTAGCGTACTGTCACACTGCTGGGTGAATGACTCTCTTCATTTCTTCCATTGGGTCCGGTGCTGTGACAGACAGGCTGCTATCCTGTCCCACGATTTCTAGGCACCAATATTAAGCCCATAAATTTTTTTACATGGTCATCTGCAACTACATATTCAAAATGCATATTTTGCATATGGGTTGGAAAATTTGTCATTTGACCCATCCCAGCTCTCCGAGAATGGCCTGCAACCTATATGCACATGATATTCAATTGTACAATATACAGCTCTTTATATGGTTAAGCTGTTTTGTATTTGTCACTGTGCATTCACAACTTAATCATTTTAAATATTAATTGCCGCTATTTGTGAAAATTATTCTTAGGCCCACAAGGCTCTAAGTTTAATAATGCATTGGCAAGCCATTAGTGTTTCATATGTAAGTACCGTTTTTAAGCCATAGTCATATATGTAAGTGATACCTACATTCATCATTCTAACTCACTGTGGTTATGACGTCACCAAACGATAAGTGTACTGTGTGTCTGTAGTGCAATCACTATTTTTAATCCCTCATTGTTCTGCACTTAATCACCAAAATAATTGCTTTTTCTTGCATTGTATCCAAAATGTGAAAAGATTAGTAATACAGACACGTCCTGACAAGTCCTGACAAGTACACAAGGCGACCCTATCAAGCTATACAAAACCAGTTTATACGGATCTCTCATTTTATGGGCAATCTATACAAAGCGAGGCCATGTTATACTGGAAATGTAAAGCTTGATGTGTCGCCGTGGGTAAGTTCGTTTATTCGATAAAACTATACAAGGTGGAAAGGACACAGACGCGAAAACGGCTACCACGTATTCAGAAGGCATAATTCTGAGCGGGCCATAGAAATATAAAAAATATTTTTATATATGGAGCGGGCACATAGAAATTTTTCGTCGGTTATTAAAAAAAAATGAGCTGTATCCTACAAAAATGCAATACCCACACGGTCGAACGGCTCAGGATGATGTAGGTACTAAATACGTGGTACCTAACCGTTTTAGCGTCGGTGGGCTTCCACCCTGTAATGTGCTTGTAGTTAGTCAAGCGTTAGGCCCGGTTTGCATCGTGAGTGGAGCGGACACGAGACATGTGGGAATCGAAAAATCACGGCTGAAATCTGCATGGCGTATCTTGTCTCTCCTGTGATTGTTTGAATTTTGCAAGTCACCTCTGCGCTCCAGCCGTCTCTTCTTTGTTGGAAGCTGTGTGAAGAGGAATGGGTAATATCACTGTTTGACGACCCGAATGGCGCAGCGGTAGTGAGGCTGCCTTACGTTCATAGGGTCCCGGGTTCGAATCCCGGTAGGAGCAAATGTTTGTGTGATGAGCATGTACATTTGTTTCCGAGTCATGGATGTTTATATGTATAATAAGTATGTATTTACAAACAAAAAAGTATCTATGTAGTAGTATCAACTATCTGGTGCCCACGACACAAGCCTCGTTGCTTAGTGTGGCACCTAGATGGCGCTGTGTGTAATGTCCAGCGATATTTATTTTATTTATTTATTTACTGTGCCCAAAGCACCGTTAAAAAAAAAAACATTTTATAGCTCAGCAACAGAACTATCCGAATCTAGTTGCTAACTCAAATCCCTTTTCGCTGATCCTCGAAGATGGGACAGGTGGTATGGCTCTTGTGGTCGGAAGCCGGGTTTCAGTGTTTGTAGGCGTTGCTAGTAGTTGGGCTTTAAAGGTATAGGAGGCGTCTTCGCCTTTCCTCAGAGCTATAAGAAAATGCTTTTTTTTTGGGACAAGCCCGCACATTATTCTCAAACCACTGCAACTCCTGAAAACCAGAATCAACAATGGCGATCACCTGAAAACCGTCGAGACAGTGAAACTCGACGAAATCCTAGAGAAACAATTTAACTGTCTTGGATCCCGCAACGAAATTAATCAGAAAAGTATAGCGGAGGAGTAGGAAAACCATAATTTCCATTTCCCTCCACATCAGCAGGAGACCGAACTAAACAAGGCCAATAGGCACAAAGGGACGTTTACAACTGGGATAAGCCCAGTTGCCTAGCACCACGGATAAATATTATCATTAACATTAATGGGTCCTAAGTTGTGAGCGGCGTTATATTTGATTCTAATATGGCAAAAACGCTTGAACGCACGGAATTTTGTTCTAGTTAACAAGGTCCATAGAAAACATCAATATTACCACGCCACTTCGTAGTGTTTTCGCTGAGAAGAAGGTGAGGAAAAAGATTAAAGAAACGAAAAAAAATAAGGATTGGCAACAAACACTAGTGGATAGGTTCTAAGTGAATGGATCAAGGCAGGTTTTTGCCCTGCAATGAGACACAGATACACTTTTAACCATAAGCGGAATATTGTATCTGCCATAAAAACTTTTCCAACAACAATTTATCCAAACAATACTGTCCTCCTAGCAAATATTGCCATAGAACCGTAAAAAGCGACAATTGATCACAAGTGTTTGCGTGCATCCAAGGCTTGTAGGCCGTAGCTTACAAATAAATCATGGGCTGACTGTCGCACGACAAAATCGTACAGCCTAACACGAAAATTGCGCTTCACCAATATCGAATGCATTTGTTGCATGCGATCGCGTTCCGAAGGATAGAGACGTAGCTGCTATTTTTAGAAGTTTATTATAATCTTTTGAATTAGGAAGGGAAGTTTTTTTTTTCAAATTATAGTAGGTACTTATGGTTTTCGATTGTTTCATCTTGCTCTTTGTGGCTATTCATGTCAAGTATCTTTTTTTCTGCCAGTGCTAAAATCCGGACCGTCCAGATCTGAGTGTTGTGTCCAATATTCGCAACGTTTGTGATCCTCATTTGAAAGTCTAACAAAGCGAACTCAAGTCTTACGACACCTATTAGGCATCGTATAACTTCTACGAGTCACCCGTTCCCATTTCACTCCACATTCACATACAAATCACCCAAACTTATGCCAAAATATTCACGAACAAACCTACACCCAGCGATCGAGCACGTCATTGTGATGCAGTTTTACACCGAAACTTGTACACACTCGAACTTTACCGTTACACCGAAATATTTTGTCACGGAAGTGGGGGAAATTTGAAATTCGAAGAGTTACATCACCGGAACTCTTTGGGCAAAATACTGAATTGGAGATTTCATCATTGACATCGAATTCGAGGGGTTCCGGGGTTTAATTGCGTAATACGTAATACTTACCTCCGATTTATGTTGTCCTAGTACCCGCAGGGTGACTTATTGTTTTGAAAGTTTCTTGTTTGCGAAATTTTGAGGGTGAAGTTTGTTTTAAAAGAAAACGAGGAAATGTTACTATAAAAACAGGGTAAAATTAGTAAGAATTACGATTGAAAAGCGTTTCGTAACTTCCGCGTTTCTTTCGTAATCATTCCATTTCCTACCTCAATAGAGATTTTAGAATTGTTGTTTTGCTTATCAAATGGGTAGGTACCCTAATATTATCCTGTATGGTTTCTTATAGCGATCTGTCTCAACGAAGCCCCTGATCACAAAGAGTCGCATCGTCGATTAACAAACGAAAAAAATACAAACAAGATTTCAATACTTAACAGTGTAGTGAGAGATTGCATAGCATTACAATGTTTAATTAATACATGCTTACATTAATATAAAGGTGGTCCAAAACGGTCACATGTTTTCCCATAGTTACATTTATTATTCTCTTGAAAACTGCGGTGTGTGACCATCATCTATTTCTATCGACAATTTTATTTCTTATTCCGTACAGGTATCAATTTATTGATGTTCCATACGTAATGGCTTATTAAAGTGGCTCGATAATTTCTCACCAGTCATGTCTACATGTTTTTTGTCTTTGAAAACAGAGATGTTATCTATGAAATGTGTTGCCATTATAATCGCCATTTAATTCAATAGTCATATGGTCATTATAAGCGGACAGTGTAGACATATCTTGGTCCAGGCGTTTTTGTGGCATGGCAACTTTATTTCGAATTTTTCTTAGTGTAGGTAATTAGGGAAGGTAGAAATGCCAACTATTTATATTACATTTTTTCCAAATAAATATTCCGAGGAAGTAATGGGGTATTTTGTTATGAAATACCCCTGCCATTCCAATGCCAAAACAGTCCGCAAACATAATCAGCACTTGACAGCTCAAACATGTAATCGTTGGGGTCAACTCTGTATCGACTACTAAAATCTAAAGCATCATTTAAACCCTATCTGCGTAATAAAAATAATAACATTGCAACGAATTACCAACCAACCAATAATATCAGTCTTACGGAATTAAATTCGCGTGCTTAGTGTACATCTGCTGTATTGGCGCTGTATAAGAGCTATTAAAAATTACATAATAATGATTACTGAATGAATGATTATTTTTTTCTGTAAAAAACATCTGTAAGCCTAACCTGTAGCCTAAAGTCGACCCCACACCGAAATCAAAATTAATATTGAAACACTTTGTGATTAAAGTTAGAAACAATTCGGTTGACATTTTAAAACGCCCTAGACATTTGGTGAGAATCGCCCACCGCCGCCATATGGTTTTGGCGGGCGCCAGACTCCTCTAGCATTTTTGGTCACGAAAATTTCGCGCCCAATTTTCTTCGTGTCAGAGTTTTTGACGGCTCAATCGCGGCTGCCTCCGTCCGGGCACCCGAACACGGAAGCCTGAGGAAAAGTTTTGACAGCTCCATGAATTCGGCAACCAGCTGCATTATGACAACACAATGACTTATGCCATCATGCTTTGTTTTTTCTGTCTTTTAGTTTAATGGCTTTAGATTTGTTCGTCATCAATCACGCCGATGTTTGCGGTATCAACGAATTTGCAGTACATCCCTCCACCCCTATCGCATTCAGTTCACGACACCTAAAAAGCTATCTTAATCCAGAACGCATCAATTACCCTCGCGTCCCGAAACCGCGCGCGTGTGACACACCGCCGCCCCTAGACATGTCTTTGAATTTGGATTCTCCCTTCTCTGTACTTCTCCCTTTACTTTTTCCCGCAGTTTTTTCGTTACGCGTAGCTGGCAACCCTTTTGCTAAATTGAATTAGAATTCTGAATCTACGACGCGTTCGCTCCGAACCGTTGTCACATGAACGAACTGCGTCCAACTAGTTCGTAAAAATATGAAAAATATGTTTTGTGTTATAAACGCTAGAACTGGTACAATTTTCTCTGGGACTTTATTGGTGAATTGATTACAATGTCAAACGCTACAAATATTTATGTGAATATGAATACATTGTACACAATATTTTAAACTCCCAACGCAACCTGTTAAGCCGGCCGGTGTTAACATAAACATACTCGTATATGACGTAATCAAAGCTTTGTAGCAGCGAATATGTGATTACATCGAATAAAATCGAGCCGGAGCCATCCGCTGGATGCTCAATATGGCAGGTATATTTTTGCTTAATCTCGATCTTAATGTGTGCTTGGGACGTCGGTAGAGCTCGCTCTATTCCGGCACACCTCTCCCGGTGCCGCCGCGTGCATAAATCGGCCTCCGCAGTTGCTTACTCTCAATCTTAATGTCAATTAGCCTAATTTGCATCGCCAGGGCCGCTCAGGGCCGGTGGGAAACCAGCCGGCGCATCGAGGACGCGACGTGGAATAAAAACGTTGTAGCTTAACATAATATTTTGTTCATAATATTGTTACTTTATGATTTTATGCGTAAGTTTGTAATGTGGGTGTGTAGCGTGGTTGAGTGCGGTGCGGGCGCGTGGGCCAGCCCTGCTCGCCGTCGGGTTTATCAATCCAGCATCGGTTACCTCCCGCGTCGCGTTAATTCCCGGCAAGGGTTGCCGCCGATGTCGTCTCGTCGTAAACTTTATTTACGACGCCGCCGGCCGATTATTGCCACGACGTCGCTCTTCGCCGGTTCATTTGCATAGAAATTTATACGCGGTGGATGATTCCCTTCGTTCGTACGTTTCCGGGTGTTCGATGGCTGGGGTGTCGTAGGCCTTCAGGATCGGTATATTGATCGCTATGTTTATTACGGGGAATGGTAGCAAGTATCGAGTGCCAATTACGGCGTAGAGTGCCTATCTGCCTATCAACCTAGATTGTACACTTTGTTTTTGCTATCTAGTACTTTTTGTAACACGAGCGACTGATCGAATGAAAACTCTGACTGCACTTGACTTCTGTGTCCGATTTTCATAACAGCCAACATTATCCTTTCATCTTTCGTTTTACCAGTCTCGTTATACGATAAACCACCTCAAGTTAAACCTGTATCTTACTGTCCTGCAAACTTTTGTTTTTTGGAGGTATAGAAGAGATTTTTATCGGCTGAGACTAGCATAGTCATCACATACATTGTTAGGTTATAAATCAAATATTCGACTCTGCCATCGTCTGATGTACTTGTTTTAACAGTCAGTTAAATCATTCGAAAATCAGGTTTGATGAAATTTTCACCCACCCGAAAAGCTGTCGGATCTATATTAGCCTTTTAAATGATTAACGCTAAGATATATGAAAGTTGGCGAAGTAAAAGGAGTATGTTAGGATTGTACCGGTTTCTACCTACAAGGCACGAGTTTATACGTCAATAATATGGAAAACCCGTAAACGAAAAGAATAAATACACCTGCAGTTTGCGTCAAAACTTGAAGAAAAGTCTTTAAGATGCGAGAACACAAAACTGACACACACAGACTAGGCTGTAAATAAGCAAGCAGCAACACATTCTTAAACCCTTGTTTTCCTTTGTCCTGCAGAGACAAAAAAACGTAGTTTTCTCTCATAATGCTATGTAAACATATGGGGCTGTAACATCCCATTACTGCGGAGTCGGTGTCGGCTTGTATGCTAATGCTAGATGTCGAAACACAGCGTTTTTCCAACCCGAACCATATCATGTCCTAACGATAAATACGGCTATGGGCTATGCGTGAAGTTGAAGTGCACCAAATGAAAATGTATTGAAGTTTTAAAATAATTAAGGGCAATATAAAACGGTGATTGCTTTTTGTTTTTCGCTCCACTCTTAACAGAACGGTGTAGTTGTAGTTAGTCTCACGATTTCTGTAGATGTGGTCATGATAGAATGTCTGGCGCATTCATGTACAGGGCCTCCACCTCCAATTGCAGATTTACATACATGGACGACAAACTTCTTTTGCTTCGTCCTCGTTCTAGTCAAGAAGAATAAGCGACCAAAGCCCGTACCACAATCAGCCGTATCGTCCTCCCATAGTTTTATAGCGCACGGAAGTCGCTCCGTGCCGTGACAATAAAAGGGGTAGGCAAATTTTGAATATTTAAACATGCATTTACTTTGTGAGCCGTAGAATAAAAATAAAAATCCTTCGATTACAGCCCGATTGTAGTGTTCGATAGTATTTTACGTGGCTTCCGTTATAAATTTCCTTGCCTACCTTTCGCTTCTCCATTGAATTTATCGATAGCTGTAAACCTTATCTTTGATGCTTGGATCTTTATCTATGTTAGTGTATTTAAAAATATGTCTTCAAGCTTGCTTTTAGACGGTTTTGTAATCCTTTTTGTCGTTTATCGAAAGTTTGGTTGACTGGTCTTCTATTTTTGGGAAAATGTTTAGCGTTACAAAAAGCTTTATTGATTTCTTGATATGGAAAAGATCTCAGACTACAAGAGTCTTTTGGATTACCTTATGTTTTCATGGGAAATCCTCTCAGGAAATTCGCCCATTCTTTCCTTAAGTGGGGAAAATTCAATTTATGTCTGGGATTGTAAATGTGTCCACCGTCTATTTCCAGAGCTCTTGAAAGATCCTTGAAATCTAAAAAGTTTATATAAAAGGTACCATCGGTTTTACTTGAATCAGACAACTCGGAACCAAGTCTTGATTAAGGTTGTAGTGGTCGGATGAAAAGCCAATACTTGATACTATCGTGGGGGGAGAATTCTTTCGCTTCAAGTCAGAAGACAAAGGCTAAAAGTTTCATCTAACTTTAAACCAGCTCTAGCTTATACCTATCAAAATCATTAAGACAGAAAAAAAGGGAGAGATTAGAGGGTGAGAATAGTTTTTTTAAACAGAGACTCCCCCTAAAAAACTATGGCTAGAAAGGAGGTGACTGCTGATATGACGAGTAATTGAGAAAGTATGGAAGATGTATTCTATATGCTGCGCCGATCCTAAATAAATTGGGATATGGGCATGAGAATGAAAAGACTACAAAAGATGCTCACGTATACTTTGTTTGACTATCCATCAGAATTGTTTATACAACAAATAAAATCTACTAAAATCTACTTTTAACATCGTCAAGATAATCGCGTGTCGCACTGATTACTTAAATCAAATCGACAATCCCGATGTGAAAAGCGAACGTCAAAAATGTGTTTTAAATCCACCATTTTTGGCTACCATAAACAGACAGTGTCGCGTGATGGAGGGTAGAACGAATTTTTACAGTATAATACTGTTTATTTTATTGTTGGGTGGCGCTAATCTTAATTTAGTTTTATGTTTTGCTTTAAATAGCTATTGGATTTGGAATATTGAGGTTTTGGAGACCCGAGATGGCTATCTTGATGTTTGTGATTTTACGGGCTGCATCGGATCTTGAATGCCGTAATAATATTATTCATTCTAGTATTCTCACAGTTGTGTTACGAGCTAAAGCTCAAACTATTACTTATGAAGTTAGATTTGCTTCAATTTCAGTGACTTTAGATTGCATTAGGTCTTATTCAGTAGTTCTTAAATATTGTATGTTAGCTCTATTTTTGAGTCTTATCACATTTAGTCTCTCACATCTGTGATCTTACATCATCCATTTTAGTTCCAGATCACAAAATTAAGACATGTTTCATCCCTTCCTCAGTATTGTTTTCCAAGAAATTCCCATTCTATTAATATTCAGCGTAAATACAGAACAAAAATGGAATCGGTACAAATCTGCGTGTTTGATGGCGATGAGGACATTAAACTAGATATGAATGAGAGCGCTGTAACTCGTTGTAATCGGGCAGCGTTCCATAATGTACTATGTGTTGTGTTTGCTTAAGTAATGCTTAGGGCCTCTTTACGGAGTCTGACTGGTTGACTGTGTTCGGATGGACACTGTTTTATAGTTATGTGTTCGTTTTTATTCGTATTGAAGGCACTTGTCGTACATAACATGATGACTGATTTGAAGCTATTGATATTATTATACTATTGTATAACTTTGATAATCTATAAAACTTTTATTTTAGAAATCTAGAACTCCTCTACAGACATTCGTTTACATGTAACTTCAATGCTACTAGACCATCAACTCCGTAACGATCTTTATACAAATGTAATAGATACTTGGTAGCGGCATATAAAACTTTTCCATGTCAAGTATTTAATGTTTACGTATTGGGATAATTCTGTTCACCGAGACAGTTACCAATTATACGAGTATTGGTCATATTCAGTACCATCATCAAAGAACTACTCCGCAATGCCTATCCCTTCTGTAAGCACAGTAACATTCCCATTATCATCAAAAAATACATCATCATCATTCTCCTGCTCTTATCCCAATTTCTTCTCCTTCCATACTTCTCTATTACTCATCATCTCAGCAGTCACCTCCTTTTAGCCATCCTTCACTCAGCCTGTCAATAGTTTCTTAGTTTTTCCCTTATTCTTTTAGCCAAAACTTACCTCACGACATTTTTCTCATTAACAAAATTAAATATGGCATTCCCTATGTCTTTTGTTTCATAAAAAACTGCTGCTCATTATTTAGTTTTGCCCTTTCGTCTATTCGTTTACAAGTCATTAAAATTACGTTATATATACGTCCATATGCGATGGTTTCGTGAGCGCCGGCGCTTACGCCGCTAATCGCTCATTTCAACGGAGCTATTTATTATTTTTTTGGGGACCAGGCTTGTGAGACCTTGTTTTTTAGAACTGTATTAATAGGTTGTTGTGTTCACGTGGTTCAGTTCTACACTGATGATTTTTAGGATAAAACGGTTTTAACATGTTTAGGACATGACATGTGGGGCACGCAGAATAATCTTCTTGTGTGCTGTTTCTTGTGAACAGACAAGGTCTGCTTTCTTTTCTGTATCGTCTTCATTATCTTTCAATGCTTTTTGTTTGGTTATTTACGCTTCTATCCGATTGTAAGATTCTTTCACCCAATCGGAATAGTGTTGAATTTCAGGACAAAAACGTGTTGTTTTTGTAGGCCTGTATCTAATCGTCCCGTATCCCGTTGCTGCTCTTTGTTCTGTCTACATCCCCAACGGTCTACTTTCATACTAATGTTTTGAACAGAACTATACTGATAACGATTCTCCGTCGTAAAACTACTCAGCAAATTCATCTCCCCTGCCGTCCAGTTTTTTCGATCTAGGGCTAATGTTGAACAGAATTCTAAAGTAGCTTTAAAATATCATGATTCATACCTTTGAATATACCTCACGGAACCCAACTACCGTTAAAAGGACACCCGTTGTCATTTTTTTAAGGTTTTTCTTTCTTGAATAGCATTCGGAATGGTAATTTTACAGTTTTGAGCACGTCAATCTATTAATGTGATGGGCGCTTGGCATTATTCCTTTCGTGACTTCAGTTTAAAGGTTTCGTTAGGGAATTAAGGTGGGTGTACACTTGGCGACAAATTTGGACATTTACACATTGTCTATGTGAAACGCACAACGCTGGGCCTAAGTTCAAGAACTGCCGGTGGCAAGATGCCTTAGCCATAATGACACTGGTAGCTCTTGAACAAGGTTTAGAAGTGCTGATTACGTTCAGTTCCATAGATGAAATTCGCCCTTAGTCGCTTTAGTGTCAACCTCACTTAGAATCTATCCCTGCGAGAAGCGAGAACTGTTGCGACAACGATAATCATACCTTAGGAGAACTTGACTTGCTTATTAGAACTAATATATCCGTCAATTCCGTCAAGGTAGACAACTTAGTGCTTCAGGCAGTTCACGTGTAGAACCATTCATTACTAGTGCTAGAATGCACCAATTTGCTTGCGCAGCGTCAACTCCAATACTTTCTTTTTGTAATTAGCTTGCTTTACATTCTTCAGCCACTCCATGTAAAGTACTGGTATTCAGCTGCATTCGGTTAGAATGGATGCCGACCTCAACAGAATTGGGAAAAGCCTAGGCAGATGAAGACATTCTTCAAAGATTGACGTTGAATTCCGCGTTTTTTAGTTAAGATAGAAACTCCCAAAAATCATAACCAAAGTACCTACAAATATGAGAGACTCGTAAATTCTGGTGGCAAATAGTCTACGCAGCCTGTCGAATCTCTTGTGATTGTCATGCATTAATAAAGGGTAAATAGGCATTCATATGACTCGGTTTGGCGTGCGTATATTATGACCAGATGTATGAATGAATGTGGACAAGGCGAAAAGATATAAAGAGATTCTGCCTACCGTAGAAATAAGGCATGAGTACAGACGCCAAGCACATCAATCCACCCGAATCTCTCAAATTTTCCCAATCAACCTCGAACCTAATGCTTTAGCGATAAATTTGAAAATCTATTAAAGAAATTTGACAGATTGTAGTAGCTTGATGTGCTGCGTCATACATATGTATGGTTTGACTAAAATGATGTCTGGACTTCAAAGAGACCTCGAGACGAGTTTTTTCTAGCAACTCTTCTCAAAGTAGAGGGTTACGAAACATATAGTTACAAAAATGTTTTCTTTTTGGCCTTTGTAAAATCTTTTCCTACTTGCCCATGTCTCGATCAAGTTGCCCAAAACTGCCAAGTGAACACCCAGCTTTAGCAGTCCGCCCCTTTTTTTTTAAATTGTCCTCCTGTAGCTAAGCTAGTTAATGTAAATTCTGGTTGTATTGTGGTATCATTATTGATAGGTGATTTATTTCAGGGGTGACTTTTATAGTTTTTAGCGTTTGATAACATCGAAGTAACTGCTTTTGGTATATTTAAAATAGGTATTTCGTAACGTGATTTGCCATGGTTTGAAGTTATTTGATGGGGTTTTTTACAAGTTTTTGTTGAGACGGTGTGGTTTAGATTATTGTTATTTACTTTAAAACCAGTTATAAAGGTAAATTTCAATG
Organism: Eugnorisma glareosa; assembly: GCA_947578425.1. NCBI lineage: Eukaryota > Metazoa > Arthropoda > Insecta > Lepidoptera > Noctuidae > Eugnorisma > Eugnorisma glareosa. Next base: position 15,387,224 of record OX387974.1, on the reverse strand, counting down.
ATATTTTATGATGACACGTGGTTGAACCTAATTATCATCAGTTAGTTTACTACTCAATACTACTATCGTTCCTATTCAGTACCATAATCGAAGGACTACTCCGCAATGCCTATCCCTTCTGTAAGCACAGTAACATTCTCATTATCATAAACAAAATTAAATACATCAGCATTATTCTTCTGTCCTTATCCAAATTTATTTAAAATCGGCGTCTTCTTCCTTACTTCTCTTTTACTGGTCATCTCAGTAGTCACCTTCTTTCTAGCCATATAATCTTTCACACAGTCCCTTCATCGTGTATTTGGTCTTCTCATTTTCTTCGTTAAGTTAGTAAAGCTCTTCTTGATAAACCTAATTTTCTGTAAAAAAGTTTTTGTCTACAATATGTATTAACAACTTTTACTGTCTTAACAAGTATTCCAACGTATTTTAATACTAATAATGTAATAGACTTTTATAGATACCCCTTTGTATGTTTTCGTCCGTAAATTGAGACTGCTAGCGCCATCTCGTGCGTAGTAGCGGAATTAAACGAAATTTAATTCTCAGTGCGTTGCCGACGGACTTCTTACAAACCACAGACGAGACTTTTTTGTAGCCGTAATTTTAACTGTCGCTGTTTTGTTCAGCAATGTTTAATATCCAAATGATTAATGATAAGTAGATGAAAATAGATCTCTTAGGTCCGTATTACAGAAGGAAACTCAAGTATTGATCTCTGTTTAAAACTAGTTTTAAGTCTGGTTTTAATTTCAGAACGTTCCTCAAGCATAGATTCATTGATCATAGTTCAGCTGAGTTTGGCTTTATTTTAGATCGTTACTCAGTTCGCGAATCGAACCTAAGCAGTGATTTGATCTATAATTACCCAAGTGTGGTCGAGACCACGCTTGAGCATAGGTAGATTGTCACGTCCAATACTCCAACTGTCAATGTTTGCTGTTCAAGTATATATAATTCTGCGTTGTCGAGTTTGTCCCAGTGCTGACACTATCGGTTTTTTTATTCGTTTAGATTTGAATTATTTTTATTTAATAGTCCGCAAAGCTGGGCAACGTAAAGAGTCAAATCACAGGGTACAGTACTACAATCGGGGATAAAATGTATAAGTATTGTGCCAATCAGCAGAGTAGATCCTGACGATAACCGAGTTTGGAAGAACCGGTGGAGGATCGTAGCATGAAGGAGGAAGTTCCAGATTCTTTTTCTCTTGTCACCCAAAACCAACCTTTTTTCCCGCTCTCTCCTCGACCGTTCTGACAGTCCGGTTGCGTTCGGAAACGCCACATTCTCTATATCATGTTTGAATTCTTTATAATTTCTATTAGCAAGTTTTTTTCTAATGTACAATTTTTTTTCTTTCGTCCTGCCATTTATAAAATGATAAGAGTAAATTATTCAGCAAAACAACAAATACAACAAACTGATGTCGATGTTTGCACATATTTGACTTGACAATTTGACATACTGACATTTTAAATAGCATACTTATTTACGGCCATAGATACAAGTCTTTTAAATTTGACAATTTGCTTACAAAATTACTTTATTGTACTTCAAAGAGCTTTACTTCAATAAATGGGGGATTGTACTATTCGGGACCGAAATAATTACACTGATTTCCTAAATAATTGAGCTCATAAGGTTTATTCCAGTGACGATCCAATTATAAATTGGTAAATAGAATAAATCGTAAACGGAAACATGCTGATGCATAGACAATACACATCTCTGCTTGAGGCTCGATTTGAGTCTCGATTCAGCTGAGTACAAATTGATTACCTTTCTGGAATAAGACCAATGCTCAAGTACTGATTCTATACTTAAACAGTGATCAACTGATTGAAGATCAAACTGGACTTGAGGAACGTTCTGTAATACGGACCTTAGAGTATTATCTGTTCTTCTGCCTACTTCTGCCTGCGAGTTCGTCCGTGTCGAAGACTCTTTTCCTATGGCAATAGTGTAGCTTTACATCAGTGAAACAATTTAAGAAATCGCATGACAAGTTCCGGAGATTACCTCCTACATCCAAACTTACAAATGTTACCTCTTTATGATATCAGTAGATATAGCAAGATAGATGGTTTGAAGGTCAAAAATCGCTCATATTATTAGTGTGGTCTTTATTATCATGGCCCAGACACATCGTAATCTACTTTCAATTGCCAACTGTTGGTTTTCAGTACAAGTCTACCTTGTCCAACTTTTTAAATATGCTTTAGGAGAGAGATTTTTAAACATTTTGCTTTAAGACAACTGAGAAATGGGTTCTCTTTTTTTCTATGACTGTTTTGCTGATAGCCTCTCTAGTATCTAACACCTCTTTGTCAATATCGTACTTTGGGCCACTTTTGAATCCAACGCAGCGCTCTTTAATTATAAACTAGATATTTTATTTATACCTAGGCTTACCGATTCCTTTGCTTAATGTCTATTATCCGTAAAAAAATATATAACCAAGTCCTTCACTGAAGTCAAATCAGTGGGGATTTGACTTCAGTGAAGGACTTGATTATATATTTTTTCGTTCTTAACGCATTTCTCTTAGACTTATATAAGGTCCCATTACTCGTAAAATAGATGGACACATTTTAACACAACGTTCAGTAGGTACGTCTAACCAAAGATATCCAAGCAAAAAAAAAACACGGATTAAAGTGATTTTATTTTGACATACTGGATCTGTTTATTCTAGAGTGCCGCCTGCAATTTATTATTTTAGAATCAGACTTACTTATTACTTCAAATTTGAAAAAAATAAAGTGATTATATTTTGACTTAATGGATGTGTTTATTCTAGAGTGCCGCCGGCAATTTATTATTTTAGCATCAGTCTTACTTATTACTTCAAAGTTGAAAAATACATTCAACATGACGAACCAAAGAAATATGTAAAGATCAGGGCGTGTTCTGCAGTTTCTGCCTACCCCCATAGGAAAGCGTGTGAGTATATGCATGTCTGACATTTGCAAACATCACGAAAAACAGCAGTGGAACTAGAATCTAACCCTGCAGTACCTCTGACCGACCCGAGATGTTGTCCGATATTAGGCCGGTATAGTGAAGTCGCAAATAAAGTACGGAATGCAGTTTTGGCTCAAATTATAGTCTCAAATATGCTAGTTGTTTCAAACCAGCCCTACAGAAAAGAACAGTATGCATGCAGTCAATGCTGTCAAATGCTTTTCTAGAACCTAAACCTTCTTTATAATATACGTGTTTGCATAAAGTATCCTTTAAAAAAAGTACATCTACTTTAACACAATCAGTATAAAAACCTCAAACTAAGCTAAGCTTTTATTGGGTTATTTGTTGTTCACGATATGATACAGAAAGAGCTATTGCGCTTGAAGTACTTAAATTAAGACAATTGTCTGAATTTGTCTGGAACAATTTGCTGAAAATTACCTCTTTTTATTATAACATCATTGTTCAACACTAAATTTGTTTTTCATTAACATACCTACTATGAATGTTAATGAAAAACAAAGTTACTGCTGCAGTTTGATGAAAAAGTCCCATATCTCAGAAACTGAACATCAAATCTTATTCAAACCAATTTTGGTTGAAAGTTTTATTTACGTTCTACAATCCAATTTTTTTTCAGAATTTCCTCCTCTTACTTTAGAAATTAGAGGGTGATACACATTTTACCACTTTTGAAGTGTCTGTCTTTCAAACGATTGAGTTTGAGAAAACATTTTTTCTCAAACTCAAGGTTTAGGAACCTCAATGTCATTTCCAGAGACACCACGCATGTATAGCTTTGATGTTTTTTTTTTTAGATTCATTTCCCCCCCTTGAACTTTTATTTTTATTTTTGTGCAAAAAATCGTAAAGCGGTTTACAGAATACATCTACCTAGCAAGTTTCAACTGTGTAGTCCCAATAGTTTCGGAATAAAGTGGTTGTGACATAAACGGACAGATAGACAGATATGACGAATCTATAAGGGTTCCGATTTTTGCCATTCGGCCACGGAACCCTAAAAACATAGTACTTACTTACCAGAAAACGATTGGATGGATTTGGATTGATACGATTTGGTGGGTAATTTTAAATAGAAAGTAGCAAGTCCATCTACATGATCTTAGGATGGGATAGCCTGGTATTCTAACACTACTCTAAATATATTATTATCAGAATGTATTTTATCTGCGCAAGTTTAAAAATAAAAGATAAAATGACATTGAAAAAAAAACACAAGAAATCCGTATGGAAATTCATCCTCTGATTTGCTTTAAAAAGTCTCAACGCATCCAGAATTCAATCTCAAAAAACTGGTTTTACTGCCATCTGGCGCCTTCACCCCGAACCATCTCAAGCGTTCCTCCTTATTTGTTAACAGCGCCATCTACACAAACTTGGGTAGACTATCTCGCCCTACCCTTAGCTTTCCTCAAAACTCCTACGGGATACCCGGGAACCTTACTGAAGCTTGCTTACGGAGAGCAAAAATTATGGCCGTTCTAAAATGATGCAGCAACGGGGATGTAATTGAGTTTCTGATAGTAATGGGAAACTATAAAGAAAAAATTGAGCAAGTTTTTGGTACCGATATCGTTAGTCTTGTTTTCGTGCACATTGAATGTTTGTGTTGAATGACTTCTTTTTACTTTGTTTTTTTTTATCGTGTCCAGCCTGTAAAAGTAAAATATCTAAACTAGATAATGCAACTTGACTATTCAACATCATTAATTGCGTTTATTAAGTTGTCAAGCGACAGAGTTTTTGATACAGTCGTAGTCGTAGGAATGCATAACATAAGATAATCCGAAATTCCTTAATTTCCTTCAAATTAAGGAATTTCGGATGATAGAAAATTGCCTACAATTAGTGTGCAGATTGCCAAATACCAAGCCAGTTTAATGATTAATTTTGAACATAGTCCAATCAATGTTTCTAAGTACATATCTAAATGTCAATGTCTGTAACCACGTTAAGGGGGACTGACCTGCTAATTGCAAAACACGTAAGAAAATTTGAATTTCGTGGGCTACCATGCCGCTTCCACCTTAATCACCATTGCAATTCGTTGGATTAACATTTTTATAATAACATTTTTAATCTGTTTTTTATCATCTCTTACACAAATACAATCTCAAATTATTACTTCTATTTTAGCTTTACATCGGTTTCAATAATAACACGCACCCCTTTGGAGAAAAAAAATCCTTTGTTGGCACACAATTGGCAATTTGGCATATCAATGGCGTCATCCTATGTATTAATTACAAAGCGCACCGACAACCCTGCTTAGCGTTGCTTTCAAGTACGTACACCCCTGGCAATCGATCTAATCCACCATGATAATAGCAACCTTAAACTCTACCACTAAGGTCTATTTTCAAATATTCATTCGTAAGCAAATTAATATGTAAAAGGCCGTCATTTTAAGTTCAATTTGTCATCCTATACCAAGTTGTTAGAATTCATTTTGGGTTGACCAAGCTAAATCGCTAGGGGTGTGAATTAAGATATTATAAAAGGGACAAATGGGGGGAATGTGTCACGAAAAGCGCTTAGTGTCAACCTCATGTCTTTGAAGTTTCATGTAAAATAGAGTGGGTACCGTGTGGACTATTTATTTAGTACAAACGGTGGGGCGTTGTCGCATGTAGTGACGTCACGTGATACGGGCACAATGACATTTTACTGTGGGATTGAATAAGTAAATCCCTTTGTAGTGCTGGGAAAAGATGGGCGTATATGAAATCGTTGAGCAATTTTCTCGGGTTGGTAAGGATTAGGTAGACAGATTGACATGTTTTCAATTCATAAAGGGCGCACCCTGACACTCGAACAGTGAATATGTTTTGAACGACCCTCTTAACCGCTTTAATACTATAGGCAGTGACGTGCGAATGAGTATTGCGAGTCTTGCTAGAGAATTTAATTCCTTTATGAGAGTTAGCAGAGGAAACTCGATTGTATAGTTTGTATTTTCCAAATAACAGTTTTTTACTAAATGCATATATTATGAAAGTATTTACGGTACTTATAACAAAAAAACAAATTTTAAATTTTTGTCTATCTGCCCGTTCCGGCCAATCTCCGAAACGGTTGGCACAATTTTGACGGGACTTTTACTTTCAGATAGCTATTTTATTTTAGAAGGATTATGTTTGCGTGTAAAAAACCCTTGAAATTGTTGCCAAAATTCGATTTTATTATGTAAGTTATATTTTTAATAATTTCACGCGAAGGAAGGTTTGGGGCAACAGCTAGTCAATTCTATACTAATATTCTAAAGATTATGTAATGTTTGAGAGTTAGATGTAGGAGGTAATCTAGCCAGACAGTTGTCAAATATCTTTACATAATTATCGTTACTGTTTTTTACGATTTTTTTCTTACTAATATTATAAATACGAAAGTTTGTGAGTATCGATTGATGGATGGATGTTTGAAACTACTGAACGGATTTGGATGAAATTTGGCACACAGATAGGTAGTTTATATCTTGGATTAACATATAGGATACTTTTTATCCCGGTGGTATGATCCCGTGGGACAGTTACCAAACATCACGCGGGCGAAGCCGCGGGCATAAGCTAGTACATAATATAGATGTCACCGATGAAGTATACCCATACGCGTGTCAAATGGATTACAGTCTGAATCCATAAGCCTATGTTGTAAACCTTGCAATCCGCCGTCACTTTGATTAAACCAACGGATTTGCTTTATGCAATTGGAATCTGGAATCGACAGATTTTGTGTATTGCATTTCGGAGTATCGTTGGTAGAAAATATTGGAGTAACGTCTCTCTGAATCACAGTGTACAAGGATACTGAAAACACACATTAAACCCTCGTCATCTCATTTCAGTATGGATGTATGTGGTCCTGGTATACAGGACAGGCAGGCATTTATAGGCCAGTGTATTGAAACAAAAGTTGTATTTGTTCTATTAGGTATAGCAAATCTCTTAGTAATTGCAGCGTTTCAAATGCCTTTGCCTGTTCTGATCTAAAAAAGGCTAAAAGACAATGGAGACCAGACAGAAAATTTGAGAATCCAATTACCTGAATTCCAAAGACTTAACATACTGACTGTTCCATTAAATAATGTTGTACACTGTTGACCTATGCAGGTACCTGCAAAGGTCAAGAATAATTGAGTCGAGTATAAAACCATGTAGAAGTTAGTACCGATTAATGACAAAAGGCCTAAACATGTGAACTTAGACCACGCAAAAATATAGATATCAATATCTTCCTCTCCTTTTCTAAATACAGTAAAGCGGAAACACTACCATTACACGACAGACCCAGCTCCTTATATACTCCCTTTTCAAAATACCCCCAAGTGGTAGTAAAGTGTTCGGTGTAAGAGCACAGGAAATTGATTCGTTCTACACGTCACTCTAGGGGGACAGAGGACTTGCATTGACGTTGAGTGAGGCCTGGCACTTGAAGGAGCTTATGTGTTTTGTTATGTGAGGGAGATGGATGTTGGGGAAGAATGTAACGGTTTCCATATTTCGGTGGTCTTTGTTTCCCATAAACTTGGAGTAGTAATGCACTCTCTTCATAGTTTCTATCGATGAACGATGAATGATAGAATGATGTTTCTATCGGCTGAACTTCAGGCAATGTAGACCGACACCCGAATTGCGTAACTCACTTAGCTCGACAGCTTAGATCTCGCAATGTAAATTGTTGCATCGTCAAATTTAATAGCATTAAGAATGTTAGGGGTTTACTCCTTCAGGTTTCAAAGGACTTCTGGGCCAGGACAGGAACAGCCTCTGTAGTACGCGAGGTCGCTTAGAATCTTACTTTCTTAAATGCGAAAGTTTGTGAGGATATGAATGTTTGTTCCTCTTTCACGCAAACACGGTTGAACGGATTTGGGTGAAACTTGGCACACAGAAACTTTATAATCTGGATTAACATATAGGTAATTTTTATCCCCGGTAATACAATCCCGTGGGATAATTACCGAACACGGTGCGGACGAAGCTGCGGGCATATGCTTGTCAATATTTGTATATAACAGCAGTTCTAAACTGAAAATTGACACATCTTTTAAGCCTAGTTTATTTAGTTATGGCAAAATATGATCACATGAGAAATGCGTTGGTAACAGAATTCACGATGCAACAGAAATTTTAGAATCGGATTTCGCGGAATTCAAAACTTCGTCTACCTCTACGGAGGCTTTGCAGATACAGATTACAGAACATGTTCACAGGAGCAGATAATTTACAGTTGTTTCACCAACATGTCATCGAGAGGTAATATTTGGCGGCATATCTCAATCCTTATGATTTATCAGCAAAGTCTGATTCGTCTAATATACATAACGAAAGCATATTACGCTCTTCAACGAAGCCTAAGCCTTCCACAATACATACAAAAACTACTAGACACTTGACATGAGCATCTGCTCAAACCCATCACTCGTATCCAAGTCACGAAAATAAAGAAACAAATGACACAAAGCTTTACTAAACCAACATAAGGTAGATAATACGAACTCGTATGTCTCCCACATTAGAATGATTGCCTCCTAACAAATAGAAAATGTCAGTGTTGTCACAAAAGCCGTCGCCAACAATGGCTGTTCGACTTGTAGTTTTTTCAGATGTAATAAAGTTTAATCCGTAAATCCCCGCGGGCAAGTGGATGTTGTAGGCCAATTATTTGTGGGTAAGACGCTCCTTCAACGATGCTGTTGTATCGGGAGGAATGGAGAGGCTATTGTGGTTAAAACTTTTTGATATACGCTGACTTCTCTTGATATTTATTTATTTACATTTTTGTGGCACTCTAACGATTGGTTCTCAAAAATATGTCGTACAGCTTATACTATACAGGCTGTCGCTTTGCATCCTGGTCAAATTCAAGGAAGTATCTATACTAATCATCCTCGACCCGAATCTATAATAAAAAGGGTAGGTTTATGCTAAAGCTTAAAGAAATATTAGTACACTCACTAGTATTTTTAAATAATTGTCAGCATCTACATAAAGTATTAGCAACAATAAATTATCTAATAATTGTCTGTCCATGTTCATCGTGATTTATAATTACAGACAATGCATAGTCCAAATAAAAAAATTAAAAAAATCATTTATTTCAGGTCTTTGACCCATATTAGCTAAAGAACAATAAATACACTTTTATCAATTTCATAGACGTCACTAACAAATTGATTATACAAATATATAAAGTTGATTAAATGATGTAAAAATGTGAAAAACAAATAAATGTCAGATCAAGTCAAAATTTCTAATGTCAAAGGCACAAAGCAAAATAAAATAAAATAAATAAAAATTAAATAGGACAATTAATGAAATTATGGAATGAAGTTAAGTTGAAAAGCTTACCTTATGCTAAAGTATTTATCTCAGGAACTGAGTTTAACAGTTTTATTAAGGTCAAAGCCGAACAAACTTCCTAAGAGCCACCCACTATTCCTCGACCATATTATATTTTAAACTAGCTTTTTAACTAGCGACTTTCGTTCGCGTTAAATTATTATAAAATAAAAATATTACTTCCTTTTTTTTTAATCGGTTTTGCTACCAATTTCAAGGGTTTTTTTTTTGCACGAAACCCTAATTCTTATTTTAAAATAAAAGAAGCCTTAGATGCTCCTTAAAACATTAGCCATCGGCCAGTAAAATCCCGTCAAAATCGGTCCAGAGAGTCCAGACGTTTCGAAGATTAGCCGTTTGAAACTGATTTTGTTAACAATTTCAAAAAAATGTGTTTTTGTTATAAGTGCCGTATATATTTTCTTAAGTAATCAGTAAAAAGCAGTTATTTTGATATTACAAACAGACACTTAATTTATTTGTTTAAATAAGTCGACTCCATTCATTTTAGTAGTTCAACTCGCAAAACAACAAAAATGTCTTCCTGCTTTCTCAACAATTCCTTCGTTCAATAGCTCATTCATTGTTATCGCGACTGCACGATTAAACGCGGTGCGACAAAAAAATCGCAAATGATATCCGCACAAGTTCTAGTGTTACTTGAGATAAATCTTATTGTGGCAATCATAGTAGTATTACAAGACAAAGATTCTTTTGCAGATTATTCCACCTTTATTTCTTCGTCTTAAAGTTTATTTTTGTTTGGTCTGCGTGCAGTATGATATTGTATTGCCTTTGTGATCGTTGTCATAGATAGTATTTTGACATTTTCATCCCATTTTACTGCATTGTCACCGCTGCAGGCTAATCGTCTGGAACGATGCGACAATGCGTTTCATTGTCGATTGTCAATGTTTTTGTTGTGTAATGCGTTTAGAACGTATCAGTTCCATAAATGAGGTGTTTTTTTTATTAAGAGTACTTTTTGAGGTTTCACATTCTTGTATTTGATGTATGTTGAATTTGATTTTGGTTCACCATCAAAAGTGAAAATGTTATGTTGGTCATTTAATTACTCTCTGCATGTATGTCTACATTAAAGTATTTGTGATACGTTATTGACAATATTCTAGGCTAAAATTCAATAACCAATTAAAATATAAGTGACACTGCAAAGCAAATGTAAAAAAATAAATCGTCAAATAACGTCTTAATTATTCACATAATGTTAACGAATGGGTCTAGAATTAAGAACGTTCTACAGAAATCCATGAACCTTATTAGTACCTAAATAAACTTCATAAACTGATATCTAAAGCATATTTTAATATGAACAAAATATTACCATCAAATGTACAGTCTAAATCCGTCCAGCTGCAACTACTAGCCGTACCAAAACAGCAAACAAAACGCTTGTACAACAAATAATTTTAGCAATAAACCAATGGAAAGGCGCCAAAGCCAACAATGGACTCCTTTGGAAATATCCTCATCCTTCAAATAAGATTTAATAACGTTTTGTTGGAACCCAATGCTCTTTTAACAAACTTCTTTGTCGAACCTATTTTGTACCAGCATCCAGTTTATCCTGAACTCCTTCGATTCTCGTCTGTTCTTTTAGTCCAAGTCCTAAAGAGGTGTAGTGGTATTGTTTAAGAGTTCAAGTTGTGCTGGTAGTATTTCAACAGCATCTTCCGTTGGATAAGTTGTTTTTTGTTATTAAAAATCTTTGAACACAATTGCGCTGGATTCGGGTGCTGCCGATTGTATTGTTGTGTTGGTACCACTGATCTGTTTTGTTTGTTATTGCTCATGGGGGCGCAAAAACTTATAATCACTGACGGGTTGAGCGTAAACGGCTTTTGTAAACATTGCGTTTTAGTATGGTTGTATGTTGCAACAGTTGATGATTTTGTGAGTTATGTTATTATACTTTTGACGAATTCATTCGTGAATTTACTTCTGCAACTACCCGATTTCTACGGCTCAAATTAGTCTTTAATAATCGAATGTCTTCGATATTGGAAATCGCGTTACGGAACTCAAATGGAGTTGGGCAGGACACCTAGCAAGGCGCGGTGATGGCAGGTGGAGTGAAGCTGCGACCGAGTGGCGTCCAAGGAATGGAAAGAGAAGTGTTGGTCGTCCGGCGGCGAGATGGGCAGACGACATTGTTGCCATTGCAGGAATATCCTGGATGAGGCTGGCACAAGCAGGGACTGAAAGCGGTTAAGGTTAGAGGTTAAGATACCTCAAAAAAATATCGGTACCGTTTTAAAATAAAGGTTGAGCTATACCGATACCTTTATAAATAAAGGTTGGGCTGTACCGTTAATTAACCCTTAGGGCGTTCGTGCACTACAAAGAATTTTACTGTCCGGCAGTCCGAATATTTACGGTCCGATGTGGCATGAAAATAACGTATGATTGGCATGTGCAATTGTCCATCTTTTAAAACAAACATAAAGGTAATAGTGTTTCTACCGAAACATACCGTTAAGCATTTTCAAACACAAAATTCCGCTACTGAAAAAAAAGGGTACCGAAATATTTCGGTACCCTTATTTAACGGTATGACGTCATACTGAAATTTAATGGTACCTTAATTTTTAGGTAATTCAGTCCCTGTGCACATGAGCGTGGAGCTAGACACAAGCAAAGAGAGGCCTTTACCTAGCAGTGGGTGAAGTCGGGCTGTGGATGATGGTGATGATGAATTGAAAATATATTATTTAGTAGATAATATAAGATCGCGTCCACATTTTGCCATTAATATTTAAGTCCCATGTGAATAACACTTCCTGAATAACGAGGATTCGTTGAGTAAGTTCTGAATACAATACAGTATTATACTAAGCAATGAGGGCTACCGTTTTTGAGCTCACCAGATGGCGCCACTGTCGCTTATGGTCATGTCAATAAATCTGTTTTATACTTTGGTACTTTACCAATAAACTTCATTAAAAGTTCATTTTGTTACGTATAATAACATAGTGTAAACTTCAGATACATTTATTACTAATATTCGCCCTAAACTTAGCAAGCGTGAAACATTTAAAAATCATTTTACCTCCAAGTACTAACAAATAAGATCATAAGTTGCTACTTAAAATCTTTAAGTCATAATTAATCAGGAATAGCTCATTCTAGACCACAATCGTGAATATTAATATAAATACGTGATAAAAAAGCACGCAACGCGTGAACTTTCTATGACATCTGACATTTCGGTGATCTCGCGCTACGCTAGCGCCTCTAGCGGTGAATTCACACGCGATTGTGTATCTTTACAGATCTTCTACTTTTATAGTTACATAAACTACATCTTCATCACACGAAAATCAAATACTACCCTCAAATGCCGAATCTCAGTAAGTCTTAAACATCAATAGGCACAAAACTAGTTTTACCATTACTGGTATTTATTCAGGGTGGCCCCCCGGTTGCGGTCGGGTCAGATGGCCCAAGGCATCAATATTGTCCCGGCGCTCAAACGTACCACCCTTGTAGGCGGAGAGTCGGTACCAACCCTTATGGAACATGTAGGGATATAGAAATGTAGGTTGTATGAAGGAATTGTTTTGACTCGTAGCTGTCCACTGTAGCTTCGTACTGATAAAGAGTAAGTAGGTTTTTACATACAAGCAGTTTGTATTTGAATAGGGAATGAAAAATAGTTGTCATAACAACATGAATCAGTCCAAATTAAGCCATTATATGCCGTTACGATAATTATTTACTTTTGAGCCGAGTTAGAGATGCTTGGCTAAGGAGTCAAAATTGCCATCGTTTCGTAGAACATTTAAGAAATAATACTATAAAGCGTGTAAGGGTATAGTCATATGGAAGACTGTGGTACGGACCATCAAACTGAACAACTTTCTCTATGGGACCATCATCGAAATCGTAAAAAAATAATCAGCTGCAATGCTGGATAGCATACATTTGGGTGGAGTAGGTATTTAAATTTTGTATGGGGCAGTTGATTATTTTTTTATGATCACGATGGTGGTCCCATAGAGAAAGTTGTTCAGTTTTATGGTCCGTACCACAGTCTTCCATTTGACTATACCTTTTCTGTTACACGTTGTATATAACTTTATTAGCTATATATTGTATACATTTCTCAATTAAAATAACCTATAGTAACTAACTTAAAAAATGGCGTCAAAAAACTCCTCCTCAACGCTGTCAACTGGTAATGTACCCAAGAGACTGGCGGCGTTGCCACGTTGTATGGCAACGCTAAGCCTTTGGCCAGGTAAAAACCAACCCTTGGGTCACGGGAAGTGTCAAGAAAATTCAGTACAATTTTTTGCACGGTGGAGGAAACCGGCATGTCTTACCACCAAAAATTGAAAGACATATTCTGATATCAGTTTCAGCATTGGACAATGGTACTATAGTTTCTGTTACGAGAATATATGGTCGCACGAAATTTTCATAATTTTCCTCTGAACTGATCGTTTAACGTTTCCATTCCACAGTAACTTCGCTTGTTTGACCAACACCCGGAAGTATACTCGGGATCACCGGAAGAATCATATAGCTCTTCGGCTCTTCCTATGCTTGGCTGCCGTGCACTTCCGCTTATGTGGTTAGGCAGACCAAGTAATTTCAAACAATTTTAGATCTTCAATGTTACCGTTACCTCTTCAAACAAGGGGCATGTGCTCATGTCCCGGAATTGCATGAATTTTTGAGTAGTCTCGTAGGTAGGAAACCTCTGTCTATGAAGATAGTTTGATTCCATTTATATTTGTCGCTTATGGCGGATTTCACCAATCAAACTAACCACGATCAGCACATCTGATTCTAAACTGCGTTCAACAGCTGTCAGTGCATTGCTGTCAGTGTGTTGTGTCATTGCTGTGGAATGTGGCCATTGACAGCTTTAAAAGCCGTTCAGATATGCTGATCGCGTTGAGTTTTATTAGTAAAATCCACTCTTAATATATACAAAATAACGCGTTTAATCGCGATACTGAACCCAGGCCAGAAATGCTAGTTTGAAATATAAAGGCTAGCTCACTTGGAACTTAAACAAGATCTTCAAAGTTTTAAGCTAAGTCCTGGTAGCTTACTTCTCAATAGGTACCTACCTACCATGAAGGTTAATGCCAGATTAATGTTAAGTGTTTGAGTTAAATACCTTTGTCCTAAATAGATGTTATTGATAAGGACAAACGCCAGATATTTCTTTGTTTTTTTCTAAGTATGTAGAAACGCATTTTCATGATTTCTTTTGTCATCCATCATCATTGTATTGCTCTTAACCCAATAGTTTTTGATCAGCGCAGCATATCTTCTTTCATACTTCTCTATTGTCGTATTCATCCCACGAGTCACTCACTCTATTTCTAGCAATCTATCAAACAGTCCATCCGTAGTTTCTTTGGGCTTTCTCTACTCTTGTAGCCATCCACATTCGTGCTCCAAACTTTTCAAACGACGTGTTACTGATTCCGTGAGGAAAGTCACGCTTTCTTTTGTTCTAAAGTTGTTTTTTGAATTTCCCAAACCCATCAACTACTGTTTCACGAAACTGCAAACCATGCCCGAAATCGACACAGCCAACAAAACAAAAACCCCGAAACCAGGTAAATCGAAACGATTTGATCGCCTCTCGTCATCGCCATACACAAAACCTAAATAAAGTACATCGGAGTACAACGTCCAAATTAGGCGCGAAATCGCTCACGAGGGCTCGCAAAAACCTCGTTAGAGCCGCCATGTTTGTTCGGCGACAGTAAGGGGCGCACCCTCTATGTACACAATCACCACACAATACTGTCCTGTAGAACGGACTGTGGACGCTGAACCGACCTTTATCTGCTACTACGTAAAGCTCAGAGTTCTGTGTGTAGTTTGATCTAAACGCAAGTTGCTGTGGCTAAGGGTGTATGTGCCGAGCCAGGGTGTGGGTAACACCCTTGTCGCGTTGTGCGACGGAATAGCTCGTATGTGAAATGGATATGCAATGCGATACTGAAACTGATATTCACTGGAGGTGAGAGCTAAAAAATAATTTCCACCTCTTACATAGAGGTGGAAATTATTTTTTAGCTCTTTTAGGGATCTTTTTGTACCTAGTTGGTGTTAAAAATTTACGTCATTTTCCTCGAGTCTATGATCTAAAAAACATGGGTCAACTTACTTTTTATGAAACACCTAAAAACAATTCTACCAATTTCCGGCAATGAAATGTGTCTTCTATGAACACTATATTTTCCTCAAGTGATAGTTTAAAACACCACCTAATGATTGATAGCATATAGTATACATTAACGTTTTGCCCTCAGGCTGTTTGGTACCAGGTTATGAATATTATAGGCCTCTACATATATTTCAATAACTGACTCAATTTGCATGATATAGTAGATGGGTACGCATCACGTGTCTACCAAATGATACAACGAAAACGACTTCGGCAGTGTCTTCTCGATCAGTGTTTTTATCAAAACATTTTTGATCTCCAAGATTAAAGAACTCTTGTTGTTTCCGATTCTTTATTTTATTGCTATCAGTATTAATTATTTTCTAATATGATAGTTTCCAGTCTTAGATGATTGTGGCTGCATTGATACAGGTTATTTCAGACGAATATGATATCAGTTCCCCAACACACTCTATAGGAATTGATGGACGCAAGTGATACCGCCAAACTCGTACTTAAGCGCTAGGTCGACTCATTATACAGGGTGTAACAGGACCCTTCACGAAGCCGTCAATCAAGCATTATATACATTAAACTAAGTAACTTAACGCAAAAATTATTGCTGGGAAAAACTTTTTTTGGGGTGAAAAATCACGTTTTACGGTAGGACTCAATGTAACGCACTCAAAACATTGTGCTGATGGATGGATTGAATAATACGGGGACCGTGGAGGTGTTTAGGTAATAATCTTACATAAAAAAACATGTATTTCAAAAAGAAAATGTGAAAAAGTTGGAAGTTTGACCCCCAATATATCCGTAACTAGGAGGAAAAAAATATCGCAATGACGGGGAGAACAAGTGCCTTTCGGCTTCGTGAAGGGTCTTGTTACACCCTTTAGAATGCCATCAACACGCGAAGAAGTTCTCTAAAAGTTTGTCTCCTCGATTATCTGCAATGTTACAATCCAAAACTGAGGTTTCCCAAAATAAATTCTAGTCTAAAATCTATAAACCTCTATCTAGTGACGGTATCCAAAAGGTATTCCAATATCAAATGGTCTTAAAAAATCCGGCGTGCAAGCTTGCAATAACGAGAAATTCTCCAAAAGAATGAAATACTTGTGTTGGGCGGCTGTAGTCATCATCAGGGCTCGTATCGATTGCGATTAGACCCTCTGCCACCCTCGCTTTGTAGGGTCGTCGCACACTGCGATGGGGTGACGCTTGAAGATAGCAATGCGTAGGAAATGAAACTTATAGGTCTTCGTCCTCTTTGTGTAGTTGGCGCGACATTTTTTTTAATTGTGTAGGCTTAATGTTCGCCTCCTCCACGGCGTCGCCGGTGGCAGTGCAGAGGTCATTTTAACTGCGTGGTTCTGGGCACAAGAGGGCAGAATTGGTGGAAAATTTTGTAGTAAATTGTCGAAGGCTATAAGGTTACAATGAATGTGGGATAGTAAAATAGAAGCTTCAGATTGCCTGTTTTAATGCAACAAACATTGTAGCGACCGTTACGCTCACTACTACGCTACTTTGGACTCCAGCCGTCAAGCGTTTGTTTTAAGAATTTACGAGTATTTTTGGATATTTTGACTCATAAAATAACTCACGCACACACACGATCACATACGATCACGAGCAAAGTCTTCCGTATTAAGATAAAGTTTGCTCTTCAACTCTGTCTTCTTCTTAATGTGTCGATGACAATCTAAATTGATCTCGCTTTCCGTAGCGTCCATTATTTCATGTAATGAACAAATGCGGTACACCACCACATTTTTATACCTATCAACACACGCCACCAGCACATTAAACTGACCGAAATTGTCAAATTTTCCCAATCAACCTTGAAGCTAATGCTTTAGCAATAAAGTTGAAATCTAATAAAGAAATTTGACAGATTGTAGTAGCTTGATGTGCTGGTGTCTGCGTCAAAATATCCTCCGATCAAACAATGTAGTGTTTCTCTATCCAACTGGCAGCCCATCCTTACTTTGAAAGGACGAATTAATTCCAGCAATTAATGGAGGGCTTAGGGTCGAAGTGATCCTCCCCTGTTCGCAAAATTCAATTATTGATACCGCCGTCTCTGCGAGGGTGCCTGAATAAGCCAGGGTTAAAATATAGCTGATCGGACAAAATCTTATAGTTCAAGGGGAAAAGTAAATGGTGTCGGGGGAATATTACTTACTTATATTCTTAATTAATTTTATTTATTATTTGGGTTCCCGAGTTGAGAGGAAATGCGGTAGGTATTTGAAGAAACTATCGCTGTCGCTTAGCGAGCGCTATTTCGACATTGGTGCGATAAGGACAACTACAGATCCGACACCTAAAAAGTCATAATTCGAGGTTTGGCTCTCGACTATTTCCTCCTCCAATATTCGACCAATTTAAAAGATATTTCAAGAACTGACTAAGAAGGATAAATACTGTGTCCCTATGTTTTTGTTTTTTCATTAGGTAATAGTTGTCAAATTTGTACACTAGGCCTCTGTTGACAGCGGTCCAAATAGGCTATTTTGAGCAATTTGTAAAGGTTCTAGTGCTGATACAGATTATGAATCATCAAAAAGGAAAACATAGGGACATAGAAAAGGTTGATATTTATTTAACTGTAAAAAATCATAGCTTTAAAGTCATAAACCAGTAAGAAAACAGGCGAGAGCGTTTGTATGGAGAAAAGACCACTCGCATTTCTTCTTAAGGTCGTTATTTTTATTTTTAAGGGATTATATGTTGCTATGAAGCAATAACCGAAGCGCAGTAAACAAGCAGCGAGTATAGTATTTAACGCACAAATACAATACCTAAATAATAAATTTAGTCAGGTGGATAGGTTTTGTTCCCGTGCCATTAAGTTTCGACTTAAATATTATAAGATTTTTAAGCAGTCAAGGGTCGTTTGATATTCGTATTAATTTGCACGATGCCCAAACTTATTTAAAACTAGCTTAACTTCAGACTTTGCCCGTTTGACGTCTATCAGTAAATGATTGTTTGAAATCGGTCGACTAGTTTCGGAGATTACCTCCTACATCCAAACTAACGAACTTTACCTCTTCATAATATCAGTAGATGTAGATTGCGTTCAAGCTCATACTTAGATTCATACTCCATTTAATACACACATACTGAAAAAATTCTCCCGTACCAAAAGACCTTCATTCATCCACAGCTTGAAGGCACCCATTGCTGGGAATAGGCCTCTATTTTCTTGTGCCAATCTCCACGGTCCTGTGCCATCATCCAGGTTTTTCCCCAGATGAAAACTATGTCGTCTGCCCATCTCGCCGCCCGACGACTCACGTTTCTTTTACCAGTTCCTGGACGCCATTCGGTGACAGCCTTAGTCAACCTGTCATCACTGCGCCTTGCTAGATGTCCTGCCCAACTCCATTTGAGTTCCGTAGCGCGATTTGCAATGTCGAATCTTTGTGCGTTTTCGGATTTCGACATTAGGAACTCGATCTATCAGCTCAAAAGACCACGTAAAGAAAATACAATAAAGAAAATAAAAAAATAAAGAAAATACCAAAAGACTACACAAAGAAAAAAATACAAGAGGTTTTAGTGAACCTACCCATAATAAAGATATATGCGTAGAAAAGCTTCCGCTTTTTCTACCCTTGATTATTAACTGAGCCACAGCCGAGATGGCATGAAGCTAATTAATTCCGCAACACATACACAGATTAAAAAAAAAAAACGTTTTTAGATAGTGTCCTTTTTTTTGAGATTCATCTCACTACTGCAGTTTCAATTTCCTAGCAACTCTTACAGAATTTTCTATATTATATTGGTATTCTTAAAAAATATGGGAAAAGTTGTGACTTTATGGTTTATGTATGTATGTCTTAAAAAAATAATACCTAAATGATATTTTGAATTTCGACATGGTTCTAGATCGGAACAGAATCGCTTGGTTTTTACAAGATTTTATTTAACTTGTTTGTATTTATATGTTTGTTTAGGTCAAATCTTGCCCCTAAATTTTAAAAGTTATTCCCAAGTGCCGATTGAGCTAAAATTTTGGATACAAGTTTAGTTTAGATGACAATGCATGGTTAGCTAAGTGACGTCATTTTAAATCCAATAGGGCAGACTCCCAAAGATGGCAGACTAGTTACTTTTTATGCACCCCCATTTTATTTTACAGAATGCATGACATGTTAAATGTTTTTTTTTTACATGCCTACGTCGTGTCCCACTGCTGGGCAAACGCCTCGCCTTTTTTCTTCCATACCTCTCTATCCTGTGGGATCTCTAGCCGTGTCCTTCCCGCAAACCTGATCAGATCGTAACGCCAAATGATTTTAGGTAAACAATAAAATAACACTTAGAAATTCACTAGTTAAAACCTCGTAGAAAATAGTCCTACTTAACAGCTAACATAATTTCCATTACGGGAAAACTTTCCATTTCCTAACCGTGGTGGGTGGTAATAGACAGACGCCTACACAATAAGTGTACTCAACCGCGTAATTACTTTATCACTTTGAGTATAGCCTATCTCAGTAGCAGCCACGGACTTAAGATTCGTGCCCGGTTGATGGCGAAAATGTGGGTGTACTGTTAGGTACCTCCGCTTAACTCTTCGGGAATTTACAGGCTTGAAATTATGTTTTTAAGGTTTAATGTCACTTGCACGTCATAAGACGAGAAGAGTCAATCGCTTTAAAATCGTTCTGACTTTCAACAGGATTGTCAGAAGTTTTTCGCTTAGCTTATGTTGTTCCAACACCATCATCATTTGCCTGCCCTTATCCCATTTTATTTGGGGTCGGCGCAGCATGTCTTCTTCTTCCATACTTCTGTATTAGTAGCCATCTCATCAGACACCTCCTTTCTATTCATATCATCCTTTACAGTCTATCCGTCGTTTCTTCTTCTTCTCTTGGTATTAAGACAGAATATCTCATGTGACAGTCTAGATAGTTTCAGAACTACGAAATTTTAATTTACTGAGTATGTTTGTCGAAACTGGTAACACAATTAGGAGGTCGAATATAACTACAATAAAATCCGAAGCCTTAAATAAAACTATGCTATTTTTATATCAGCTTCGGGTATAATATTCTCTTTCGCGTGATGTCGTTACGATTTTACAAAATACAAAAATGGATGGAATAATTTAGATTTTTCCTTGTTGGGTTCACTTTTTCGTATGAGGATTTGCAGCGTTTGTCCGAAGGGGAGCTTTTTGAGAGTTGATAGCATATTCCACCTTATCTACTTATTCTTTATCGTCGCCTTATCTCGTAAACTTTTAATTATTCGCCAACCAATCGCAACCTCAGTCGCTTCAAAACTCACAAATTCATACTTTCAGTTTGACTCGAAAAATTAAGTCATTTATTATTATTCAATTGCATCTTTTGAACAATTAAATAACCTAAGACAGACCCTGATAACCCGTCCCTTCGCCGCTGATATACATTCTAGTAATTTTTCATCTTTCAACAAAAACTGTTTTTAATAAACGAATCCCAAATTCGACGCGCTAATTGAACGGAAAACGGATGAAAAAAATCAGGAAAATCGGACACTCGTCGAGTATCTAGGTAAAATTCTCCCCAGTTATATTTTGAAACACTAGTGCGCAAATAACAAGAGAAGTAAGGCAGGGTACAGAACGGCGAGCGACAGAGTCGAGCACGCTAATTGCCACTTGAGCGCCAATTACGGGACGATACGCCGACGATGCGGTGAGGTCTTGGGTTTTGAGTTGCCTGTAGAAAATAATGAAGGTAAATGTGAGGTGTGCTAAGAAATATTCTGTTTAGTACGCTGGCTTTGTGTATTGATTCATTGAAGCTTTGGGAAGTTTTCGGCAGTCTTTGGTGAAAAATTTATATTTATTTGTGTTTTATTAATGCCAAATCATAATTGCTTGTTTTGTTGGGCGTAATAGTCGTATTATAAATAGCTCTGATATAATTTCACGTTTAAAACTGACTTAAAACTGCACACATCTAATCTTGCATTATTTTATTGCTCATTGCAACCCAAGGTGAATCAACAACAGCCAACACGAAGTGAAAATACCAAAAAATCCACCAAAATCATAACAACATCACATAAGCAACCCTAGTAAATAAGGCACGCATAATTCTTGTACTAAGTCCTGCAGCTAAGTTGAAGGGTCGCGAATGAAGAGCGAGCGATGTGAAACACTCAGCCCAGCGCGGATTACCAAGCGAGCGTGGAACGAGCCACTTTCCACCGTACTCCGACGACTCGACAAAAGATGTCGTTATGTCGAGCGTTCGTGCCGTGTGCACGCAGCCTAAGCTCTTGAGTTTCCTCTTAAAAAAAAAACTTGGCGTATACGCGTCTAATACTGCATTTTGTATGTATGTGGAATTTTCTTTTCTTTTTTGCCTTGTAGACTTATGTGCAGTTGCTTGGAGTGTTGTCGAGTTTTCTAGTGCAATGTTTACTCGTTTAAACCGTTGGTACGGTTTGACAAAAAGTCGTGACGAATAAACTGAAATTCAAAAGAGGTTTCACTGAAAATGTAGCATGTAAACATATTTAAGTAAATACTTGTACTTACGATAGACGGGGCAGCGCGAACAAAATCGTTATCTGCTTGCAAGAGCCAACTGGTCATTGCCAATTGCTCCAGTCCAGTTCTCGTCTAACGTATCAAAATTGCATAATTTTTCTATAAGACGCCACTGAGATATGGGAACACATTTTTCTCAGACTTCTTCTAATAGCCTCTCCATAGTTTCTTAAATCTCTTTGGTAGCTTGCTTATGCTCAATCCAATCAAACACACATTGACTCAACGCGACCGATTTTATTTAGATACTCATTAACCGTGGTATCTACAGGGTCAACCAAGCAACAGTCAACCAAGCATTATGTACATCAAACTAAGTAACTTTACGCCAATATATTGCTGGGAAACGACTTTTATGATTGGGTGAAAAATCACGTTTTACTGTAGGACTCAATGTAACGCAACCAAAACATTGTGCTGATGGATGGATTGAATAGTACGGAGGTCGTGGAGGTGTTTAAAGTAAAAATATTACGTTAAAATATTAAAAAAAAAAAACTAAGAATTCTAACTTTAAACAATTCTAACTTCAAGCAATTATACAATAAACTACAGAATAATAATCGTATCTCAAGTCATTATTTTTAATCAAATAATCACCTAGACGACTGTATTACTGAACTCCGAAGTTTAAAATACCGATGTACGGTACATCGGTATTATCCATAAAGTTTGAAAGTACGACTTACGTTCGTCAAAAAGTACGCTATGGCGAATTACTGAATTGAGAATGTTCATTATCGCGATGTACGGTACTCCGAAAGTTTGCTATGACGAATTACGTCATCCAGAATCTTCATCATCGAGATTCTGAGAGGGTATTTGAATGCACAGTGGCGTGCAGTTGTTCTCCGCGGAAGGTAGGCCAGCCACGCTAAGATGACCCTCAAAGTACTCACATCTATTGATATATTCACTTATGAGAAACAACGCCATCTAGCTTAAATATCAGGAATTTCAATGGAATTCTGTCAATACAAGAACGAAGGATATCGCTCCGCTACAAAAAATTCTAAAAAATAAAACAGAGAGCGCTGTAAACAAAAAAAAAAGGTAGAGTTTTCTGACCGGAATATTTGAAAAACAAACCTTTAAAATAAGCCTATTAAAACCAAAGTTATAAATACAAGAACTCCGCATTAATCAAGGTTCAAATCACGATTTACTGACAATGCAAACAGAAGAAAGATTAATTTGAAATGACGATGAATTTTAGGTTAATTCTCGTAATTCGGGTACCTACACATCTTTCTTTGGACACAACTTGAATCTTATCATTAAACGATTGTGAATACTTACTGTTTTTAACTTTTAACAAACACACTAACAGCGCAAACTTCACAACAGAACACCATTTCTAAGTTAATAAACAAATACAACAAATAATATTTACACTACTATACGTTTCAAAACGAATTACAAACGTCAGATATTATAAAAATCAAAACATTGAAGATCGCGAAATAAATTTTGCTAGTCACATGAAACAAATATGGCTTCTAAGAAAAATACAATTGTTATTTTGTCGATAAAAAAACACTACCAAATATAATTGCATCACTGCATACCGTTTTAGCCGGATAATACTTTGTGGGGCAGCCAATCAGTGGCCAGCTAGCCAGCTACACTCGCAGGAGTTTACGCCCCTATTTACTATGTGTGCCGTTCATATACACGAAAATAACGATCAGTGTGCGTAAATTTATCAATGGAAATTAGGCCGGCTGCGGCCTTGCCTCGACGGCCGGGAGCGAGCGTCGTAGTATTTATCAGTTACGTCACACGGCTGCGACAAGTTGCAATAAGTATTATAACAGGAGTTTTTTATTTTTTATTAATGTAGTTGTAATAAATGCATTTGTTGCGTTGTTGTAGGAATGGTAGGGTAGGCTAGGCCTAATTGCCTCTATGGACGGCACGCCCCTGTGAATGCAGTACTCCTAACAATCCTAATCCTAACTTCCTATCCTAAATTCCTAACCAATTTTATATAGATAGGTACGGGTGGAGTCTGATTACACGTTCACGTGCACGAAAAGCTATAATACAATTATTAAATTATTGCAGTAATAGGTCTAAAAATATAGCTTGACAGCCCCTTCGACCCTGCCCAGACTCCATAGCAACCACCATTACAATTTGATACTCCTTTGAGAAAACAACAGGTATTAGGTTGCGTGTTCCTATTTGTAATAAGAATCTGATTCTGGGCTGTGAAAATAGTCCACGACTATGGCCACAATTTGGCAGAACAGTTTTCAAATATACTTACTGATTGGTTATACAGGGTGTAAGCGGACCCTTCTCGAAGCCCTAAGCCTAAGCTTTTAGGTACCTAAGTAAACTACTTAGTTTAGTTTAGTGCGTAGAGTTAGTTAACTCTACGCAAAAAATATAGGAAACGGCTTTTTTTTTGTGTATTCCCGCTGACCTCACCGCCATGGCCCCACTGGTGGGGCCAACGGGAAAATACAAAACCGTCGTTTCGTTAACCCCACTACCTTAAGATCATAAAAAATAAGGAATGAAATAAACCTGAATGATGTCAGTGGGTCGTGGACGTATTTCAAGTAAAGTTATAACACTCAAAAAGTGTATTAAAAAAAAATGGAACTTTGACCCCCAATATTTCCGTAACTAGAAGGTTCCCAGTAATGGTCTAACAAACACGTAAAATACCATTAATGAAGCCGAAAGACACTTGGGCTTTCGGCTTCGTGAATGGTTTTCAATGGTAATGGTATTTGTATTCTGAATGCGGTCATCAAGTCTAGACCACAGTTCAAGATTTGTTTTTGGTATAAACTTGTATAGTCAAAACACACACTTTTTGCCATAAATCTTTTCTACTTTTTCAAAGTAGGTACGTTTACACACACTGGCACGATACCAAACAGCCAACTACACGCCATCAGCAAATAAAACGTATATAAGAATCTTCGTAGGTATTAAGTACGCACTAACCGCCCCTACATTGCGACTACACATGCTTAGGTAAATAGGTATTTGTATGCTGAGAACATGTACTGAAGCATTCTTGTATGTAGGTTCGAAGAACTACTGGATTTTTCTATTGTCCTGGTACCTCAAATATACGTATAATCTCAACAATGATGTAACTAAGATCTTATAACAATATTTGGATTGAAAAGAGTGTCCATGGAGTTTCTTGCCCATTCTTTTCCATAGCTATCTACGCTTTGGAATGGGCAACTACTAGTACTTCCACAAGCACTTCCGCCTTGTGTCTGTGACTGTAGCTTCGCCTTCTTTGTTTTTCTGTCATTCAAAAGTGCCTGTTATGGTCTAATTGAAATAAATGCTTTGAGTTTGACCTGTGTAACTTTTGTGTTTTTATGAAAATCAAGTTGTTTTTTTTATTCTGCTGCGTTACTTATTTCAGGAACTAACAGCCGCTCGATCGATATTTAGGTTGAGCCGTGTTTGCCTAGGTTGGTCCGTGGATGGGTGACCATGACCACCAAATACAATACGAGTTTGCTCCGTACCTCGGAATGCACGATAAGCCGTTGGTCCCGGCTGTCATTTGTAGATCTTTGACAGTCGTTACAGGTAGTCGGTGGCCCGAAAGTCTGACAACAAATTTTACCATGGGGTATCGTAATACCCAGTACTAACAAGGTTGTGGAGGTCAGATAGGCAGCCGCTCCATGTAAAATACTGGTATTCAGCTGCATCCGGTTAGACTGGAAGCCGA
Source organism: Eugnorisma glareosa (assembly GCA_947578425.1). NCBI lineage: Eukaryota > Metazoa > Arthropoda > Insecta > Lepidoptera > Noctuidae > Eugnorisma > Eugnorisma glareosa. The sequence goes on along the minus strand of OX387974.1, from coordinate 15,361,443 downwards.
CCCCAACGGGAAAAGGCTAGACTATTAAAAACTTATAAATTAAAAATACTAAAAAATTATAAATTAAAAAAAAACAAGATATTAGTTCATAACATTTTGTTTAGTAGCATGTTGCATTAAGTAATTGTAAAATATAAAAGAGCGGCGCCTCCTGGTACAGGCATTATATGCTTAAAAGGAGACATGCGGTCCTTCTGTTCATCAAGTCAAATGTTCTGGCGAAATGTAAGTTTAGTGTAGGTATGACCCTGCCTAACCCTTGGGGGACTATTGGCGAGACGTTATGTCATTAGTATTTCTATCAATCGTATACAACGTGTAACAGAAAGGGTATAATGATATGGAATACTGTGGTACGGACCATCAAACTGAACCACTTTCTCTATGGGACCACCATCGAAATCGTAAAAAAATAATCAGCTGTTCCATAGAAAATTTCAATACCTACTCGACCCAAATGTATGGGACAGCTGATTATTTTTTTACGATTTCGATGGTGGTCCCATAGAGAAAGTGGTTCAGTTTGATGGTCCGTACCACAGTATTCCATATGATTATACCCTTTCTGTTGTTACACGTTATATACGCTTCACATACATATGATGAATTATTTGCACATAAAGTAGTACAAAAAGTATCATCTTAATTGATTTTTAAAATAGATCTTACGGATGAAGGACTAAAACTTTCTATAAGAGAGTACTTTATATCAGTAATTCTAAAAATTCTAAAAAACAACAGGTATCACGGTGTGCTCGCGTAAAACCAGATAAGTAAAATCGATATTGCGATAACCTTTATCAGTAAAATCGATTTTATTTAAATTTATTATAATTTGGCTTAACATTACGACGCCTCACGCGATAGCTGAAGAGCGTTCGACGCCAATGCCACGATTTTCATTATTATTGCACTGATGAACTACTTCCTTTAATAAAATTTGCAATACGGCGCTGTTATTTTATGTAGTATTTGTTAAAAGCCCGCTGAAAGTTAGCTTTTCAATGTTATCTTACTCCTATTAAAAAGCGAGAGTTTGTGAAGATTGTATTTCTTACTCTTTCACGCAAAACTGCTGAACGGACTTGGATGGAATTTGGCACAGAAATAGTTTATAACCTGGAGTACCACATGTGATATTTTTATCCCGGTATGCGGTAGTACAATCGTGTGGGACCGTTACCGAACTCTACGCGGGTGAAGCCGCGGGCATAAGCTAGTTGTTTAAATTTATTTACTTACTGTCTTTTGCCAGCGGCTTCGCTCACATGGAGCTTAAAAATTATCCCACGGGAACGCCTCACGCGGATAAAAATCTATAAAGGGTGTAACAAGACCCTTAACGAAGTATGCCCGTTAAAGCCCCGTCAAAATCGGTCCAGCCGTTTCGGAGATTAACTGGAATGAACAGACAGACAGACAGACACAGTTAAATTTTATTTATTTTTAGTTTGGCAGGCCGCTCAACGAGTAACTGAGCTGAAAAGTGGAAACAGCTCAATTAATTCTCGCTTAATGACCACAAAATCCCAATATACACACATCTGGCAAAACAGTCCAACTTCATAACACAACACCGTACCGCTCCAACAAATTTAAACAGCACACAACAAATCAAAATCATAAACAAAACAGAATTATACAGAATAATTCATGAATAATAGATGAAGCGACATCCCCTACGCAGGGGACGTAGGTATCATCACTAGCCTCTTGTGCGTAATTAATCGCCAGGCTGGTCATGACGAGGCTGCTTTATTAAATTTTAGCGCTTTCCACCCCTCCTTCACCCCCCTACCCCCTCGCGATGAATAGACCCATCACTTTTACTATTCACAGCGGACGGTGGATTAGCGAGATGAATTTCCTGATTCTCGGGGGGGTTGTACGAATTGTGCGTAGTATCTATCTCACCCCTCTTTTACTATTGATGCGGATTTGCTCCGATTGCGTCGCGATTATTCAGCGATTGTTGTGCTGAGACTATTTTTTAAAGCTTGACTTTTCGTTATTAAATATTATTTCGTGTTGTATACGTTAAGCAATACAAACGTGCTAGATAGTGTTTCCCGTCTGTAATAGTAACGAACTTTCAACCCCTATTTAATTCATCTAGGGGATGTTTGTTTTTAAAGCACTATTTATTCTATTTTAACCCTTAGCACTCTCGTTATATGAGAAATTCCTATAAAAATGTCATGCTTTTAGACCCAGACGTTTGGGCTATGTGAAGTCTGTCAGTGAATTTAATATATTAATTAACTGGTTTATGCCCGCGGCTTAGCTCGCGCCGAGTTCGGTAATAGGGCAGATGACTAAAAAAATCTAATTAGTCCGTCAGATAGATTTCCAAAAAATATTGAATATGTATTTTTTCTTTTTTCACATATACAAAAAATTAAGACGATACAGTGCGTGGAAAATTTGCGTGACGTCACTTGTATGTACACTTTTTACGTACAAGTGACGTCACAAGCCCCCACTGCAATTATGTGATGCGTTTTATCTTCGTCACTTTTTATTGATTTGATAAAACAAAAAATACGTCAAAATCAGATTTTCTTTATTCAGGAATCATCCGTATTATCCCACGGAATCGTACTAGCGGGATAAAAAGTATCCTATGTGTTAATCCAGGTTATAAGGTATCTCTGTGTCCGTTCAAGCGTTTTTGCGTGAAAAAGGAAAAAACATCCGTACATACTCACAAACTTTCGTATTTGTATAGTAGTAGGATTTGTAACATTTTACAATCCAGTATAAAGGGTGTAACAAGACCCTTAACGATGCCAAAAGGCACTTGTTCTCCTCGTCATCGTGATTATTTTTTTGTTCTAGACCATACCTGGGAACCTTCTAGTTACGGAGATATTGGGGGTCAAAGTTCCAACTTTGACGGTTCACGACTTCGTTAAGGGTCTTGTTACACCCTCTATTATTCTCTCTCTGTTTCAACGAGTAAAGGTTACTAACAAATTGTCGAGCTTTAACCCAGCGCGTCATAATTGAATCAAGCATTACTTTGCAGCGTAATGTCGGTATTAATTTGCATTTTGTCGTGAATAATGCAATTTATTTTGTGGTCCACAACGAGCTTATGACGGTGTTGTAATAATTATTCGGCAGTTCAGTTACGAAAGTGAAAACTCAACTACAAACATTTTGACTCTTAAATTTGAGCTATATATTGGGCGGATTTCACCAGATTAAACTGAAAGCGATTATCGCATCTAAAGCGCGTTCAAGAGTTGTCTGTACCAATATTCCACAGCAATGAAGACACTAACCGCTCTTGAACGTTGATCTCGTTAAGTATCATTGTGATTCAAATTTCTGCCTAAGTCTGGCATGAATCCATTTGATTGTATATACATTTAACAGAAAAATTGCCACTGAAATCAAATAAAACAGGCACAAAAGCTAAATTATCTGCCATATGCAGTGTTTCTTTGAACATTGGCATCTCAATTTGCGATGCTAATCAAATGTTAATACTAATGGGCAATTCAGATTCCCATTAGGGTTGTCAACCCGCCCTCTATACATACCGAGGTATATAAACGCGCCCGCCCGACACATACACGCCCGAGGGTGTAATATTTTTCACCCCAACAAAAACATACCACGGTTTTAGCTCGCAGCGAAAGTTTCGCCCCTTTGTCCGATCACAATGTGCGTACGTTAGGCTTGTATTTTTTTTAATAAACCGGCTCAGTAAAGCACCGAATCGATGGCCTCCGGCGAATACGTCGGATCACACTGTTAATTATTGACACATCAGTTTTTTATTCGGCTCCCCGGCCTCAAAGCGCCATTGTGGCCGTCTAATATTATTCCTTTTGTGTAGCACGCCACTGAAACTGGCTATTTCCTTACCTTTGTACCGTGTTACGTTTTGGGCGAGACGTGGGCCTTTGTTCGTACTCAATTATTGTTCGAAAATGACTGGTTATCAATTTTCTTGGGGTACGATGTTGAACTGTATTGGACTTTAGAGGGCTTCAATAAAGCGTTGTTTGAGGTTTATTTGAGGATAAATTAATAATTCGTTTGGTATTTGTTTTCTGATCAAAGTTGATTGTCGGAAATTATAAATGTCAGGATGTGAAATATCCCTCCAGTAATGACTTTGATGCGACGAAATAAACTTTGTCTCCGGGTGACTGTTGGTAAGAGTAAACATAAATTCTAAATAAAAATTCTATAAAGCATAAGTCTATAAAATATAGTAGATGGTCCTCGTGCCGTATTTTCCAAAAATACTTGCCAAGTTCCCAGTAAGGTCATATATGTTAGTAGCACGCATATTATTTGTTCATATTGACGAAGCAAAATTACTGTTTGCACAAACAAAGCTATTCAAGTACCTCATACATAGGAATCTTATTCATAAAGATTTACTATTTGAAGTAAACACAGGACATGATCCCATTAATATGTTGTTTTAATATCTGAAGCCAAAGCAATCACTACTCGTAATAAAACTAAAATTCTTATTGTTAGCGCAAACGGCAATGAAACAAAATGGGATCGACTTTGCCGAGCCTTCGTGGTTTTTTGAAAGATTACATTTTTTTTTTGGACGTTTGATTGAAAATGTGTCTTTCAAGGGGTTAATAATATTAAGCTATCCATCTTTATTAGGTAGACTAGCTGTTGCTTGCTGTTGTAATATTACTTTCCTATTTGTACCTATCGGATATAGTTAACAATTTTACGAATTTTAATTTTTTTTTTCAAGGATCCCTAATACTTTTTCTAAAATAAGGGTAGCCTAAGTTACTACCTATAATATATTAACTATCTGAACATCAGCTAGCTACCAGTAAACGTTGCGTCAAAATCGGTCAAGCCGTTTCTGACATTAGCCGGAACAAACAGACAGAAGACAAAAAAATAAAAAATAAAAGTGTCATAAGTGCCGTATATACTTTCATATGCATTCAGTAAAAAGCTGTTATTTTGATATTACAAACAGACACTTCAGTTCTATTTATTTATATACTGGATGTATCGGTTACGTTCCCTCATTAAATCAATTTTACTAAATAAATTTCACATAGGCTACAGGGGCAATTATATAGCGTCGAGAAAAGGTCCATGATTCGTGTTGGTCGTTTCTTATGGAGAAAATTCTCCCGGATCAAAGGACCAATTTTTTTGAGAATAAAAATTAATTAATTTTAATTATTTTTTAAAACAATTGTGAAACATTTAATTGAATCGCAAATGTCGCAAATCATGATTGACGACTATTTATTGATAGATAATATTATGTAATTTTAAGAGGCATTTTAAATGTTATTAAGTTTTCCATCAGGAATGTGCCGGGAATTCTGCCCGGTTGATGGCCAAGCTAAACCCGTATTACAATAGGACTAAAACATAATTGGCAAAATGTGCCTAACCCTTCGGGGAAATGCTAGCGTGATGTTATGTTATTGTGAAATTTTCAATCTTTTGTCAACCGTTGATATACAGGGTGTAACAGGACACTTCACGAAGCCGTCAACCAAGCATTCTGTACATCAAAATAAATAACTTTACGCAAAAATTATTGCTGCGAAACGAGTTTTTTTTTTGGGCCGAAAAATCACGTTTTACGGTAGGACTCCAATGTAACGCACTCAAAACATCGTGCTGATGGATGGATTGAATAGTACGGGGGTAGTGGAGGTGATTAAAGTAAAAATCTTACAATAAAAACATGTATTTAAAATAAAATAAAACTTGTGAAAACGTTAGAGCTTTAACCCCCAATATCTCCGTAACTAGAAGGTTCCCGGGTATGGTCTAGAACAAAAAAAAATATTGCAATGACGGACGGCGAGAACAAGTGCCTTTCGGCTTCGTTAAGGGTCTTGTTACACCCTTTATTATAACTAAAAAAGTTAACCCAAGTGTTCTCAACCCAAAGGACCAAAAAAAGCTCAAACAACTTTTAATCAGCGATCCTGCCACCGGGCGATGAATAATTGAATATTGAATAATTTTTGTGGTAATGAAATACAGAGCGGCGCTTACCGGCGACGTCACTACCTACCCCGATCTAGATAAAGGGTTGAATCACGCTCAACACGAAAGTAACGGATACGATCGGTTTTCGATAACGTGTACTAAGCACGGAAACCTTGCCTCTTAAAAAAATGCCAGCACCAAATAAAAATCGGTTCAAATATTTTATGAGGTTTAAAGAGTTGTGATACTGGAACAAATCGATGGGCAATACACGCATTTTTAAAGCTTGTAAAGTCGTAAGCGTGACGTGCTTTATTTTTACGATGATTTCTGTAGATTTTGATTGTTTGATTTGAATTTTAATAGTGATCGAATAAGGTCCTTATAAGTGCTTGTCGATTCTTTTGAAATGCAATATTTTGGTCTCTAAGCAACAGTAATAGAAGACACAATAAATTCCATTCGAATATACAACCTGATAGCACTTCCGACCAAATTATAGTCACCTTGGATGTACAGATAGTCAGATTTATTAGGACTCAGGAATCTACTAAATAGGTCTATAGCCCACAGGTACCAAAATCAAGCTATTCAATATAAGAAAGAAAGAAAGAAAAATCATTTATTTTGCACAGACTACAAACGATAATAAAACATAACCATAAAAAATTGAAAAAGAACATCAAAGCAAAAAACAAAAGTTAAAATAAAATCTAATATTACCTTCGCAGAGAATACTATTCTTCGTCTACGATTGTCTTGAGATCCCCTATGGTCACACCATAGAGAACCCTAGAAAGTGCATGTCTGGCTTTGGTGACACCATAGACAAGCACTTTCGACGCGACATTTTGACACAACGATGACATAAGGAGATCCCAAAACATTCACAATATGATTGTTTATACCTAATAAATGAATTTGAATGTGAACTACTGAGTATCGTGAACTTAAAGTTAAGCTTTTATTAGGCCAGAATAATAACCATATTCGAAATAGCCCTACATGGCTATCCCCATATTTTATAATTGTCTCCTTCAGATGCGGGCTGATTGACTTCAATGTGCACCAAAATTGTTACACAGCTCTTTTGCAATATTCTTAAATCTATGTGTATCAATAGTGGTCATCTTCCGGACAAGCTGATGGGCTTGACCAAATTCTGCTACGTACTTTTTAAGACACTTAGGTTCGTTTTATGTGTAGAGCGTTAGTCAAGGACAGATATCGTCTTGAGTATAGATTTTCTAGAGAAAATCGTTACGTTTGTATAGATTTAACCATTTGGACTTCAATTTTGAGCATCGGTCTGTGATACGAGCCTAAATATTGGCTGTTCAGCTTCCTTAAACCCAACATTTCTAATACTTACCAATAAAACCAATCAACCTACAACTTGACCGAACAAAACAAGCGTAAAGATAAATAGCTTGAAATCCTCAGCGGCAAAGTCCAAAGGACAGTGTAGGGTTGAAGTCTTTTCAACTAACATGAAAGCGTGCGAGGTAGTGGCGGCGGCGTAACGCGATCCTTTTACAAATCGGCACCGCGAGCCTCAAAGCTTTGTCTTTGCCGCACATCGCCGCCAATCATATCACCACTTACTTATTGAACTGTTGGAGAAATCTTCTTTTTGGTCCTTTGTGTTGGCGAATTTAGAATTGGACAAAGGTTAAGTAAGTGCGTATAGATGGCATTGGAGATGACTGTGAGTTAAATGTGGTATCAAAGTGGTGGAAATATTAGCCAGTGACTATCAAACTCACGATGCAATAATAAAAGGTTCTTCTCGTAAAGAATTAATCACCACTTTAAGTTATAGATTTTAGAATTTAGACCATCAAATCCAATAACAGCATTGCATTAGATCGATTTAAAAAGCGTCAAAGCGATAAATAGGGTGTCTATTTATCGCTTTGACGCTTTTAAGAATTGAGATGTATCAAAAAATATAATTACTTACAACTAAACATAAACTCACGCCTATTTGCCATGGGGCGTAGGCAGAAACTACACTACGCCACTTGCTACGATCCTTTCATATTCCTTTTGCTTCGTCAACGTTCATCATATATCCTATCTGTGGTTTCATACAGGAAGTGCGAGCTCGCTCATGCCAACTTAAGTACAGTGAAGGCACATCTATGATTTAAATCCGTAGTTTCAACAGGGCACGGCTTCATTTAAACTGAACTTTTTTACCGCTCTCAATGTTTATGCTTTGAAAATATTCCGAGAGCATTCACACCATCGATGCTGCGGCCGATTGAATTTAAAACGTTTGTAAATATATTCCGCGGGTTTTTTATAGTTTTACTTTCACATGGGCCTAAAAGAGGCATTTGTGAAAACTCAGGATTTAAGTTCATTGAGTCTATTTTAATACTCAACTTATATAGATTTGTAATTAGAAATGGAATGAAAATGTAGCTTTCCGTTGGTCTTTTTGGATTAATATAAATTGGTTTTTTTTTCAATCGATTGAACAACTCTCAAACATTTATTAGGTTTATAGGCAATCAATCAATCAATAGTCTTTATTTGTAAACATAGGTTACAACAGTTTGCAAGATGTTACAGTTATAAATATTATAGTTTTGGCAAAACATGTAGAAACAAACAGCACAACACAACAACAACAACACAGCAACACACACCCACACACAGCAACATTACAGTACATTTAAAGGAGGCTTTTGCCCATTAAGTAAATTAGTCTATTGGTACTATTATTATAAATAGGTAAAAGTTTAATTAGTAATATAAATATCAATTTTAATAAAATGCGTTAGATAATGTCAGGCAATGTCTTTCATTGCAGCATATGAAGCGATGACACACATTGTTACCAAGCTACGTCTTCATTCTCATACCCAGATCCCAACATATTTGGCTTCGGCCCAGCATGTCTTCTTCCATATTTCTCTATTCGTCGTCATCCCAGTAGTCACCCACTTTCTAGCCATATCATCTTTCACACAGTCATATTTTCTTTGGTCTTCCCCTATTCTTACAAAAAAAATAAGCTAGCTATAGCCAAGCTACGTAAGAATCCCAAATGTTTTATTCCCCCTACAGATTGCCAAGCGTGGCATTGTATCATTTTCAATGATTTATGGGGAACTCCTACATACAGCCTCATTTAAATGTCCTCCTTATGCAGGTATTGTATGTTTATTGTTGAAACAGCGAATCATTCGTCATTCCATGTGACTTATCGTAAAACATTTTACGATCTCTGGTTTCCGTGTTGGTCTAAAAACAACCGCAAATAAATCGGGCCGCCCTTGTGACATCGTACTGGTTATGATATGAAAGTATGTCGAATAGCTACTTGGCATTTTTCTTTTTAGCGGGTAGATTGCAATTTATATTGAGCCGGCTCAGATCTCTTCAAGTTCGGGGCTAAAACTACCGTCCATCAATTCCTGAAGTGTGTACTTGTGCAGGCATCAGATCACACAGGGACACACGATCTCATGTGTCCCATTGTTTCTGGGACACCATTGCACTCTAGGCTAGAATCGGCTCTTATGTTTATTTGAAGAGAACACTTTGGGAGCTTTATTAGACCAGCAGCCATTAATCATAGAATTGAAATTGAGAAGAAAATCATTTGAAATACAGCGGCAGACATCAGTCTGGTACGCTGAAATGAACGTTATTGGCTATCGGCTTTCCATATTTGCAAGCATTCCATATTTTTTGAACTGTCGCTCGTTGCCCAATAAATGTGAAGTTGAGGATTTTTTTTTTTTCAAAGTAGAGGTTTTCGTTTGTTAGCTTTTTTTTGTCATAAAACAAATGCATCATTTTATTAGGGGAGGACACTGGCTCCTGCAACACAGTTTCAACTATCGCAGGAGTCAGAGAATCCAATAAACCGTGTACAATGTTTTTATGTCAATAAATATATTTTGATTTTTGATTTTTTGAGGATCACAGTTTGTCAACATTACCTTCCATTACCTTCTGTATGTCGAGTTTATAGACACAATTAAAAACCTATTGTGTCTCGCGTAGATCTACGTTCGTACTACATACGAAGAGTTAATAGACTTATTTTTCTAACGTGTGGGTGTTTGAGCGAACCTTAGTTTTTGTTAATTAGTGAATAAGACCTTTAAAACAATGTTTTCATGTGTCCTTAAACTTCCATCTCATGTCGTTAAACTGGCAAAATGAATTGTTTTTTCCGTCTCTTACGCAATTACCCAGTAGACGTTACAAACACTAATTTCTAAACCGATAAATATATTATTTTTAGACTTGATCATGACATGACCTTTCTTAAGCCCACGTGTCCTAACATGGGTTACCCCAAGGCATTGTCAAAAGCACGAGGCCCGCAATATAAAAATAATTTCAGCAAAAAAGCAAAGTACTTTCTACTTTTGAAAGTAATATTTTGTTGTCGTTTCCTTGTACTAGAATTATGCTTCTAATTTACGAGCAGACGTATTTCACAAGCGCTTTTGGAAACATTTCTAACCATTGTCATTAGCATAAAACGGTAAGACGATACCTAAAGATTGTTTGTATAAATAGCTGTATATCCAAATGTTTCGTTAAACCTTCTTTGTAATGGCAGCAAAAAAAGGATCGAGACGTACTTTCTGAAATTGAAACGACGTAGCCGACCGTTGTGTTCGGCAACTTTTCATGCCTAGCCAGACCCTAATGGAAATGACAAGTCTAATGTAACAAGTAACAACTGAAAACATCCCGTTGGACGGATGTAACAAAGCATTCATTTTCTGATGGCGGTAATCTCGCCGAAGGGCGGCCATTGTTCGTCATTTTCTCTACGGGCCTATATTTTTTTTCGTATTTTCTTTTCGAAAAGAATAAAAATTGTGAACAGTATTGTCGCGGCGGAGGCTCGCGCCGTGATCGCGCAAAAAGGAGCCCTGGATGACAACGAAATGACGGGAGCGTCCGCGGGTGGCCCCCTCCCCCCTCTTGTAAAAATGTCGCCGAGGGAGGGGCGGCGTGCCTACGACAAGACGGCATTTTTACACACCGTCGCCGAACCGGCAGATCGTATACACCGATTTGGGATCAACAGAAATTGAACCGTGACACGTGGAGCGAGACCCTAAAACAGCTTGGTGGCGTGCTACTTGACTTTTTAAAACACGAGCCGTGTTTGCGATAAATCGATAAGTATATACGCTACACGCCAGCGGCAGAGGGTACAAATTGCACGGATTTTACAGTTCTTTGTGTTGACACGCCAGGGGTGGGGTGTTTAGTGGTTTCCGTTCGATGTTTTAGGAAATATGAAATTTTCGACTTTAAGTCTCATACGACGTTTTCGTCTGAATGACTGTAGAGGACCCTTATCCCTTTTTGCTTTACATATTTTCGTTTATGGAATTCCTAGCGGCAGCTATAATAGAGGTACACTGTTTTCATTTGAAATAATAAATCTCATATAAAACATAAAAACTAAGATACGAACCCCGACATGAGACTCAATACGTTTGAGAACAAGATTTGTTTTGTTTCATGGTATAGCAGTGATAGCAACACCACTATGTGACCGTCGGACTGTCTAGTCTCGAGTCGAAGACCTCTGATTTTTCGAATTCATGTGCGTATTGTATCACTTGCTTCGGTGAAGGAAAACGAAGCAAGAGTGAACAGGCATCTTCACGCTCGTTCCATCATAGACCTCATCTATCGCTTTCCATCATGCGTGATCGAGGTCAAGAGCAGGCCCATGTTGTGATAAAAAAATATAAAAAAAAAACATCGTGAGGAAACCAGCATGCCTGAGAGATATTTCTTGACGGCATGTAAAGCCAATCAGAAGCTCATGGGTGGCATAAAAACTCTGACACTAGGTTAGGAACCACACGATAAAGAAGAAGAGTTTCATGGTCTGAATCACAGTCCGAGAAAGATCTAAGTCCACAGGAACGAAGTCGCGGGCACAGCTAGTTACCTATGTTATACATTGTAGGTGCCAATGCTACTGACCAAGCCCTAATAAGTACAGGGGTGTTACTATGACTTCTTAAATCAGGAGTGGGAAACAGACGGAGCTATACAGGTCGTGTAGCCTTTACCACACTATAATTACTCCTGCTTTAAGACGACATGGTAGGCCATCTGACCACCCATTTTGATCAAAGTGCTAACTAAGCAACAGGAATCATGACCCAGTACAAACGGCCGCGACATACGAGTCACTTTACTCTGTGTAAGTTATATCATCACCACTGCTCTCAAAACGGTGGAGGAAAACATCGTGAGGAAACCGGCATGTCCTTAGAACCAAAAAATCGAAAACATGTGACATCTACCAACCCGCAATGGTCCCGCGTGGTGGATCACAGTCAACTCCCCCTCATAGAGAGGAGACCCTTGTCCCAGCTGTGGACTGCCTCGTTGGTCTAGTGATCGCAAGCGCGACTGCTGAGCACGAAGTCCTGGGTTTGATTCGCGTTTCGGGCTAAATATTATTGGATCAGTAACAGCCTCTGGATTTGTGCCCAGTTGATAGCAATAGGCTCGCCACCTATTACATGGGACTTATACACAACCGGTGAAATGTGGGTGTACTAATAGGTGCACGTCGGCCTAGCCGATATATGTAACGATTACGCTCATGCCAGAAGTCAGTAATTTCATCTAGGCATTTTCTTCTGGGTCCCGTCACTTTTTGTGCCGAGCAGTCTTTATATTCTGACTAGCGACCCGCCCCGGCTTCGCACGGGTGCTATGTTATCCATATAAACCTTCCTCTTGAATCACTCTATCTTTTTAAAAAAAAAACCGCATCAATATCCGTTGCGTAGTTTTGAAGATCTAAGCATACATAGGGACAGACAGCGGGAAGCGACTTTGTTATATAATATGTAGTGATTATGCTTCGCTAACTAAACATTAACTTGTTGCAGATCGTCTAGGACAAGACCAAGTGCAGCAGTACTTTACCCAATACCCGGAGCTGAAGCAGGAAGGTGTTGCAGAGTACATCGGCAGTCCAATCCATCAGAAGACTGACGTTACACCTGAGAAGCTGTTCAGTAAGAAGGACTTTGGTAAGTAAACGAGTTTGTCAACATTCATCAAACAAATGAAAAAAATAACATCCAAGTGCGAGGCAGACTCGACACGAAGGGTTCCGTACCATTACCTTAAAAAAATAAATAAATTTATTTATTATTCACAAAATCCACAGCTCTTTACAATTTTGTCTTAAACTATATAAACTAATCCTACAGCCAATTACGGATTTACAATTTAATAGCTATACAAAACATTGCTAAGAGTACAGCGTGAATGAGTGTGTAGGAGTGTGCATGAAGAGTTGCAAACACTTTTACAATAAAACACTTTTGTTGTATAGGAGCCCTCTTAAATAATTATTTTGTTCTGTTTTTAGTATTTGTTGTTATAGCGGCAACAGAAAGGCTTATGCCCGACTCGCCAACGTTACAACTCGTCATCAAAAATTGTGTTAATTTTAACTGTCTAGCAATCATGGTTCATGAGATACAGGCTGGTGACAGACAGACAGTGGAGTCTTAGTAATAGAGTCCTGTTTTCACCCCTTGTGTACGGAACCCTAAAAAAAGAAAAAATAAGGGGAAAGTATGCTTCATATCCCACGGAAAATTTCTTCGGTTCTTCGCTGTTTATCAGTAGCAGCTCGTCCTCTATCACATGGAGCTGAAACAAAACTGTTGAAATGTGGCTGTACTAAATGTACTTCCTTCCTAACTGTTAATATGGGTGAATTCTCAATCCAATATTCCTCGTTCATGGTTCATGGTCGCAAGCGCGGCGGCTGAGCAAGAGGACCTGGGTTCGATGCCCGGGGCGGGCAGTGTTATTGGGATTCCATCAGGAATTTATCAGTAACAGCCACGGAGTCTGGATCTGCCCGGTTGATGGCAATAGGCTTGCCCCCTATTTCATGGGACTTTAACATAGTTGGCGAAATGTGGGTGTACTATAAGGTACACCCACATTCTCCTCCACCTCCACCACCACCTCCACCTCTGCCTAACCCCTTCAAGAAACCGGCGTGATAGAAGATAGATATGAAAGTTCTCAGTCTATTCCCCGTAACAAAAGATCAATATATATCCGACGATGATTCAATTCATTGAAAGTACTTATTCCTTCTCGTGCCACGCATGCACGTATTGCACGTACGAACGCATCCGCTAAAGCACGACGCACGCGCACGCACTCTTACGGACATAGTCTCACGTAGTACTCAAGATAACCGCTTGGCCACGACCTACGCACTCAAGCGACATGCGTCTGGGTTGGACTCCACTAAAGCGAGAGGAGAAGAGATTCTTAGAAGCTACGGTGTGTCTACCGAAGCTGTACGGAGATGTGCAAAGCGGGGAGGAAAAGAGATGTGCAAAGGTCAAGCACCTGCAGGTCGCGCGTCGCTCACAGCACGCCGCTCCGCTGTGCGCTGATGGCTGCTTAACCGCCGAGTATAAAGGCTGATATCACGTATTTTTAATAATACTCGTATTCACGATTGTGGTCTAGATTGGGCCATTCCTGATTATTTATGACTTGAAGATTTTAAGTAGTTACTTAGGATCTTTTTTGTTAGTAGGTAGAATGTTTTTTAAAATGTTTCATGCTTGCTAATCTTAAGGAGTATATTGTAAATATGTATCTATGTATGTATCTTCAGATACATATTTAATAAAATAAACTTTTTTTTTTTTTTTTCTTTTTTTTTATTACAACGGTTGTGTTTAAAACCAATTAAGGTAACTAAAATATACAAAATAACAAAGCAAAGCAAAATTTTAAGTGAAAATAAAAGAAAGAACAACACTTTCATAATTTCTCTCTTCATGAAGTTATTGATAATTTAAAGTGTTAAATAAATTATTGACATGACCTTACTCGAAAGTGGCGCCATCTGGTGAGCTCAAAAACGATAGCCCTCATTCGATTGGTCGTTTACAACACATCTCCTCATCCTCATCGAAAGCAACGTCGGAGAAAACAAATAAAAGGAATTGCTTGGAGCTGGTCGCAAACCACCGCATCGAGACTCGCGCGTAGCGACCCGTAGGAAACAAGATAAGCACGCGCGTTTTTCTTGACGCATCGACTGAGGTCGTAAACGTAGCTTAATACTGCTAATAAAAACCTGAGATTGCTTAACTACTGATGAATTTGTAGTTTAGACTTCTCCTTCGTGTCGCTGGCGAAACAGTAGGTATTTTAAAATGTTTTTGGCCCAAAACTTCGCCAACATCACGGCGTCGTCGGTGAGAGCGCAGAGTTCACTTTGGCTGCATGCTTTGGGAGACAGAGTGCTGGATTGAGAGAGGAGCATATTGCAGCGTAATTTTGGAATAAAAAATATCTATTCTTATTCTTTATTGCACACAAAATATAAAAGTAGGACACACAAAATTACAATAATATATTCAAATATATATATATAATAATATAAAAATATTATGTTTATTTAATTAAGGACAGAGAACTAAAAGTCTATTTTTTAAGAAAAATAAAGGTTAAAGACTAAGTACAACATGTGACATCTATAAGGTTATTTGAGGTATCACCTTATCACCTGATGTTATTGAACACGGGCAACAACATTTTATTCTATACTAAGAGGTTAAGTTTGGATGTAAATCTTCGTAACTCCTAATCCGATTTCGAAAATTATTTTGCTAATGGGAAGCTACATTATCCCCCAGTGTTATAGGCTATATTTAAAACGTTTCCGTGGGATAATTTCCGCCCATAACTGGAGCGAAGTAGCGGGCAAAAGCTAGTACTGAATATTTCCGCTCAAAAATCGCAATATTACACATTTTACACGCCTGACTAACTAACTCCCGCATACACGTGCACAGTAATTCCCAAAAAAAAAACCAATGCAATCGTATGCGCAAGCGCATCATCATTCCGCTCAAATGCCTTTCCATATTCAAATTATCAGATCTGTCGATCAGGGCGCGAACAAAACGCCTTTATGCTTGTAAAATTAAACGTATTAATACTTATTACAAATGCTCTGCTTTTGTTGGAGTGTGCATCTGTCTGTCTGTTGGTCGATTGTGTAGAAGAGGGGTTATGTTTCGTGAGTCTCTTTTGTGAGATGTTATCTACCGCAGGATAACGGTAGCTGGCTTGTTTGAGAAGTAATTGTAAACGGGAAGGTGGTGGGAGACATGGAACTTTACTCAAAGAATAATTTTTGAAACATATTTATTAAAATTATTTATTTATTTATAAATAGTAGAATCATTATCTATAAAAAATGAAAAAAACAATTGTATGGTCAACACAGAGCCAATTACAGGTTCTCACGAGTAGATACAGAGAAGGTAGTAGAAATCTTAGGATCACTAAATAACAAGCACGATAAAAAATAAAAATAAACGGAATTAAAATAAGATATTAGATAACACCAGGTTAGGCTAATGCTTTTTTGCTTTTTTTTCGGGTGGTATATCATCAAATGACTCCTCCCGCTCTGGGCTGAGCAGGAGGGAGTGTCAGACTTTTACTGACTAAAACCGCAGCCCCGGATTTTTGTCACCCTTTATGAGCCTTGTTGATTCTTTTAAGGATATCACCACTGAATTTGAATACTAACCAACTTACCCCAAACGGCGTTCAAGAACTGTTTCAATATTCCATATCAATTATGACAACTCTTGAACGCTAAAGTTCAAGTTGTATTTGAGGGGAAAAAACTGTGATGTGGTCCCTACTTTGCAACTAAACCAGATCAAAGCTTCTTGAGACAGTCATACAATTCTGATTCTGTTAAACTTTAGTAAAGTTTTAATTGATATTATATATATTTATAAATTAAAATAACCTAAAATAACTAACCTAACAACAAACTTAAAAAATGGCGTCCAAAAACTCAACGCTGTCAACTGGTAATGTACCCAAGAGACTGGCGGCGTTGCCACGTTGTATGGCAACGCTAAGCCTTTGGCCAAGGTAAAAGCTAGCCCTTGGGTCACGGGAAGTACCAACTAAGCGTTTTGAAATGCACAGTTTTGAATCCTATCGCATTACTCAGCGGAATTTGAAAAATATCCGTAGTTTTCGAAAGACTAATGCAATTTGTTGCTTAAAACTTGAGCACTTAATTTTACAACTGTCGATGTCGTGTTCTTAGATCGTAGCTTAGCCATATCGATTAGTGAGGAAAAGCGGAAATAAAATTATAATAAACTAGCTGTTTCCGACGGCTTCGCTCGCGTTTTGGTCGGAAATTATTCCACGGGCACGTTGTCAATATAGCCTATGGCACTCTGAAATAGTAGCTTCTATTAGTGAAAGAATTTTCAAAACCGGTTCTGTAGATCCAGATATTACCCCTACAACCTCACAAACTATCATTAAGTAAGTATCATAAGTAGTAATTTAACCATTTTATGAAAAATAATACTACTGCGCCTCAATGTACACTTTTTAAAATACTTTTTTTAAATAAATTATTATGTACCTCTTTATAATATTAAGATAGATTATTTAGTATAGATAAGTACCTACCCATTACTTAGAAATCTATGAACTTCAAAGAGTTAAGCTAGAAGCAAAGACGAAGAAGAAGAGTATAGAAGAAGAAGACCCCAAATGAATTGGGATAAGGGCAGAAAATGATTATGACGTTAGACTCCAACGCGAACAAAATCGTATCCGCATACAGGAGCCGGGTAGACTTACGGCCGTTTTCAATAACTTACTAACAGTTAACGGAACGTTGCTATCTCAGATAAACAGTTAAAGAAACATCAACCCTTTCAGAGACAGTTATGTGACACGGATATGCTATTCCTGTCAATTCATTGCTAACTTTGTTTATAGAAACACCGATAGCTACTAGAGTAAGGCATATTAACTAACCGTTATACGTGAGTAAGTTATAGAAAACGGCCGTCAGAGGCCTTTTGGCGCCGTGCTACTTTGTACGATTACGCACTCTGTGGCGGTATAGGATCTTTTTTTTTCTAAGACATTCCTTCTGATATCCTCTATACTATCCTTAATCTCTGTGTCTAAATGGTACTAATTAAGGCCCAAAATGAAGATCTTATAATATTAGGTCAAGTTACTGTTTCGAAGTAACACAGAATAATAAAAACTTTGCGCCAAGTTTCCGCCTCCGAGGACTGAAGTCTCGCTTTTCATTTAACTTGAAAAAGTGCTCCAATTCTGTGAACGCTAGGCAAATAGTTCGTACTTCTTTTGGCCATAACAAATAGTTTGTTTTTGTAAGCCTATATTATCCCACTGCTGGGCAAAAGCCTCCCACCTTTTCCTGTTAATAATAAAAAAATGATATGTGTTTGAATAATGCACTTTTATAGCTATGGTCTAAGTCAGAGCTTCAAAATTATCACGACAATTAAAAACTTCCTGCGAAAACAAAACCGACTTCCGAAAAAAAACACTAAAAAAGTCTAAAATAACTTGACTTTCGGAAGTCGGTGGCAAAAAAGACTTCCGAAAGTCAAGTTATTTTAGACTTTTTTAGTGTTTTTTTCGGAAGTCGGTTTTGTTTTCGCAGAAAGTTTTTTTATTTTACCCTTTTTAGTTGTTGTACCACACAAATTCTTGTCATGAATTAATTTTCACATTGTACCTAACTAGAAGTTAGTTAAAGTACTCGTCAAGACGAATCATACGAGCCCAAACTCGATGAGGTTTTGTCGTTTTATAACGGAGTTTCTATGGCCACCGTCCGGCTCCATCATCAGACCCTGGTGACCATTTAGGACTAAAGTACTTGTCAAGACGAATCAAACGAGTCCAAACTCGACGGCGTTGCGTCGTTTTATTACAGAGTTCCTGTTCCTATGGTCACCTTCCAGCTCCATCATCAGATCAGCTCCATGTCATCATAATATTGCATTGTATCGCGATATACATATGCGTGCAAAATGTCAGCTCAATCAGAAATCGGGAAGTGAATTTAACTAGCAAGTATCACGCGACGTCGCGTGATGTACATCAAAGCGCCTGCACGCGGCGTCGCGTGATGTGACAATTAACATGAGGGAAAACAACTAAATTCCTAAACCGATTTTGATGAAATTTCTATGGGACGAATCGGGAAGCATATCCTTTCGGATGAAAAATGAATTTTTCAGATCGGTTTACAAATGACGGAGTTATGAGGTAATAAAAATATAAAAAAAAAAAACAAAACTTCCGAATTGAGAACGTCCTCCTTTTTGAAGAAAGTCGGTTAAAAACACACAGCTATGAAGAAATCCTTGATTGATTAAGCAGAGGTGTACGTAACTAGTACCGGCGATGTCATTTTGCTAATCCCGAATTCAGGATATTAGGAACTACTGAGAAATGTCTGTTGGAAAAACCCAATAACACTATTCCTGACCTGGGAATCAAACGCACTAGACCAACAAGGCAAAAATAAAGAAGAGAAGTCTCCGCCGCGCAGCCGTCGCAGAAGCTTAGAAAAAGTCACCTTGAAACTTTTACTTACACCTTTTTATAGCTGAACCAGATCCTGTAGGTAAACTGACTTAGTTTTTTTTTATTTTAGTTTTCCATTAATTACAATCCAATATCTTTATTTTCTCTCTTCACAGAGGTTCACATAATTATAATAAACAAGCTGTTGCCCGCGGCTTCGCTCGCGTTTCGGTTGGAAATTATCCCACGGACACGTTGTAAATATAACCTATGACTCTTGGGGATAATGTAGCTTCCTAACAAACCTCGACAAATAAAAAATATCTTAAAAACCTATTTCACCATTGAAAACTCTGAGAGGCATACGTGTGGGTCCACTACTAGACAAAGACCTGTGAGTGAGTAACTTAAATCTTAATCGATATTGCACATAATCTTGCCTCAAAAGGATTGAGCGCTATTTTTGATGTAATAGTTTTGTTAATGCATGTGGAAATAAACAGATTTAAATATATTTTTTAACAGTGAAAGTGTTTTCCAAATCGGTTTAGAAGATCCAGAGATTACCCCCTACAAACTCACAAGCTTTACCTCTTTATACTATTACGAGTAGTGTAGATATAATTTAAAGAATGACGTTTTAACAAAATGCATAATATATGTTCCTTTGTGAGAGACTGGCGTCCATATATAGGATACCCTGTGTGATGGATCCCCAAGCTCCGTTTATTATTTATCCTGTGTGAGTCCAATTAATTGTTTTTCTCTGGTTGCTGTCGGTACAATTATCATCATCTGCCTAGCTAGCTCCACTACGTTGGGGTCGGCTTCCAGTCTAACTGGAGCAGCTGAATACCAGTATTTTACATGGAGCGACTGCCTATCAGACCTCCACAACCCAGTCAATACTCGGTAATACGATACCCCTTGCTAAGACTAGTTGTCAGACCTACGGCCCACTTACTACTAATGACAGCCGGGACCAAAAGGTTAACGTGCTTTCCGAGACTCGGAAGAAACTCGGTATGTATTGGATGGTCACCCATCCACGGACCAACCTAAGCAAGCGCGGATTAACCTGAAGATTGACCCCGAGCATACACTACTAGGGTATTATTTAGCCACTAATTCCTAAAAAAAAGCGCTAGTACAATCATTAATCCCTTAACTAACTTCAGTAGCATCTGCCATACAACAACAAAATAAATAATCAACTTACATTCACGTTAATTTTAAATCAGTACACATCTGTGTGTTCATTAAACTGTCGGAGTGAGGTTGTGTGTGTGCGAAGCGCCGTCCAATCGTCACCTCGCGCGTGAATAGTGGGCGTGGCTTCACACCCGGCTCGAGACTCCATGCGATCGATTTTATTTGAGACACGGCTGGGAAAAAATGTGTGTGTGTTCTTCGCTGTTTTTTAAATGATGGGTGAATTGTATAAGTATGGAATAGGTGGTGTTATTCTTGAGTAAGTCCAGACTGATTCACCTATAGGTATGTATAGACCTCATACTTTTTTGATTATTTCTGGTCTTGAAAGAAGATCTCTGAATTTGATTCTCCTCAGTCTAGTCACCTAGGAAAGAAGCTTTCGCGTTCATTTCGTTTCGTTTTTTTCGTTGCGTAATGCCGCTGCGAAGTATAATAGGTGTGAAGTTGTTTATAAAAACTTTTTTAACTATAAGAAGATTGAGATGCCCCTTCAATTACCAAGATAATTATCAATGATAATTACCACTTCGCCCATGATGCAAAGTACCTAAACTTTGCCACCAAACTCAGCTATTTCATAACAGTCTTCATTTGGTACAAACCGCCGGCGGATAGGGCCCGTTCTCGGCTTCAGGTGATCTGACTTGCGTCAAGCGATGCTGGCGCGCGTTAAATCATGTTTCCTTCGCGTCGCGGTGTCTCGAAGCATTTACGAATCAATCTTTCATTTGTTTTCTCTATAGTTGCAGTCGCAACACGTGACGTGTCACTTGAGCGGCTGGTCTTGAATTATATTTGATATTTATTTTAGAGATGTGGGACTTTTTCGTGAAACTGCAGCAGTAACTTTGTTTTTCATTAAAAATACTGCGAAAACAAATTTAACTTTGCTGTTGATTGTAAATTCAACTGGGAAATGTGGGTGTACCTACTTTTAGGTGCACGTCTGTCTAACCCTTCGGCGATTACAGGCGTGATTATATGTTTATCATCATCACAAAAACCCGAAAGGATACACGAACCAGCAGCCCAGATATCTTTTGTTATTTGTAGCTATGTTACCAAGTCTGTTGGATTGCACGTTATCTAATAACGAAGTAAGCGAGGCCTCACATTCGGAGCTTCATTTGCAGCCCAGCAGTGTTCGTGACACATCTATAAAAGTTTGTGTGGCAGAAAAGAGGTTTTCCCTATCGCCAGTGTAAAATTGTAATTGTACATTAGCATTTGCGCTAATATTATAAGGATGTAACGTTTGAAGTTTATAATGGGTGTAAAAATCACAATCAATCTTCAGGCAATCTTCTAGTTACAGGGATATTTGGAGTCAAAGTTCCAACTTTTTCGGAAGTTCTTTTTATTATAACTTTACTTGAAATACCTCCACCCCCTTACTATTCCATGCATCCATCAGCACAATGTTTTCAGTGTGTTACATTGAGTTTTACCGTAAAACGAGATTTTTAACCCCAAAAAAAACAGTCGTTTCTTTGCAAAACAATTTGCGTTGTTCACTTGCTTTGATGTACTTACAGAATGCTTGGTTGACGGCTTTTTGTGAAGGGTCCGATAACACCTTGTATGTAGGAGGTAGTCTTCGAAACTATTCATCTGATTAAAAAAATAAATTGTCACGGATAAAAACAATACTATTGCCGAGTGCCATAAGCTATGTTTTAAGACACTTGATACGGGCGAACTCGCGGGCAGAACTTAGTTAGCTGGCAGTGATATCTTTTTAATGACTTGTAAAATGAAAAGTGTGCCTCAGATAGTTCTTAAAAAAATATTTATGTTGAATTAGGACCTCGCTTGTAGGAAACCTCATCTTGAATTCTACAAAAGAAAAAGCTCAGCCAACTTTAGAATACAAAGTCATGCTCAAAACCTAATGAATCAACTAATTTCAGCCCTCAGTCTTCAAAAAGCAAGCCCAACAAAAAAGTACCAAGCCTCAATAACGAGCCAAATCGAACCAACTCAGCAGCCACTTACACCATCAATAAAACCCCGAAACTCCATATCCACAGTCAGCATATCACCCCTCACGGTTAGCAAACAAATAAAAAGTGAAATCGTGACATTTCCCTTCTACATTTAGGCGCCTAAACCGTTTGCAAACAGCATTGAGACCGGGACGCGAGTAAATGAACGAGGGGGGGGCAAGGGGGGGTCCTAAACAAAAGGTGCGAGCCCCCTGCCCACCGCCACATCGACCCGGGTCGAAGGGTGGTGTGTAGTGTGACCATGGGAAAGGAGAATTTTGGAAGGATACCGGGACATTGCGATTTTGGCCCGAAACTTAGAAAGCCGAACTGTTTTTAACTTGAATTGATATTCACGTTATTCTTATGCTTTATTGCACACTAACTAAAAAATATACAAATTTCAATAATATAGCTGAGTACAAGTGCGAGCTTAACCCAGAATTGGGTTTTCTTACAGCAAACCTAACATCGATTGCGAGATTTTCAAAAGAAGTACTTATTTATTTCAACCAACTTTGGATCATAGCACAATTAAAGAAAATAAAAATGATTAATAAAACGTATGTGCATTAACAGTACATTTTATCACTTAAATTAATTAATTGTATAAACCAAACTACATACGTATAATATAAATACGAAACACATAAATAAACATATTGATCATGTTATCGTACGAATATTATGAACTGTTGCTAAATTTAGAACTTTCTCGTGGTAGACTTCTACTTAATATTTGAAGACTTCTGTTGCGACGTCGTCAACCGATGCGATGTCGAATCTCGCTACGCTGCACGGCACATCACAGCAAACCTAAATTGTTAAGTGGTGTTCTTATTACCAAGACCTAATATTATATTAATATTTAAACAAACTGATGTTTCGTATTAAAATATTCATCAATTGCTTGATATTGTATCGAATAATGACCATCATAGACAACTACCAATAGTAAAAAAAACTTTATTAATTAGTTTATAGTTTTCTAAACAAAAAAAATTACTTAAAAATTACTCATCTTTTTGTTAGCAAAAAGAGGACCACTATTTGTTTTCGCTTAGCCAAAACTTATTTTTGTCGCTTAATCTAAGTGGCATAGCTTATCTTAGTTTTTAAACATTATTGCATAAAAGTTTTAACATTAGTGTTCATAGTTGATAAATAAACTAAGAAAATGTTAGTATGAAAAATGGAACTTCTTTAAAATCCTCCATACAAAACGCTGATTTCATAGGTGGGGACCTAATATATGCACCTATGTTTATCGGTAACACATAGTACCTAATAGTTATTTATTTAAGCAATGATTATTAATTATTTGAAAACAAAAAGTTTTTTTTTTACCATTGCCACTCGAAAAAGGGCATTTTATTCATCGATAACAGTGAATAAAACGCTCTTTTACTCACTGAGTGAATAAAAACATTTTGAATTTGGAACAAGCACGAATTATGAACAAAAAATAAATAAAACGTACAAGAATATCTGAATTTCGAAAACTGTTCTTATTTTACTATACATTTTTAATGTTTATATTTAATTCTTTGTTCTCTTATTACATTACCGATTATATAGGTAATAAAATGTGATAAATACTCATCTGCTTAGACTTATCCCAACTTTATTGGGTTCGGCTTCCAGTCTTATCGGATGCAGCTGAATATCAGTATTTTTATACATGGAGCGACTGCCTATCTGACCCAGAACACAACCCAGTTAGTACTGGATGGGTAATACGTTACCCTTTGGTAAGACTGGTTGTCAGACTTTCGGGCCACTGATTACCTGTAACGACTGTCAAAGAAATACAAATGACAGCCGGCTTTATGTACTTTCCGAGGCACGGGGGAAACTCGGTATGTAATGAATTAGTGGTTACCCATCCTCAGACCGACCTTGGTATGCCCGGCTTAACCTTGAAGACCGATCGAGTTGTTGTTATTATTAACCCACGAGAAATATAAATACTATACTTCTATTTTCTCGCAGTCAGTGGTAAAAAGTAGAGTACACAACTCGTAAAAAAAAAAAAACTCGGTTCTTGTATCCCTCGCTCCGCTCAGGATTCTACTCTAGATTCCCTTGCTACGCTCGGGATTCTACTCTAGAATCCTTCGCTGCTCTCGGGATCCATCTTTGTCCCTCGAATTAAATTCCCTTTTTTTCATTTGTTGTATAATCTACTATAATCTATACATCAGCGCAATTTACTGCTACTATAGCTCTTGGTCAGTCACTGAAAAATAGTATTTAACAATTCATATTACCTTTAAGCCCTCGGCTTTCATTTGTAGATCTTTGACAGTCGTTACAGGTAGTCAGTGACCCAAAAAGTCAGACAACCAGTCTTACCAAGGGGTATCGTATTATCCAGTACTAACTGGGTTGCGGAGGTCAGATAGACAGTCGCTCCATGTAAAATACTGGTATTCAGCTGCATCCGGTTAGACTGGAAGCCGACCCCAACATAGTTGGGAAAAGGCTAAGCAGATAATGATGATGATTACCATTTGTATAATTGCTTACCTATGTGGCATCCATTATGGGGCTATATGAATAATTAAACAGGTTGAAAGGGAGACCGACGCTAAAATGGTTACCACGTATTCAGTAATACATCATTCATCATTCTGAACACCCCGAATTTTTCGCCAGTTATTAAAAAAAACAACCGTTACCTACAAAACTGCAATATCACACGGACACGGTCATGGTCAAAATGTATGAAAGGTCTAGCGTGAAAAATACCTACATGACTTGACATGACATGTGAAAAAGTGTTCTGATATATCTCTCATCTAATGACGGTACTAATTGAACCCAAAATCTCAATCTTCATCGGTTATGGTGCAATTCATAGCCTATTCCACCCATTCCCAATTCTTTTGAGGTTGGCTCCTTGTCTGACCGGTTGCAACTGAATGCCAGCATTTTGTATAAAACTACTACTTATCTGACCTACACAAACCAGTTAACGGTAACACGTACGCCTTGGTAAGACTGGATATCAATAACTAAAATACTGAAATACTCTAAAAACACTATCAGGTTTGCTTTGTCAGACGGAGGTCCAGGTCTCTACGTACTGGCCAGACAAAATTTCAGCCATCGGTTCGAGAAGAAGAGAAAAATATTAATATCCCTAAAACCCGATCGCATATGGCCCCTACGTCCGGGGTGGTTGTGCTTTTTCGCGGCGCGTGTCACTTCGGAGGGTCGGGCGCGGCCGCCGACACTGCGGGCGTCGGGATCCCGCGTCCGGGCGCCGTCGCCATGGCAACGACACCGCGACACCACACCCACCCTCGCCCACCCCCAGCCACGGCAAAATAACCCCTAACACAACAACATACGAACCATTGCTCACTTATATACCACAGACATATAAAGCGGGTGGAATAGGTACATAAGAAGGCACGGTCAGGCGATGTAAATAACGCGAGATAACTTCGAGAGGGTCTAATGGAATAGGGAATCGTGTTTTGGAAAGTGCCCCGGAGAGAATGTTCTGGGTTGTTAACTCACGATAAGGGCCGGCTCCATGTTAAGTGAAAGTCGATATAGGATTAACTTGGCCAAATTTGATTACACAGACGTTTCGGTTTGTAGTTGATGAGTTGACGGGGTCGCGCTTTAAATATTTAGTTCTGGAGCTTTATTTGATTTTGTCTAATGGAAGGATTAATAGATGGTATCGTGTCTACGCTTGGGGAAAGGTATTCTTGTTAAATCTGGTACATTTAAAATGCTCGCATAAAATTCAGAATAATGGATGGATGGAGAGGGAGAGGAAGACCAAGGAAACGGTGGGTGGACTGTGTGAGGAATGCTAAGAAAGAAAAAGGAGTAAATGATAGCGTGACGGTTGACAGAGAAGAATGGAAGAAAAAAACGTTTGCGGCGACCCAAATAGCATGGGCCAAGGTAGGAAGATACCTGCCAGGGTTGCGGGACTGTTCGAAATAGATACCGCGGCCCTGGAACACAAAGGGCATAGGAAGGAACATGGATGGGTTTTAGTCAACAAAAGTCTGCTCAGCCCAGAGCGGGAGGGGGTTATTTGAAGATATTCCACACAAAAAAAAAAGAATATATATATGAAGATAATGACGTGGAATTCAGAATAAGTTTTCTTTTTTTATAAATACTCTAGAAACAGCTTGTGTCCTAAATGTGGTTAAATAAGTATTAACTTTAATCATGATTTTTTTCGCATTTATCACTCTGAGGGAGTGAAGTACAAAAATGCGAAAAAAATAACGCGAATTTCATTAATTCAACTACACTGCGTTCAAAGAGACAAACTGATACTGACAGCAGTGTCATAATTAGTATGGAATATTATTAGTATGTATGACGCGGCTTCGCTCCCGTTATGTACGGAAAGTAACTCACCGGAATGTTTTAAATTTAGCCTATGACACTCGGGGATAATGTAGCTTGCCGTTAGTGAAAGAATTTTCGGGAATTTCTCAGTGGCATCCCGGCTTTTTGCCCGGTTGATGGCAATAGGTTCGCCCCCTATTACATGAACCTAACCTATTATATGGGACTTAAACATAGCTGGTGAATTGTGGGAGTACTATAGGTGCATTCCTTGCCCTCCGGGTAAAACAGGCCTGATGTTATATTATGTTAATTTTCATAAACTTTCCTCCACCGAGGAAAAATAACAATAAGTAATGTTTTTCGTATCTCTATGCCATTTCCCTTTGTTAATAGCAAGGCTGCTTGGATATATAGTTGATTGAATTTTAAAATAGCTTCCCGTTCCTGTACCCTTTATGCATCGTTTTGGTGTACTTTCAGAGGCTATAATTTAGATTCGAAAATTAAATCTTTTGCATAGGCATCTTTCTGTTACGCGGTCGTGACTTTTTTTTACGAGCTCGATCATTACTTTTGCAGTTAAGTTTTGTTTTTTACTATTTCCCACAACTGTATTGAAAAACGTTGTGTGATACTCGGGTGTGTAGATTATTGCAAACTCGTGTCACTAAAAACATTCGGCTTCGGCTCGGGCTTGTTAATGACACCTCGTTTACAATAACCTACTTTCCACCCTTGTATCACAATGTACTATTAAATATCTTTCTTCGCATCTTTATCTTTTATTCTATTCTATCTATTACAAAACTCATAGCCGAAAAGAGGCGACAGAGACGAATATGGCAACAAACAAGATTTCCACAAGATAAAAGGCTTCTGAACAACCTTACAAAACAACTAAGGAATGCAATTCAGAAGTTCAAAAATGAATCAATGAGCAGTTATCTTAATCAATTAACCAGCGATCGCACGACAGATTACTCCCTATGGAAATCTACAAAAAGTTTTAAGAAGCCAATTATGCATATCCCACCTATCAAAGATATTAACGGGCGGTGGGCAATAAGCAACGAGCAAAAAGCTATAAGGTTTGCACAACACTTGGAACTCATTTTTAAGCCGAATGAAGAAAATGAAGACTGCGCTTTGTTAGATGAAACACCAAATGATGATGAACAAGAAATAAAATTCGTAACACCTAGAGAAGTTTTCAACGAAATCAAGCGCCTTAGACTAAAGAAAGCACCTGGCTACGATCTTATTACTGGAGAAGTTCTTAAAAACCTCCCACGTAAAGCCATCGTAAAACTTACAACTCTTATCAATGCTACGTTCAGGCTTAAGTCTGTGCCTGATCTGTGGAAAGTTGCCGAAGTTATAATGATACCAAAGCCTGGTAAACCACCTCACGAAACCACATCATATAGACCGATCTCTCTGCTGCCGATCATGTCAAAATTATTCGAAAAGCTTCTCTTGAAACGGCTAAAACCCATCATCGAAGAAAGAAATTTAATCCCTGACTACCAATTTGGATTTAGGGAAAAACATTCGACAATAGACCAAGTACACAGGATTACCAACATTATAGAAAAGGCCTTAGAAGAAAACAAAGTCTGCTCAACGGTCTTCCTGGACGTAGCGCAAGCATTCGATAAAGTTTGGCACAAAGGGCTTATTAGAAAACTAAGAAACATGCTCCCAAAACAGTTTGCTGATATCTTAGAGTCTTACCTATCACAGCGTAAGTTTAGAGTAAGACAAGATGATGCATATTCAGAACTTAAGTCGATAACAGCTGGAGTACCGCAAGGAAGTGTCCTAGGTCCCGTCTTGTACTTATTGTACACTTGCGATATTCCTGAGTTAGAAAACAACACCATTGCAACATTTGCGGATGACACAGCTATAATGGCCACAGGTGTCACTCAAGAAGAAGCAGTGGAAAAAGTTCAAACAGCCGTCAATACCATCTTTGACTGGACAAAAAAATGGCGAGTGAAACTCAATGAAACGAAATCCGTTCACATAGACTTCACAAATAAAAAGCCAAATTATCATGCGGTATACATAAACAACCATGTCATACCGCACGAAAACACAGCCAAGTACCTAGGCATGACACTAGACACAAAGCTTCGCTGGAAAGCTCATGTTAAAAAGAAACGCGACGAGCTAGAGCTTCGCTACAAGTCAATGTACTGGCTGATTGGAAAACATTCCTCGTTGTCAGTACAAAACAAAATACTTTTGTACAAACAAGTCCTCATGCCTGTATGGACTTATGGTATTCAGCTTTGGGGCTGTACCAAACAAAGTAATATCAAAATTATTCAACGATTCCAAAACAAAGTACTCAGAGGAATCGTCAATGCGCCCTGGTACATTAGAAATGACGACCTTCATCGGGACCTCAAGGTAGACCTCGTCACAAACATAATTAAAACGAACGCCGAAGCTCATGAACGAAGGCTTCATCATCATGTGAACGTCGAGGCTATCCAGCTCCTCGACAACACGGACATAGTGAGAAGACTAAAAAGGACAAAACCTTTCGAGTTAGTTTAGTGAAGTGTTAGTTTAATGTAGTGAAGTGAGTGCTACCCATAAAGTACACAAGAACAAAGTGTCTTCCCCTTAATAGAGACAATAAGAAAAGTGTTAATGGACACATTCTTAGGTTTACTCTTCCTAGCAAATTAAGTTAGAATTAAATTACTCATTAGCTTTAGTATTAAGCTAGATTGTATTTTTTATGTTGTTACCTTATTGGGATACATCATATAACAAAAAAAAAAAAAAAAAAAAAAAAAAATCTTTATCTTCCTGCCCTTGCCCCATGTCACTTGGGGTCGACGCAACACGTTTATTTCTTCCGTTCTCCTCTGTCAACCGTCACGCTATCATTTACTCCTTTATCTTTCATATCATTCCTCACACAATCCATCCATCGTGTCTTTGGTCTTCCTCTCCCTCTCCATCCATCATTCTTCGCTTCGCTTAACATAGAAAAAATATGTTTTGTTTTTATAGAGACACTGTATTTCAGAAGAGTGACAATTTTAGATTTGCGGTTTGTAAGTACAGCCGCCAGCGCATCAAGTTACTGCAAACTGTCAAATTTTCTCATTCGATTTTGAACGTAACCGTCAACATTTTATGGTTTCAAATCATTTGGAGAAAGGAGATGTTTCATTTTCGGCCATAAGATGTACATTTATCCAAAAAGAGGAAAAAATACCACGAATTTAGGAAAAATATTCTTTCGAGAATTTAAGCCTTGTTGAAGAGATTTTTTGTGCATGAAAAGTAATAGTTTTTCAATAATTGCCACATCCTATTCAACATGGCGTCTTAAGGTTTGCATAGTCTGCTTTCGTTCTGAAATCATGTCACATAAAAACATACTATCACGTCGATGTTAAATATGAAAAGTATGTTCTTGTTATAAATAATTATTTTTATACTCTTATACATCATTTTCGACTAATACACAATCTATTGTCTTGTCACTATTGACAAGACAAGAGGTTTCATTGTTAAAAAATATAATAGGTACTACTTTTCTGTAGTGTACTTCTGAACGAAAAATTCAAAATGACATTTAGTTTTGACAAAACCAATCAGTGTCAGTCGAGTCTCGTTCGTCTCGACTTGGTTTCGACTTTCGTGGCTTTCGGTGTTATTTTACGTTCTCTCATTTATGTTTTGTTCCTACGGTTTTTGCTTTGTACAATTATTAGCAAAATTCTAGGTTAGCTGTCATAACAACGACAAACGTCAAACATTTTTAATTTTTATTGTGTGCATACAAACCATATATTATTAGGTAGACAATATTACTTTATTCTATTCAGGGGTTTATTTCCCAGCTTTTCTAAAACGTACATGTTATGGCCGAAGTCCCATACAAAAACGAAACATCTCCTTTGACAGTTTGTGGTAACTGGTAACTTGACGTGCATAGTCGGATAGAAAACACCGATCTCATCTAGTTTGTAAAATACTTACTAACCAATTTACAGTTATCTAATTACAGTAGGTAGAAGAAAAAATATGTGGCGGCTAATATTGAATTCATTGGGCTAAATTCATGGGTCGCAAGAATTGTAAGTTGTCAACGTAATAAAAAACTTTGACAAAAGGCAGCGGAGTAATTACGCAACACACTTTACATTGAAAATGCCAATGATTTGGTCAGTTCGACAACTTTCTTTGCCTTATAATTAATATTGTTGAATAGACGAATTTTTCAAACTTTATGTTATGAAGCAATAGATTTCTAAAGAATTTCCTTAAAAACCTTTTGGAATATATCGATTGAGAAGCAAATCTGAGTCTGATGTGTGCCTATTAGTCAATGATAATATAAAGAAAGATACGGTACGATCATACTGAGCGGCGTTCAAATATCGTTGCGTTGCTACGACTGCGATAGATAATACGAAACGTTTGATACAGAAAGAGATAGCTATTGCGCTTGAAGTATTTAAATTACGACAATTGTCTGAATTTGTCTGCAACAATTTGCGCGCGCTAGTGCGATAGCTACCTGTTTTTATTTATAATATCATTGCTATTAGTATCTCCGTATGCTTGTTAGTCTGTGTCAAAGAAACATAATTTCCCTTCTTAATTAATTATTTTAATTGAAATAAACACTTAAAAATTATAATTTAAATAAAATGTAATGTTTGCTCTCTTATTGGCATGAGCTTTATGAGAATGCTTAGCGCATGCTTTGTCAAATATACAAGGTGATTTATTAAACGTGGGCAACTACTTCAGGGCTGTAAAGTACTCATAATTATTAGTACCTTTTTTATGGGACTCACTTCTTAGCGTGTCGATGGCAAATCGTTAATTAAATATGTTTGGCCCAGAATTCAGCTATGCGAACTCCGCTCGCTGACGCAGTCTTATGACCGTCAAATGCGCAGGTGTCAGCGTATGCAGCGCAAGATAGAAGGTGGGCCATTGTCTGTGGAGACACGCCGCATACACACTTAAGATCTGAGCCGTCCATAAACCCCCATCTGAAGAGATTGTCTTTGCTATGGCCGATTTGGGTTACTCACTCTGAAAAATTAAGAAAACAAAAGTGCTGTTTTCTGCATTTTTTCCAGTTAAGCGACCATAACTGTACCTACATAGGAGCAACTGATGTCTTTTCTCGTTTTATCTTTGGTCTATTAGTAAAAGTTGTTCATTTTCATGACTACACGCTTCTAAAGTAGTAGCGTTACTTTCATACAAGCCTACAAGCATGGCTTCCCTTAAAACCTACCACTGTTCATGATGTTAGGGTTTCTGCAATCTGCTTGCTTTATATGCTTGCCGTTTTGTTGGCACGCCACTGCCTAAAGTATTGCCCATGATTAACAAATCACCTAGTATAAGCCTACTAGAAGGGGGCAGGCTGACTAAAGTGCATCGGAGGTTTAGTACAGCAAGGCTTATCTAGCCCGGTTTTTGAAACG
Source organism: Eugnorisma glareosa (assembly GCA_947578425.1). NCBI lineage: Eukaryota > Metazoa > Arthropoda > Insecta > Lepidoptera > Noctuidae > Eugnorisma > Eugnorisma glareosa. The sequence goes on along the minus strand of OX387974.1, from coordinate 15,329,057 downwards.
TTGATTTCTTATCAGCAACCAATGTTGACTTGGTTGACGGCTTCGTTAAGGGTTTTGTTACACTCTGTATTTTATTAATTATTCAGTCAGTAAAATGAAATTACGAAAGATTGCATTGCTATATCGAATAGAATAACACTGAATTGTAGAACGCAAACCGACAATTAGCGAAATACTTGAGAGTTATTTCCGACATCGCAGAATGCGCCCTCTAGATCGAAACTAACGAAGTCACTATGAAAATCATTGACGATGTCTAATTGAAACTAACAAAGTCACTATGAAAATCATTGACGAAGTCTGTAATTTTTAACCGACTTCTAAAAAATGAGGAAGTAATGTATTCAACGCTTAGCGTTTTTACATTTTGCACTGTTGCCGGACGAGGTAAGTTTACTGCACTGTTCTTAAATCTAAAATATAGCCTTGTTTTCTCCATTCATAGTTTTCTGAGTGAAATTGTCGGTGCCTTCAGTTGGTAGTGGTACTTGTTCTACCACGTAATGCCTCTTGACTGTTTTGTTCAACCCTTCGACTGTTGTCGTCTGAAACATAAAAATATTACTTTTGTCACTGTTTTCACAATTTTACCCGGCTACGACAAAGCCAAAATGAGGAAGGCGTATAGCAGTGATAGCCAAGCGGTGTGCCCGTTGGACTGCCAGGTCATAGGTCTCGAGTTTGAACCCACGGCACGCAGCGCTGATTTTTCAGATTCATATGCGTATTGTATAATTATCACTTGCTCCGGTAAAGGGAGACATCGTGAGGAAACCACGGCATGCCTGAGAGATGTTTCTTGACGGCATGTAAACGGGGCATAAAAACTCTGACACCAGGTTTGGCACTAACCACACGATAGAGAAAGAAAGTTTATGATTTTTCTATCATAGGGCAAGTTTCTTTATTCATTACTAGCTTCTGCCCGCGACTTCGTACGTTTTTAGTTTAGCTAGTCTGTTGCGGTGCTGCATCAGATGTTCAAGTTTCCAAGATAAATTATAGCCTATATGTTGCCCAGATTTAATACCTATACAACAACTAAAAAATCATTTAAATCCGTCGAGTAGTTCCGAAGATTAGCGTGTACAAACAAACAGACAGATTTTTTTTTTTGGATTCGTGCTCTATTACTGTTTTCAAACCCCTCTCAATAGTTTTTTTTTTAATATATTCAATGTACAGACACAGTTTTTTTACTGTTTTATTATATGTATTGATATAGATTTTGCTGATATTAGGAGCAGTCACTGGGTTGTGGAGGTCACATAGACAGTCGCTCCATGTAAAATACTGGTACTCAGCTGCATCCGGTTAGACTGGAAGCAAACTCCAACATAGTTTGGGAAACAGGCTAGACAGATGATGAGGACCAGTCAGTAATCTATGTATTATAGACAGTACCAAACTTTATGTCTACTTTCAATTCACTATTAGACAACGCACAGCCTATACTGCGGGATCTAGAACTTAGAAGCAAGAAGTTCCTGATAAATCAAAGTAAAGATTTTGGAAAATTGATTCCCCAAATTTCGTATTTTTTGCTGATGGGAACATCATCGGGTACGGCTTGTTACTAAATAAATTAATATTATTCATGAACCAGTTCCCGTAAACGTGAAAGTACAATACTGTTGTTCTAAATAATTTAGCCCAACTCTTCGAGATGGCACTGTCCTAATTGTTACTTAAAATACAACGAGATGGCGCTATTACACATCATTGTGTCCCTGCATCTGCCATCTTGTAACTCATCAATTTAGAATAGTAATTTTAAGAAAGTCAGGACCTTGTAATAATACATTTACGTCCGACTTATCCGGAGTTTTATTGGAAAAGTATCGGACAACCGTTACTTACCACAGTCATCTTGTCCGCATAAAACTCTCGAACGTGTTGAGATATCTTCCCATTTTCATCTGTCTGTATGTGTATCATTAAGTTATCCACTATTGATATTAGCGCCTGCACCTGTAAGATAAATAATTCTTTATTTATGGTGCTGCTTCTATGCTATTAATTTGTTCCTACAATGGGTCATGGGAGCATAGGTCTACGTTATTATTCCCTTTTTTTTTTACAAATGTCATAGGTACATTTTTAATTTTTTTAATTATTCTTAAAAAAAAAACCAATATTACAAACATTTAAAAAATTAGCCCACCGGTATCGGGAACAGGGTCCAAGCTACCGGTGGGCAGGGCTTCAGAGAAACGACCCTCCTAACAAAACGAGCCGTGGCCAGGAGTACCGCTTTCTGAATCAAGCCATTTATCAGTATGTGTTGTCTCATTGTAGGATAAAGGCCCCCCTTTTACCAGTGAACTCAATCCTAAGCCATATATGGGTCAATCCCGCCAGAAGTGTCAAGTTTGTTCCGCCATCTACTTCTAAGTCTTCCGCGATGCCGATAGACGTTACAGCGACTTGCTGTTTTGGTTGCCTAAGCTCACAATGCATTCGACATGCGGCAAACGTGACCCGATCAATCCGATTTGGCTGTTTTTGAGTTACGTTGGCCAGTGTGGCAACAGATTGGGTTCCGAACAACAGAACCTAGCGAGGAGGTAAGCCCAGAAGGAGACGGCGTGACGAATTGGGCCCAAATAGCCAAAGACAGACAAAAATGGAAAGAAGAAAGAGAGGCCTTTGCCCTGCAGTAGGACGCATCAGGCTCCTAATAATGATATCTAGTTGCACTGCCTTTTTTCCAAACAAAGAAGAACAAAGATTAGAAGTTGCTCTGTGGCTGCGACCAGACCCTGTGTGTTTGATAGGACAAAGACTCGCCTGATCCCGTTCAGTGCTTATCAGTGGTGAAGGTTCCATACAACTCGATTCCTACCGGCTTCCCTTTGAAAAATTGCAATGTCCGTATTCTATAGACAAATAATATAGGTAATCACATTACTCCAGCTTACCTCTTACAAAAATAGACCCTTCGCTACTGGTGCTTATAACTGTTGTTCGCTACTGGTGCTTATAATTATCAATAATCTAGCAACACTTACCTTAGTTCCATCAGCTTTTAGTTCTTCAAACTCCACTCCCGAAGTAAACGTGATGGAGGTGTTGGCCATTGGTGATAAGAACTGGTATGTATACGTCCCGTCATCATTGCGGGTTAAGATCTGCGTCTGGCTCAGCTTCAGGGCCACTTTACGAGGGAGGTACCCCACTCCTGGAAATGGATGAGAGATTTGTTTGAATGGTTCTGTAAATGAAAAAAATTACTGGCTCTTCTCTCTGTGTCAAAAAAATGACACATACAAACAAGAAAACAACAAGTTCGAGTCGGACTCGCGCACGAAGGGTTCCGTACCATAATATAAAAAAACACCTTTGCTGTATTCTGTTTTTTTTATTTGACAGCAACATAAATACATCATCTGTGAAAATTTTAACTGTCTAGCTATCACGATTCATGAGATACAGTCTGGTGACAGACGGACAGTCGAGTCTTAGTAATAGGGTCCCGTTTTTACCCCTTGGGTACGGAACCCTAAAAATAATGAGCATAGTTAAAAGAGTATTTTTTTTTACCGATGGGTAATCATCAAATAACCCCTCCCGCTCTGGGCTGAGCAGGAGGGAGTGTCAGACTTTTACTGACTAAAACCCATCCATGTTCCTTCCTTTGCCCTTTGTGTTCCAGGGCCGAGGTATCTCTTTCGAACAGTCCCGCAACCCTGGCAGGCATCGGTCCTTACGGACCCCTTCCTGTTTGCTGACTCTCTTTGAGGCGCACGTGGAACACGAACGCGCCGGCGACACGGCCTGTCGTCATAAGACGGACGGACGGCGAGCTAGCCCATAGCTCACCGTCCACAGGCCCGCGCCTACGGTGACCGACGCCCGGTGCGTCTCCCGCGGCGGCTGAGACGTGAGGCTCTCTCCCTCTCACGTCTCGCCATAAAAGAGTACATAATCGATACACCGAGAAATATTTACTAAAATATAATATTAGAAGACCGGCCATGACACATATATCACACCATATATAATACCACCATGTATAATATCACACCACAAGATACATTAATAATAATTATATTGTTACGCTTTATTTTGATTGGACTTTTATTGCAGTTTGCACTGTGAAGACAATAGAAGCATATAATCATAATTGTCGTACACAAATTAGTCTGACACAGATAATGAAATTGCTTTCTTATTGCATGAGTGTAATGAGCTAAACAACAATTAACAGTATTTCTCTATACTAATATTATAATGAGGTAAAGTTCGTCAGGTTGTAGGGGGTAATCTCTGAATCTACTGATCCGATTTTGAAAATTCTTTCAGTAATAGGAAGCTACGTTATTCCTGAGTGCCATATGCTATATTTACAACGTGCCCGTGGGATAATTTCCGGCCAAAATGCGAGCGAAGCCGCGGGAAACAGCTAGTAACAAATCTTCTTTCTTTATAGTGTGGTTAGTGCCTAACCTGGAGTCAGAGTTCAGAGTTTTTATGCCGCCCATGGGCCTGGACTTGGCTTTACATGCCGTAGAGAAATATCTCTCAGGCATGCTGGTTTCCTCACGATGTTTCCCTTCACCGAAGCAAGTGATAATTATACAATAGGCACATGAATCCGAAAAATCAGAGGTGCGTTCACACCACTAGGCTATCACTGCTATAACAAAGTAAACAAAAATAACGTATTAAATCCGTCTCCCCGAAAAGCTAGGCAAAGGTGCACCTAATAGTACACCCATATTTCGACAGAACAAACAATAGCTAGTTTATAGATAACGCGTTGGGTTTTTTTATAAACGTAATGTTGATCAAGTAGGTTGATACTTTAAAAAAAAAACTACTTGGACAAGAATTGTTTTTTTTTTTTTTTCATATTTGGTGTTTTAGCTAAGATTTAACTATAATTTTAAGTTGCTATTTTATTAGAGCGACAAACAACTAAAGCAACAAATGTCTTGCATCGTCTGAACACTGTTTAAACGGTGCAACTTGGTACAATTCATTGAAGCAACAATTAATTGCACCAAGTCAAATTTTGATGTTAATCAACTCCAAAGGACCGTTCTATGGAGATCGATGGAGGAAACGAGACCTCGTATCGACAAGCGTTGTGCGGACGCCCCCTAGCTAGATATACCGATGACCCAAAAAGGTGCCTGAGCCTGGATGCGGAAGGCGAAACAGGCTGCTTTGACGTAGCTAGGAAGTGACCTATATCCATCGGTGGACTGCGATAGGCTGAATAGATTGATTAAAAAAACTGCACAGTCGACAAAAAACAAAATTGTATTGACGGCAACACTTCGGTAACTTTGGTAACTAAATATTCAAAGTTTGTAGGGCAATTAGTAAAATTTAAATTAGTAGTGGCATTTAGAAAAGAATCCGAATAAAAAAAAGATGGTAGCAACTTTAAAAAAAATACTCACCGATGAAAGTCAAATATTCATCGAAGTTTTCGGAGTCCACTAAGACATATCTTTTACCGAAAAACTCGTCCATTTCGGACGCGATACGACCACGTATGATAGCGAGTCAACGTTATCAGTACCTGATAACTTATCGCTTACTGTTGGTATCGTATCTAATAGGTTAAAGTACTAAATAGATTATGTTGCTCGGTGCACGACTTTTAAGTACTAAGGTACTCAGAGTGACAGCGGCGTCACTCTTTTAAGTCGTCTAATGTGCAGGTGTTGGGAGGGACAACCGAATTCAGTCGCAAAGCTATAACGATGCGGAATTAGGAGGTGGACGCGAGCCGGTCGTGAACCGCCGGTGTCGGCTTCCACCTTAAATCCGCATCGTTATGATTTTGCGACCGATTTGGGTCGTTTTGCGATCGCTATCTGTGTCGAGACTGCAGGCCCAGCAAGTAGGCCATGGTCTGGACGAAAGCAAGGCATTCAGTCATTTAGACTGGTACATTTTTTTGCTTTTTTCCTAAAACAGAAACAGTTTTACTTTATCCATCTTTTTGACAAAAAAAAAAAAACTGCTGTTCTATACATGTTGACCGAAGGAGCGAGCGAAGGTTGTATCTAGAGGAAAAACTAAAACATGTTCTATTTTAAATGCTTAATAAAAATCTTTTATCAATGATAAATCTTGCGATGCTAAAACGCGATTCCCCATTCAATAACTATTTCATGAAAAAGTCACTCAATGGGGTTAAATGAACTTAGAGAGTTGTATTGATGATTTGAATGATTATAATTCTGTAACTCCACGTGTTACTGGCGCGATTAATATTTTCATTAACATACAACCTGACATTGACCTGCAAATTGCAAAAAACGTAAGAAAATTTAAATTTCGCGGGCTACCCTTGCGCTTCCACCTTAAGCGCGCGCATCTAAGAATGGCGATCGGTCATAGACTTAAAGAATGAGGTTTCTTTTTTTTGGCTTTTCGCGTGAGGTTTCTTTTTTTTGGCTTTTCGCGGATAGCGTTTTAGCCACGTACAAAATGGGGAATTCAAAGTTTTCTTTATTACAGAGAAAATAAAAGTTAAATTTGAGTGATTTAAAAACGTACAAGTTGAAATTATCTATTTAATGAAATGAGCAAGCAATAGGCACATTAATTTATTTGTTCTATTGATCACGATCTTTTTTGTATCGAAACTTTTTTTTAGAACAAAGCAACTCAACCAATAAAATAAAAATTAAACCTATAACTCACTTGTGAATAATAGCAATGAAAAAGTCAGTTTGATTACAGGTGTCATTATGTGCCTAATTGCGGTGAAATTAGAGCCATTTTATGAGCAAGTGTTGAAAAAAAATTAAAACCCATGAAATTTTAACAAAATCCGTTTCAAACGGCTAATCTACGAAACGGCTGGACCGATTTTGACGGGACTTTACTGGCAGACAGCTGATGTCAGAAGGAGTAACTTAGCCCCTTTTATTTAAGAATAAGAATTATTGTTCCGTGCAAAAAAATTAAAACACTTGAAATAGGTAACAAAATTCGATTAAAAAAGGAAAGTAATATTTTTTTATAATAATTTCACGCGAACGAAGGTCGCGGGAAACAGTTATGAAATACAACTGGTCTAACTAATTGTTTTGCAGATTGCCACGGAGTAAAATTGCTAAGTTTCGACACGTCACACTTGTACGGACAGCAACCAGTTGGCTCCTGAAAGTAGATTACGGTTTCGTTCGCGTTATCCCGTCTATCTTATCGTCAATCGTCTAAGGTGTAATGACACGTCAGAAGCAATGACATTGTTTTTTTCGTTATCAAGATATTGTCATATCACTGTAGTCTTGTTATAAGTGATTTTAAGTTCAACTTGGGAGTGCGATATCTATACAACGTAGACGAAGTGTCGTTCATTAGCTATCACGATGGTGGAAACTTAAAACTAGTGTCCGACCGAAGTTTCGGTTTCGGCCTAAAAATCATGTTTCGGCCAAAGGTTCGGTTTCGGCCAAAAAACAGCCGAACCTTTCGGCCGCGCCGAAACTTACAACATCGTGCTTTCTTTTACATTACAAAATAATATGTAATCTTCTAAAAATTACGAGATTTATGTTCTAACTTGCATCTTATTTATATGCTTGTAATGTACAACATATTATATTATTTTAATTATTGTTTAAAAATCTCTTTTAAAAAAGTACAAGTAACATTTATAAGGTTATATCTTAGAACCAAAGATTCTTAAAGTAACAAGTAAAGAATTAGCCTTTCGAGGCTGGCTGATTGTGATTTTATAAAAAGCGGCCAAGTGCGTCTCGGGCCACGCACAATGTTCCGTAATAGCCTATCAAAATACGCGGACACTTCCTACGGTCTGATTTGCGTCCGATTTGCAGTTGAAAAACCTGTGCGCCGATACATTATGTTTAGGAAAATATGTTACCCAAGTACATTTTATAAGTTGGTCAATTATTAATCGTAAACTTATAAAGCCTAATTAGCTGTGATAGTTTTCCTTTTAACTTGGTTATAAACGGGTTGAAAGGGACACCGAGGCGAAAACGGTAACCACGTATTCAGTACATCATTCTGAGCCCCCCATCACAGATTTTTTTTTATTAAAAAAAAAACAGCTGTTCCATGCGTTTTGACCGTGTAGGTATTGCACTTTTGCCACTTTGTCGGCAGATAATAATCTTAATAAACTTGTTTTATTTTATACCATCTACAATTAACAGATCACTGCCTCAGTATTACAGATAATGTTACGTTTTAAATTTTTAGAGTAGTTTAATTTAGACCCGGTGTCGCTATGACAATCAATGTTAAAATTTCAATTTGATAAAAGTGAAACGTACATCCCTGTAGTATTAGGCCAGCGAGATTTTTAATTATTCATATATCTGGAAAGAACGGCCCACTCACTTTTTATTCAACGTTTATAAAAGTTTCGGTTTCGGCCGAAACTAAATCAAAACCGAACCTTCGGTTTCAGTTTCGGCAAATAAACATGTTTCGGTCGGACATTACTTAAAACATAAGTTTAGGCAGAGGTACACTGTACCTAATAGTACACCCACATTTCGCCAGTTATGTTAAAGTGCCATGTAACAGGGAGCGAGTGCCACCAACCGGGCACAGATTCAGTCTCCGTAGCTGCTACTGATAAATACTTGATGAACCTAGTAACACTTTGCGCGACCCGGGAATCAAACCCAGGATCTCTTTGTCAGCAGTCGCGCTTGCGGCCAGAATACCCGAGGAGCCTCACCTTAAAAAATATTGGATTGATAATTCACCCCGTTAAAAAGGGGATGAAAGTTGGACATATTTGCTGATAGGAAATACTATGGGATACGCGTTTGTTAATAAATAAATAATAAATCGAAAACTAAGCAGTCATTGTGTATTACAGGTGAGAGGAGCATCTATCACAAGGCCGAACAAAATGGTGAATGTAGTACACCAAGCACACGTCAGGAGAAGACCCCATACAGAGTAGAAGACTCTGAAGAAGGTATGTAAGAATTTTTACCAATGCGGCTATCGTTTTTGAGCTCACCAGATGGCGCCACTGTCGAGTAAGTTCATGTCAATAATTCTATTTTGTACTATAAAGTACCAATAACTTCATAAAAAGTTTATTTTACTGCGTATAACAACATAACGTAAACTTCAGATACATATTTACAATATTCTCCCTAAAATTAGCAAGCATGATATATTCAAAAATCATTTAACCTCCAAGTACTAACAAATATGATTCTAAGTTGCAACTTAAAATCTTTAAGTCATAATTAATCAGGAATGGCTCAACCTAGACCACAATCGAGAGTATTAGTAAAAATACGTGATAAAAAAGCAAGCAACGCGCGAACTCTCTATGACATTGACATTTCGGTGACTTCGCGCTACATTAGCGCCTCTAGCGGTGAATTCATACGTGAAGTAAGTGATCCCTACCACCAGATTCTGCGGCATCTGTCTGAGCGACCGAAAATGCCGAGAGTAATTTATACACTGATCATCTATGCAATTTTTTACTGAACAGCTTTTTACTGAATGCATATGAAAGTACGTATACGGTACTTATAACTTTTTTTTTGTCTGTCCATTTGTTCCGGTTAATCTCCGAAACTGCTGGCCTGATTTTGACGGGCCTTTTACTGGTAGATAGCTGATGTTATAAGAAGTAACTTCTTATGTTAGAAAAAGGATGAGAAAGGAGGAGGAAGGGTTTTCATTTTTCTGCACGGAACCCCATTCCGTGCACAAAAATGAAAAACCTTAAAATTGTTAACAAAATCCGATTGAAATAGGGAAGTCACATTTTATAATCATTTCGACGAAAGTCTGTCCAAAATCGGTCTAGCCGTTTCGGAGATCAGCAGAAACAAACAGACAGATATAAAAAGATAAAAGTACCGTATAAACTTTCGTATGCATTTAATAAATTGCAAACAAACACTTCAATTTTATATATTTGTACAAATGTTTTGACGTGGCTATAATACCCTGGTTGAAAAGTAATCTAATCATACAACAATTTCTCAGCAAATCGTAACAGATGCAACATAATACGGAAGCTTTTATCACCAAAGATTTAATTCGTTAGAAGTAGAACCGTACTGAGATCGCGCGAAAAAGATTTCACACTGAGTAGAATGAGAACGATAGATTCGATTTTCAGTAAGAGTAAGCGAGACAAAACAATTCAACTACTATAGACCATAAACGAAACAGAAGCATTTTTTAATAAGGCAGGCCGCATCCTATCAAAAAATTTAAATCTTTGTTTATCACCCCTTTATACTGAAGTGGTGTCCTGACGTCGTGTCGCGCGAGGGGTCTTAAATCTCAAAGTTTTCATCTGTCACGTCCACGGAGAGAGCTTAATAACGGTAATGGCGTCGGGACGCCGCCGCCATCTTGGAATGGAAAAGATTTCAAATTAAACGTGTTGCCTATGTTGGGTATTACTATTCATGTGTGTAATTTACATTCTATTGAAGGCCACCTTTTCTAACATTTTAGTGTGAGTGTGGGTGTATCTTTTCCCCTCGAAATCAAATGATGATATTAAATTAAAGTCCAGACATTGCCTAATTTAGATCATGCAGTAATCTGCATGCTAATGCGTCTGAGATGGTCTTTCGAGAACAATATCTACACTGATAAGATAACAGTGGACCGCAAAATCCAATTAAAAACAAATCTTTACTCTATTAATTAATTTAATGAAGTACTAATCCTACCAATAGATATTTCAATGAAATCCCACCAATTTCTCCAGTATGACAATCACAATATACTACACAACGTAACGTACAATCCAACCCATTACAAGTTGATTATGCAGACAGTATTAGCTATTACTACGATGACCTGTCTCGGCATCTCTAATACTATTCCGGAAATGTCGTAGCTATCACATAGCTCCACGATTTGCCTGCCTTCGTATATTGCATTATGAATGCATATACTTATGTAGTAACATGTTGAGACTACGTTACGCTAGATCAAAGAGGTGGTATACAATGTACTGGATGGATTTCTCAATTAGGTCTACAAAATATTAATAAAACATTTCAAAAGAGTAAGTTCTCCAAACGAAACTGCCTTAGCAAATAGGCAACTAGAATTGATTCTAGTAGATATCTTATTTCCTTGTAAAGTTTGACTCCATCTAACTTCACTTTCCGTGGCATAGCGTATACTAAACATGTCCTAGATTTAATTCCGTTGAAACAATGAGCGTAGTCTAGAAGATGACCAATGAACGCCGATTATAAACGTACGTACGTTCCTACACGTAGGCGCGCCATGAGAAATAGTTATCTTGTCTTCATAGGATGTCATCATCATCACCATCATTCTCTTCCCCTTATCCCAGTTCATCAATTGGGGTCGGCACAGCATGTCTTCTTCTATACTTCTCTATTACTTGTCGTCTCATCAGACACCTTTCGTGCCATAATATCCTTCACACAGTCCATCCAACCAAAGGAAATCAATGAAACGATGGATGGACTTATACTCATTATACAGGGCATTATACACGGTGTAACAAGACCCTTAATGAAGCCGTCAGCCAAGCATTCTGTACATCAAACTAAGTTACTTTACGCATAAAAATATTGCTGGGAAACGACTTTTTTTTTGGGTATTTTTTTGTACTTTTTTGCCATTTTCAGGTTTTTTTAGGTTAAAAATCGTTTTAGGGCGGGACTCATAACATTGTGCTGATGGATGGATTGAATAGTAGCTACGGGGGTCGTGGAGGTGTTTAAAGTAAAAAAAATACATTAAAAATATTTATTTAAAAAAAAAAACTTGTGAAAAAGTTGGAACTTTGACCTTGTACTCAGTACATCATTATAAGGGTGTAACAAGACCCTTAACGAAGCCGAAAGGCACTTGTTCTTCCAGTCATTACGATATTTTTTTGGTTCTAGACCATACCTGGGAACTTTCTAGTTACGGAGATTTTGGGGTCAAAATTCCAGACTTTTTTATTTGAATCCAAATCGATCCTTTACTTTAAATACCGCCATGGCTCCCTTACTCTTCAATGCATCCATCAGCACAATGTTTTGAGTGCGTTACTTTAACTCCTACTTTAAAAAACAGGCCAAGTGCGAGTCGTACTCACACGCACATAAGGTTCCGTAGCACCAAGCAATATAATAAAAATATTTTGAAGGCGTTCAAAACGCCGAACGCCTACAAAATATGTTTTACATTCATTGTTTTATTGTTTTACATTCATCAACAAAAATAAATTTGTTTTTCATAGTATGTTAATGAAAAACAAATTTTTTGCTGCAGTTTGATGAAAAAGTCCCATATCTCAAAAAATAAACATCAAATCTTTTTCAAACCAATTTTGGTTGAAAGTTTTTTTTATGTTCTATAATCCTATATTTTTTTCAGATTTTTTGACATCTTACTTTAGAAATTAGAGGGGGGGCACATATTTTACCACTTTGGAAGTGTTTATCTTTCAAATGATTAACTTTGAAAGAAAATGGTTTTAGGAACCTCGACGTCATTTTTAAAGACCTATCTATAGACACCCCACACGTATAGGTTTGATGAAAAAAAAAAAATCAGTTCCATGTATGGGGACCCCTTTTCATTTTTTTTTTTTTTTAAAGCCTTATAGCGGTTAACAGAATACATCTACCTACTAAGTTTCAACTGTGTAGTCCTAATAGTTTCGGACTAAAGTGGCTGTGACATACACGGACAGGCAGACAGACTTGGCGAATCTATAAGGGTTCCAGTTTTTGCCATTCGGCTACGGAACCCTAAAAATGATGTTTCACCCCAAAAAAAAATTGTTTGTAGAGTTGTTTAATTTGATGTACAGAAGGAAAGCTTGGTTGCCGGCTTCGTGTAGATTCCGTTTACACTGTACTTTTAAAATTATTTTTTCATAAAAAACAGCATCTTTTTATATTTTAATTCCAATAACATTTCATGTACTTGTCTCCACAGAATCTCCATGTAAGAATCAGGTGACAATCCACAAGCGACCCCGCCTGGTTTCCGCGGAAAATGAAGACAGTGACAAAATGTCGCTCCCACACACTCCCGAGAAGACCATCAAGGTTGAAAAACCTGAAACTCCAGAAAACGTCAGGTATGAAAGCATTTTCCATAAATAAAGTACACCTAAAAGTTTGGTGTTCGTGTGTTCTTACTTTTTATCCTGAAAGGCTTGACCGATTTTGATGCTTTTTTTTCTACCTGTCCTATTCTCCTCGATGGTACTCTACAATACTACTAGCTATAGTTGGACCCGGGTAGGTGGCGCTGTTGACTCCATACCCAATTTTTTTTTTAATACTGCTCTGTTTCTAGAAAACTTCTGCATGCTGAATCCGCTAGTTTTTTTTTAACAAACTGTGACTAGTTATTATTTTAAAGTTAATTTATATGCTCAGCTATTAGTTAACCTTGCTATCATCCTAGGCCTTAAAGTTTTTTGAGAGAATTTTGTTAAACGATAACTTTTTTTATGTATGCGCTCATGAATTTGCGGAAAATCATCGTTGTGGTGCTGGGTTGCATGGCTGTTACAGCTGGCATAAGCATGTGTTCAATTACGTTGTTGTTTAGTTATGTTTTGTGTGTAAATTGTAGTTAATTTAGAAGTGATATCTTGCATGTTACGTGGTTATCTTGGATATAGTGTTACTGCTTAAGTGGGAAGCGCCAAGATAGCCCGCGAAATTCACGGACGTGCAAATTGCAAAAAAACGTAAGAAATATTAAATTTCGCGGGCTAACCTGACGCTTCCACCAGGTTTGGTCAAACCAATACGGACAGCTTTTCAGCAAAATTCAGTCATTGGTAGGACGCTTAATAATTTTAACAAAAGATTCTCTCATCTTGATATATCTAATACTACAAAAGGTATATTCAGGAAACAATTAATAATGTCAGTATGTGACGAATTGACAAATAAAAATAACTAAATAAATATAATTTAAACAGAAGGTATCAGGACAATCACCACACACCACTATGACATACCCACACACACATTTGCAATTCTTCATGCACACTCATTCACGCTGTACTCTCAGCAATGTATTGTATAGCTATTAAATTGTAAATCCGTAATTGGCTGTAGGATTAGTTTATATAGTTTAAGACAAAATTGTAAAGAGCTGTGGATTTTGTGAATAATAAATAAATAAATAAATAAGCTTACGGATCGGCTGCTGTCGCCGGACCCTGACAGATACTTCATTACATTGTCTTTTAGTCGTGAGTGTTATTGGGTTCTTCCACCAAGAATTTCTCAGTAGCACCCACAGAGTCTGGATTTGTACCCTGATTGATGGCGATAAGTCTCCCCTGATCACATGGGACTTAAACATTAACCCTCTTATTAATAAACACGGAATAAAATTACACCAGAAATAACAAAGGAATAACCATACATTTTCAAAGGTTTAAACTTGGAATAACTTTATTCTGTGTTTATTAATAGGAGGGTAACTGTCCAAATTTGGGTGTACGATTACTATTTTGTAGACACATCCCTGCCTAAATGTTGGTGATTGCAGACGTGATGATATGTTATTATCTGCCATAGTTCAGTGTTCAGTGGTTCCGCAATTTCTCTGAACCTCAAGTAAAGCCGCGTTGACACGATCAGAATATGCTCGGGCCGAGTGGACTCGGATACCTACTCGGACGCAACTCGTATTGCAAAAAATCCATCGCTCGGATTATGGGTTGCCACTCGGATACCTACTCGGACGCAACTCGTATTGCGAAAAATCCATCGCTCGGATTATGGGTTGCCACTCAGATACCTACTCGGACGCAACTCGTATTGCAAAAAATCCATCGCTCGGATTATGGGTTGCCACTCGGATACCTACTCGGACGCAACTCGTATTGCAAAAAATCCATCGCTCGCATTATGTGTTGCCACTCGGATACCTACTCGGACGCAACTCGTTTTGCAAAAAATCCATCGCTCGCATTATGGGTTGCCACTCGGATACCTACTCGGACGCAACTCGTATTGCAAAAAATCCATCGCTCGGATTATGGGTTGCCACTCGGATACCTACTCGGACGCAACTCGTATTGTGGTTGTGTTGGTGGTGGTTGCCACAATACGAGTTGGGTCCGAGTAAATATCCAAGTTCAGTCGGTCCGAGCATACTCTGATCGTGTCAACGCGGCTTAAGACGGTGGCTGACGTAGCTGCGCGGTACGGGACTAGATGTGGTGACATCTCGTGAGAGCTCAGTTAGATTCACGACTCATTGGGACGCCTTAAGTCAAGTCATTGTGAAAGGATGCGTACGGCGTCCCATACTGTGTATTCTTTTTCCATGGACAGTCAAACACCGTCGATCAATGTGTCGTCCCTAGTTCGGCCTCTGACTGACGTCAACATATCTACCGCCCCTCAAAGCAAGATCGTGTAGTGTTATCGTCGTGTATAACTGTGAGTTTTCACTGCCCAAAAAATCACGGAAATGGAATAACATATTTTCTGATGAGATTAAAGATTTCAACTAAGAGATGAGAGAATTAGACATTACTAACATGTTTTGTGTGAATGGTTTGCGGTGACAACGCACATATATATTTAAATGCATGTGTCCGTAGCGTATTTAACATTTATTTGAAATAGTCAATTATATTACAAAGCTATTTTCCAAGTAGTACCTAATAGGTTTTGTTTTATAGTAATAAGCTATGTATTGTCAAGAAATTAATAGTTACCCTAATTGACACCCTAAGTCTATTTGCGATGCTTTTTGCTTATAACATTGCTGCTTGCTTATAGCTATTTTATGCAACTGCCAAAGAATGACAGTGGTAATTTGAATATATAGATTTTTATGTAGGGGTGCTCAGAATGATTTACTGAATACGTGGTAACGGTTTTCGAGTCTGTGTCTCTTCCAGCCTCTATATACTTACACTAGTGGCCCGTCCCGGCTTCGCACCGGTACCTATGTTACTCAGGGTGAATGTAGCTTTCTAATGGTGAAAGAATTTTTGAAATCGGCGCAGTAGTTTTTGAGTTTATTCATTACAAACGTACACACAAAAATACAAACCTTTCCTCTTTATAATATTAGCGTAGATGAAGAGTTTTAAAACTGTACGGATTCTGGCCAAACAAGTAGATTTTTGAAAAACTGAAAATTTTATTCAAATAATAAAAAAACTAAATTGAGAGGTCTGGCTCTTGTTATACAAGAACTAAAAAATTAAAATCCAAAAAATAATATAAAAAATAAAAACAAAAAGATACAAAAAATTAAATAAAAAAATCTCTTTTTTAATTTTATTTTTAAAATAAATTTGTAAAATAACAGATAATCACGGAAGATATCCCGTAAGTGACAGTTTATGTGTAAGAACTCCTAGTACAAGAGCCAGGGCTACACTGATGTTTGAGCAATCACTTGTCAATAAAGATTTTATTTTATTAATTTGTTATTTTATAATTTGATCCGGTAGTGGCCGTGAGCATGATCCCTCCGTCATGACTGTCACTATCGGATCAATTAGTTCATAGCATAAATTGTAGAGACAGTATAAGCTTAGTTGTAAACTGTGAAGGCTTAAAAGTGTATGTAGAAAAAAAAATAGTTTGACCGCATGACGGTGGGGTGTTGTGGTGGTTCCAGAAACCTATACAGCCTGGTGGAAAACATCCGTCTCCGGACATCAATGATTGTTGATTGCAGTCTCCCTACCATCTACTACGGGGCTCGAACCCACACGCAGCTCAAGCAAGTCATCAAGGAGTTTAAGAGGACCTCGTACTGCGGGATGGTGAAGATGACTCTTCTGTCTAGCAGGGACAAGAGCTGTATAAAAGAGTTCGATAAGAACCTCTGGACGACGAGGAATGACATGTGTAGGGCTTGTGTTAAGGTGAGTTCTGTTATTTATTGACCCGGCACAACGTTCCAAACCGGGACGTGTGTCAGCCCCTATGTTTCTAGTCAATCGATACATCTACAGGCTGTCGTTATGCATCCTGGTCAAATTCAAGGAGGTATCTATACTAATGATTCTCGACCCGAATCTATAATAAAAAGGGCTGTTTTCTTAATAGTAAATTGACGACGGCACTCTAGAATAAACACATCCATTAGGTCAAAATTGAAATCACTTTAATCAGTGTTTTTTTTGCTTGGATCTCTTTGGTTAGACGTACTGAACGCTGTGTTAAAATTTGTCCACCTATTTAGTACTTCTTATTATTTTATTAACAATAAAATCATTTAAAATAACATAATATTACATATATTTTTTTCTTCATGTAGTTAAAAGCTAATAATTCTAATTCTGTTCTATCTTTCATGTTATAAAATACTTCTTCTTTCTCTCTTCGTATTTCAAGAAAACCACTTTATTATAGAAAATCGAGGATTACTATTTCAATCTTTGGATTGACGTGAGTTTTTCAATTCATTGATTTCTCTTGCTTAGTTTTAGTTTAGGTAGTACCGCGGACAACGGTAGTTGACCACCCTTATGCCCTGAGGAATAAGGTTTAATTTCAGTCCAATGCGCGAAAGAGACGTGGCTACACTTGAGGGAGTTCTATATCCAGCATTCAAAGATACCTTTCCACTGATATAATGGAATTATGTTGAGCAAACCCGTAGATTTCACTATAATACAACATTCGCGAAATACGTCTTTACGTTGTTGCTCGTTAGCTGATAATCCTTTAATCATCCTTCATTCTATATCTCTGTTCTCTTTTCACACGTGTCGTAATCTCTCTTTCACTCACAGCTTTGTTCAATTAGAATTACCCCTACCTACATCATCATATCAGGCCGGAATCACCCACTGCTGGATATAAGGCTCCACTTTTTCCTGCCACACTTACCGGTTCTGTGGGCCCTTTTCCAGGTGTTTCCTACCTACATACATGAATCCCCGCCTGAACGCCTTGTTGGTCTAGTGTCCACAATCACTGCTGCTTAGCATTAGGTCAGGGGTTCGATTCCCTCGTTGGGCAAAGTATTATTAGGTTTTCGTATCTGGAATTTCTCAGTAGCCGCTCAGTGTTTGGATTTATAACCGGTTGATAGCAAAAGGCTTTTTTTTTTTTTTTTTTACCGATGGGAAATCATCAAATAACCCCTCCCGCTCTGAGCTGAGCAGGAAGGAGTGTCAGACTTTTACTGACTAAAACCCATCCATGTTCCTTCCTTTGCCCTTTGTGTTCCAGGGCCGCGGTATCTCTTTCGAACAGTCCCGCAACCCTGGCAGGATAGCAATAGGCTCGCCCTACGTGGGACTTAAACTGATGATATGCTGGGTGTAACAGGCCCCTTCACGAACCCGTCAACCAAGCATTATGTACATCAAATTAAGTAACTTTACGCAAAAATTATTGCTGGGAAACGATTTTCTTTTTGGGGTGATAAATCCCGTTTGAGGGTAAGACTCAATGTAACGCACTCAAAGCATTGTGCTGATGGATGGATAGAATAGTACGGGGGTCGTGGAGGTGTTCAAAATAAAAGTCTTGCATTAAAAAAAAGTTGTACCTTGACCCCCAATATCTCCGTAACTAAAAGGTTCCCAGGTATGGTCTAGAACAAAAAAGTGATCGCAATGACGAGGAGAACAAGTGCGGCTAAAGGTCTCGTTACATCGTTTATGTGCGTTCCATACATTTCTAGTTAACTGATCGGGGATTATAGGCGAGTTTTGCATAAATTCCTTAGTTTTCATTAATTTTTGTTTTGCTTTTTTTTGCGACTTGTCTCTGCCAACAATAAATACATTGTCCTTCATCTTTATAAACAAACCTTTCTACCTTTTACAGCCTCTACGAAAAAGCGAGAACAAGGAGAACTCGAACTGCACATACTACGACAACCGCACGGCGATGAACCACGGCTCCATGCCCGCTGCCTTCGACCTTGAAGACCTGGTGGAAATAGGCCTGGAGAAAGACGCCTGTCCCTACTACGGGGCGAGGGCTATGGCCAAGACTGCGCACATTGTGTTCTGTCCTTATAACTACTTGATTGATCCCAGTATACGAAGCAATGTGAGTAGTGTTCTGTCTTGTCTTATTTCAATTGTCAGAATCCGCAGTACCACAAAACGCTCCAAAACTGGAATCGCTGATGTGGGGAATAAGGCTGCTGGGTTTAAGTGGGATTGAGCGGGCCATGTCTGACAACTAGTCTTACTAAGGGGTATGGTATGCCCAGTAATAGCTGGGTTGTGGAGGTCAGATACGTAGTCGAGTCGTTCCGTGTAAAATACTGGTATTCAGCTGCATCCAGTTAGACTGGAAGGCGTCCCATCATAGTTGGGAAAAGGCTTGGCAGACGATGATGGGCCGGCCATGCCTGTAGAATGCATCAGGGTTGATGAGCCAGAGACATCACGCAGTGGGTATCAGAAGACGGACGTCGTCGCCGAGGGAGGCCTGGAAAACGCTGGCGTGACGACCTGGACGCGTTATGAGAGACTGGCTGGAGAGAACCACACAGAGAAAATAGTGGAAGTTTATGGGGAGACCTTTGCCCAGCTGTAGGACAAAAAAGGGTAAAAAGATAATTTGGGAATGAAAATTTGTATGGAAAATCGCCATTTTTACTAATAAGAAATCTAATCGAGCGCACGACTTTTAAAAAGTTATTCTTAGTTGAAATAAAAAACATTTAGAGGACCCAGCTTCCCTTCCTTTGAATTTAGGACCGCTGTTATTGAATCCAATAGAAACAAAGAATAACATTTTATTGGCGACATGGCGTTTTTAATTAACGTTAATCTGTTCTTTTCCATTTCATTTTTCGATAATTTCTTCCGAATTAAAGATTCAGAGTGCCGAAACCCAACATCGTTGGATCAATTCACTAGTCTTCTTCTTTGTCGGTGTCAGAGTTTTTATGCCGCCCATGGGCCTCTAACTTGGCTTTACATGCCGTCGAGAACTATCTCTCAGGCATGCTGCTTTCCTCACAATATTTTCCTTCACCGAAGCAACTGATTATGATACAATACGCACATGAATCCGAAATCACGCACCTGTGTGCGTGTCTTGTGTTCGAACTCGAGACCTATGACTTAACATTCCGTCGGTCACACCACTAGGCTGTCACTAGTTTTTTGACTGATTCGCGAATGAAATCATTATTCAGTTCGTTTAGACTTTTCCCTTTGAGTCAAAGATACCAAATGTTTGGCAAAAATATGAAAAGTGAAGCAGTTTGGTTTGGTTTAAGCAATGTGTTCCGATCCACAGCTATCGATCGAGTTAAAAGGCGCCGTGGTGATAGTAGATGAGGCTCACAACATTGAAGGCATCTGCCGGGATGTCGCTTCCGTTAACATTACCAAACATCAGATACAGAATTCTATTAAGGTAAGTGTTGAGTATCAAGCTCCAGGTGTGCTTCAAGTGGTGTTGACTAAAAAAAAAACTAGTTGAATTCGAAGCTCGCCGCTCGCCGTCATCTGAGCGTGCGCACATATCGGTCGTCTCAAACCAACCCAAGAAATACAGTCAATTATTTCGAATTTAAGTAGTTTTTGCCCGTCACTCTCACTACATAGTATAAAACAAAGTCGCTTCCCGCTGTCTGTCCCTATGTATGCTTAGATCTTTAAAACTATGCAAAGAATTTTGACGCGGTTTTTTAAAATAGATAGAGTGATTCAAGAGGAAGGAAGGTTTATAATTGTATAACATTGCGCCCGTTTGAAGCCGGGGCGGGTCGCTAGTTACTTTTAAAATCGATATGATTTCGTGGGCAATAGTGTGGGTTATGCGTATAACTAAATATAAATATTGTAACGTAATAATTGTTTTTTGTCCCAAATAAGTAAAATAAAATAAGCTGTCAGAATTCTGTCTTTGAAAGGTTCGGATGTGTTCGGGTTTTTCGCCACCATCCGGACTCGGTTCGTCAACTGTCCGAACAACGATAAAGGATTTTTTTTTGGAAAATAAAAAAGGCAAATAATTACGGAAAAAATAAATTAAAAATCAAGATGTTCGGACTATTTTGAAAACGTCCGGCATTTTGTTAGTACAAAATTACTTCTCAAAATCCCTATTTTTTTTTCTTCTATAATCATTTGCAGTTTAAGTACCGTGCAGGACAATTTACCAGTGAACGTTGCACCGCACATGGTTCAAAATCGCTTGACACTCCACTTTATCTCAAAAAATTGGTGAATAGTTACTATCCAGTAACCATTCCGGTGACATTTCGGATGAGCTCCTTCACAAAGAACTAAAGTATAGTACAGTCACTAGCACCAATTTGTGAACACTTAACAACTTTCAAAAGTTAATACAAAAGATCCTTCCTATCTCAAAGTAACAATCGTTATTTCTTGCGAAAAGTCCTTTTAAATTTAGGAGTGTATACATTGTTGCTCGTGACTGTACACACGACGACCAATCAAGTTGCGCAAAGCCAAATTAAGCTGATTTCTCATTGTACGGAAAGCTCATACATATCGAGGTCAGGTTATACTGGATAAGTATAACTTGACGCGTCACCGTGTGTACAACAAAATTTCAATTATAATGAATAATAACTAATTACCAGGAACTGGAAAATGTGTTGCAATACCGCATGGCCAATCAAGACGTTGAGTTTTACATCGAGGCCTTGCTTAAGACTCTCAAGAACTGGGAGTACTGGTAAGGAACTTAGTAATAGTCATATATTTTATAGTTTCACGATTCCTCGTCTGCACTAAAGTTTTAAGTTAGCCAAGTAACTTAACTGACAAACTATTATGCCCATTTTCACTAAATACTAGACGACACTTAAATTAATGCCTAGTTCTTTAAATCTGACAGCCAAGCCAGAGTCGCTGAGCTCATTTTTTCATTTTCATTTTCTTTGAAAATTCTAATCCTTGCGTCAAACTAGTGAAGGTAAAATTCCCACAATATCACCAAAAAAATCGTTGTTTTGCCGTGTTTAAATATTTGTAGCGGCGCACAGTGGGCCCATACTGAAAATTAGTGGACTTAGGCAACAAAGTTCCTATATCGATACGATTTTTTTTTATATGACGTGTTATATTATTCCTGACAACTTTTATTCTTATAAAATTTCTTCTAAAGTTGATAGTTTGTCTTGAAAAAAATTAATTAGATTTTTTTGTATGGAGCGAATCACGTTTAATTTTTTTTCTTCAATTGTACTAATATGTTGAGTGTGTGGCGTGAGTATATGATAGCTAGGGTCATTTTCTATCCATGAAAAAAAAATCAGCGCCGGCCATCTGCGGCAGCGCGAGTAATCATTCGGTAAAAAAAAAATATTTGGAAGATTTTTTTTGTCATTTAAAATAAATTCAAAGCATATTTTTTGTCTCATTTGGCTGTTTTCACCTTCTTTTTAGTTAAATAAATAGTTTTAATAGCGCATACGTACTTATAACTAGTAATTCTGGTAGAGATTTAGTTATTATTGCATGTTATCGGTAGCACCTGCATTGTGATTGATGACTCATTTGTTTGTGCACTCGGCTAAGCGCATAACTAATGAGTCATCGAAAAATGCTCGTCTCTGATTGGCTGAATAATTTTCACTCACTGTTATGTCCACTACTTGAGTAATTAACACTAACTATAAATATAAAGACATTCATTAAGTCCATCTAGTTTCGCTCTTGTCGCTTGTTTGTGAACACAGTGAAATACTTGTATTTTTATATTTACATTAGAATTATGGCTGGATTTTGTACCAACCTAGATCTTTTTGTGAAATTAAGAAGTGGCGGTGATCTGAAAAATCATATGTTTCTGTATGAAAGTATCATTTCTGTCTTGACTACCGAAGTTTCTGAAGAAGACAAGAACCGAATCAAGGAGTTCTGTTGACTTTTTTGTGTAAATTTAAATAAAAAGTGGATAGAGTCAAGTAGAAATCAAAAAACTTTTATGAATCGTGTAATTAATCGCAAGTGGTTGGAAAAAAACATCAACTGGCCTGTTTGTGACAGTGTTGATCTGAGAAGTGTGATGGGCTTTTCGGACGCAGCCTTATCTGAGCTTGTGGATATAGATTGCCATGTTCCTTCTCTTGCAGTATGTACTGCGGAAGCGGGAACATCTACAGAAAAGGTAAGCAAAAGAAAAGACGTTCTACTTCCATAGTAGAAGAAAATTCCGAGGAAGAGTTGCAGCACTGGTACATAACAAAATTGAAAGACAACGGCAAAACGAATCTGGCAAAAGTGGTCGAATACCTTTCCAGTAATCCAGATGCGCTATCCGAAGTAGAACAGAGACTATTCAAAAAGCAGAGCTTAAGTACTGTCTCTGAAGATAAGTGTTTAGCTCTTTATACATCAGTTGCGCTCTCGAAATGGAAGTACTTAGCTCTTCGACAATTTCTAAAAGAAGAAAACTGTGCTGCCTTTCCATCTTATCCAAAGCTTGTAAATGCCAAGAAAAGATGTTACCCACCACAAGAGAGTATGGAGATTACCGAAAACGGAGCTCACATTAAATTGCAAGCGCTATTGGACCACACTGTGGAGAGGATATTACTTGATATAAATACTGTTGATAGGTCTCAAAATGAAGAACTCAAGTTGACCTGGAAATGGGGACTTGATGGTTCTTCGTCGCAGAGTAACTATAAACAGAAAACGTCAAACACAGCTACAGAGTTCGATGATTCATCAGTAGTCATGATAAGCATCGTCCCTCTTCGGCTAGTGTCTACTAGGCCATCATCTGGGAATGAAAATCTAGTTTGGGAGAATCCCACACCTTGCTCAACTGTGTACTGTCGACCAGTGAAGTTCACTTTCACTTCGGAGACAGCTGACTTTATAAAGTCTGAAGAGTCTGAGATGAAAAAACAAATTGATGAACGAATATCTACACAGTGTGGAAATATTATTGTATCACATGAATTGCATATGACCATGATTGATGGAAAAGTGGCCAATATTATTGCTGGAGTACCATCATATGCAACGTGTCCCATTTGCTTGGCAAAACCGAGTGAGTTGAATAAATTAGACGCTTTGACTTCTAAACCAAGTGAAGAAAGGAGGTGTTTTTTCCCCCATACAATTGTGGCCAAACAATGTACCTTAACAATAAAGGTACGAATTTATAGGAAAAAAATCGCAGATTCTGAAAAAAAATATATTGGATTTATTAATGCATTTGTACCACCTGAAATTGTCGATCAAAGATGCTAAAACTTGCAACCCAAGAATTTTAATCTGGCAATCTCGTAATTCATTTCTCCGATGATGCGTTTCGTTACTTCATTTAAACACGTATGAAAAACTAAAAATATACTATTTTGAATTTAGTTTTGTATTAAAGATAGGTTAATTTTCCCGGCACACTTTCTTGTGAAACATTATAGGATCAAGAATTTAAAAAATACATTTATTTCACATTTCAGATTATTTTTTGCGTTTGGTTAGCTACTGGCCAAAAGACAGTGCTCCAGGGCCGATAATTTACTATCTTATTCCTTTTGTTATTGTTGGTGACAATATTGTCATTCAGATTATTTTAGCCCTTGTCAGACGATCGATCGATCGACCGATCTCGAAAGAGTTTAATATTTTGACAGATGGAATAGTTTGACAGCCGCCAGCGCTGTTAAGAACGTTTCTTTGAACGCAGATATGATTCGAGGTAGTGTTTTTTCATATTCTTTTATTTTTTAAGCTATCGAATATTGAAGGATTTAAAATACTGCTAATAACACAATGTATTGGAAAGAATTTAAATAGTAATTTGTACCTCGGTACATGTTTGGGCCGAAAAAAAAACACCTCCTTTACAAACAAGGAATTTCTTCACTGCATATGAAGATTCGGTGTATGGAATGTCTTCTCCATATATCTTATAATCTGGATTTTCAACGATGGACTGCTCGCGGCGAATATAAGGCTTAGAAACAAGCTAAAAAAAATACCACACAGCAAGAGTTTCGTGAGCAAACTGGAATGCTGATTGATATAGTCAAACAGGTATGTATTTAATTTTCGCTCTCTTTATGTTGTTTGTGAATTATATCTCTATGTATTGTATATTACAGTATTGTTTTCCCATTTTAGGGTTTTGGAACTACAAACGACGGGAATACAGCGAGGCGCTTTTTCCAAGATTACAAAAGATCTTCCAGAATAACGGGAATTGACGAAAATCTGATTTTCAGATTTTCCGTTATTCTACAAGCCATATCATCAGGCAAAAACATTGACTGTGAAAAATTTAGAAGATACTGTAGAGAAACAGCTGATGTGTGCGTGCAACACTATTCGTGGTACTACATGCCAGTTAGTGTACATAAACTTCTAATGCACGGTGCAGACATCTGTAACCACTTTGGTGTTTTGCCAATCGGTAAGTAAAAAATAAATATAGTTTGATGTATTATTTGACTCGATTGCGTTTTGAAATTAAAATGTATGTCCTTATTCGTTTTAGGTACCTTATCTGAAGAAGCTTCGGAAGCCCGTAATAAGGACTTCAGAAACGTCAGGGAGAGGCACACTCGGAAAACGGGGAGAATAGCAACAAACGAAGACATCCTCCATGGACTTCTAATAAGCTCTGATCCCCACATATCCTACATAAAGCCTAAAATAATGAAACAGGTTCATAATGAGTTGTTGCCTGAAGCAACTCAGTTGTTACAGACTACTGAGCCTCTCTGTGACAGTGAAATTATGGAGGAAGAAGAATGCCTCATAGCAGAGTCCGAAAATTTGCCGGACCCACTAGCACTTCTGGAACAAGAAATAATGTGATCCGGCACTAAATTATTCCCACAAAAGCCCATCAGGGTTAGGAATATGACAAACAGCCCTTTTCAGGGCTACAATTACTTCACAGTTTCATATTGATCATACGTACGATAACTTATACTATAATAATATACATACAGTTGATTATGTAGATAATTATCAACGACTTGCCCGTACAAATTTAAATTATTTCACTTATCATTAACAAAATTAGTATAACCTGAAACATTACGATATATTTATTCAACAATAGATAACGTGCAGTTAAAAAATAACACAGCCAATCAGAGACGAGCATTTTTCGATGACTCATTAGTTATGCGCGCACAAACAAATGAGTCATCAATCACAATGCAGAGCACCTGCATTGTGACTCATTTGTACCGATAACATGCAATAATAACTAAATCTCTACCAGAATTACTAGGTCTAAGTACGTATGCGCTATTAAAACTGTTTATTTAACTAAAAAGAAGGTGAAAACAGCCAAATGAGACAAAAAATATGCTTTGAATTTATTTTAAATGACAAATAATTCTTCCAAATTATTATTTTTTTACCAAATGATTACTCGCGCTGCCGCAGATGGCCGGCGCTGATTTTTTTTTCGTGGATAGAGAATGACCCTAGCTATCATATACTCACGCCACACACCCAACATATTAGTACAATTGAAGAAAAAAAATTAAACGTGATTCGCTCTATACAAAAAAATCTAATAATTTTTTTTCAAGACCAACTATCAGGTTTAGAAGAAATTTTATAAGAATAAAAGTTGTCAGGAATATTATAACACGTCATATAAAAAAAAAATCGGATCGATATGGTAACTTTGTTGCCTAAGTCCACTAATTTTCAGTATGGGCCCACTGTGCGGCGTAACGCTTCTGTAGTTTTGCTAGCTAATTCATTTTGAACCTTTACAGTACTAAACTAGACGACAATTCGTCGTTTTCTCGTTGGCATTCGGGCAAGGTGAATTCAATAAAGAATCAATGAAATATAAGTAAATGTTTCGTCCAGGTTCCAGAATCAGACGCCGTTAGTGAACCAGCAACCTGTGAACAACAATGAAGCGGTGTACAAGTGGCAGGCTGACTATTTTATGGCCACGCTCAACAACCACAACATTGGCTACCAGCAGTATGGCGGTAAGTACAAGTCTTTTGTTTTGTTTAAATAGAGTCAGGCGGTGTATAATAGAGCAAGACTTGTTTATCTGTCAAAAAAGATCGTAAAAAAAACTTTCAACGAATATTGGTTTTAATAAAAAAAAACCAAACTGCAGCAGTAATTTTGTTTTTCATAAACATACTATAAAAACAAATTATTGACATAAGAATGAAAAATATTGCTATTATATTGTTTGTTTGTTTATTTATTTAAAGCTCGTTGGGTCGACGACATCGTCAAAGTCGCGGGAAACACCTGGGTAAGGGACGCACCAAACGGGGAAGTGTGGCAGAAAAAGGGGGGCCTATACCCAGCAGTGGGTGATTCCGGCCTGATATGATATGATATATATATTGTTTGCCACCCGTTGTGTGCGAGTCTCACTCTCATTTCGCCAGTTTTTTTTTAAGTTAGACGACCGTTACAACACGACATTATAAATTGACAAAATGGTAAGTGAACTTGTTGGCTTGGCGTGGGGGTACGCGCGTGCATTTATGTTCTGGCGTCCAAAAGGTCTCTTGCAAATACCGCTCTACAAAAAGTAACTAGTGTGGATGCACCATAAAACTTTGCCGATTTTTAGGTTTCAGATGCTTAATAGAAAATATAATTTGTCTCCAGATTTTAGGCGGAACTCCGAAAACTTTTGCCGTCGTCTGCGAGAAGACCCGCGCACGTTGTACGGAGTCACGCAGTCTACCGGCACTCTGCTCGAAGAAATGGACATGGTGTTCGGTAAGTTACCCCTCGTATAGAAGACGCCTGTGTCCTAGAAGTGGGGACAAGGAGGAGGAGACTCTTGTCTATCTTATACCATTTCATGCCTTAACATCTGAAGCCATTTCTATGGAGTTTAATTATTTTGCCATTATCAACGGTTCTTTTTTTCAAAATTTGTCTACGCATTACACCTTTTAGTGAATAGCAGGCAAGAGGTGACTCCACTATGCTATTACTTTCCAGAATTGGATCCTTGATCGCGACCGATTCCTGGCTATTGAATAGAATATTGGTTTTCCAAAAATCTAATTTTGTATTTTTAGATTTCATCAAAATCGGGCTCGAGACTCCTTTGTGTATTTTTTGCTATTCCTCATAGTTTCGGATTTGGCCTTCCACGCCTGCTTGAAAAATTCACTCTGTATAAAAGAATGGACAAAAAAAAACTCCAAATGAAATACAGTGTGTAAAGGAACCCCTTCACGAAGCCGTCAACTAAGCATTCTGTACATGAAACAAAGTAACCCTACGAAAAAATTGTTGCTGGGAAACGACTTTTTTTGGGGTAAAAATATCGTTTTTCGGTAAAATTCAATGTAGCACCCTCAAAACACTGCTGATGGATGTTTTGAATAGTAACCGGGTCTTGGAGGTAATTCAAGTAAAATGATTTCCTTAAAAACTAGTATTTAAAAGAAAACTTGTGAAAAATTTGGAACTTTGACCCCCAATATCACCGTAACTAAAAAGTTCCCAGGTATGGTCTAGTGCAAAAAAAATGTCGCAATGACGGGGGGAACAAGTGTCCTTCGGCTTTGTTAATGGTATATTTACATCCTTTATAAGAGCTCACTTGCTTGACAGAATGCATGTGACAATATCGCCAGCGTATAGATAAATAAATAAAATAAATAAATTCATTTAATTTCGATATCACAAGATCCATTTCATCCACATCATTTCACAAAAATAAAAATGTTAGTAAAAATACAGAACTTACATATCTACATCATCATCTTTTTCGTTTTTTTTTTTGCTATCTTTTTTCTTTTATCTTTATTATAACACAGGTTATCTATTCCGCTGTGACTGCAAATTCGTCGATGACTTCAAGCCAGCTTTGATCCGGCACATAACGGGCAAGACTAACTCACTCACAAACAACGCGGGCTGGAAGAATTCGCAGTTTAACGAGGTATACAAACCACACTTTATCTATTACTAGGTTTTGCCCGCGGCTTCGCTCGCGTTTATTTAGAATTTTACAATCAAGTCGGGTTGTACTCTGCTTGTAATGCGCCATCTATTATCATAAGGACGTCATTGTTGTTTTCCTTGGAAACAGTAATTTTTTCGCGATGAAAGGTACCCTATGTCCGTTTCTGCACACCAGAAAACGTATATGCAAAATTTCAGGATGATTGG
The DNA here is from genome assembly GCA_947578425.1 of Eugnorisma glareosa. Classification (NCBI taxonomy): domain Eukaryota; kingdom Metazoa; phylum Arthropoda; class Insecta; order Lepidoptera; family Noctuidae; genus Eugnorisma; species Eugnorisma glareosa. The sequence goes on along the minus strand of OX387974.1, from coordinate 15,300,031 downwards.
TTCAGAGGTTTAGGCGTGAAAAGTTAATAAACTTACTTTCCATTTATAATATAATAGAATAGATAAGAATTTAAGAAGGTTTAAATAGCGACCCGCCCCGGCTCCGCAAAGGCTCAATTTGCATAATATGAGGAATGAGAAGTGCGCTAAAAAATAAAAAAAAAATATATAAATATAATAAGAAAATTTTGTTTCTTTTTTGTTTTTCTTATGATCAGGCTGTGGAATTTTTGGAACGTACTGATACGCGGTAACCGTTTGTTCGTCGGTGTACATTCCACCTTGTACAAAATACCCGACACAGCAGTAGTAGCCTCATTGAGCTAGTGGTCCCAAACGCTACTGTGAGATCTTGGGTTCGAGTGTTATTGTTTTTGTTTTCTTTACGAATTTCTTAGCAGCAGCCCGAAGTCTGGGTTTGTGCCCAGGATTGACACCAACCGGACAAATGTCCTTAACACATTTGGCTTAGAGGCGTGATGTACTGTTTTTTTTGTTTTGTTTAAATAATAATAATTTAAAAACTTACTACTTATTTTTGCCGCTAAGGATAAAGCTGTCGTAAGTATATAACTTTAAATTTATTCTCTTCACAACATAAACTTCAAAGAAGTAACACATTGGAATTTGAAAAAACTAAAAACAATCTCCGACTCGAGCATGTCCTTTTTATACAATTCAATTCTCATATTCTAAGACTTTCCATCGTTTGTTCCAGAAAATAAAGGAATTGTCTTATCATATGGGTGTTAATCTTGAGAATTAATCACGTATCTTAAACCAATCCCGCAATCCCCTTTTCTCAATCCAGTGGTTATCAAAGGTTACGCTAACCCTCTCCCTGATATCTAAGAACCCCGTTTATACATGAACGGTGTGGTCATATTTAAGAATGTGCGGTTTATACCACCAAAACGAACAAGTTCTATGGGACCAAAATTGTAATCGCAAAAAAAATATCATCTGCCCCATACAAAATATCAATACCTTGTCGACCCAAAAATATATTATGTTATGCTGATTGTTCGATTGTATTACTTTCTTTAATACCTCAATACAAAGCGACGAAACAGTCGTGACATTTTTTTTTAATCGCAAAAATACACCAATATATGACAATCAACCTTACGTCGTCACGCCACCATGTGGTCCTTCGAGCCGGATTTCAATTGCGAATTGCATTCAGTTCCGATGGTGACATCCGCCCTTGAATTCGGCCCTTATATCGGTGTAAATATTGTCCTAAACCCATATCTCATTGCAGTGGGTATCAAAAGAGACGCTAACCCTCTCCCTGATGTGTATGAACCCGGCCATCGTAATGGAAAGCTTGCACCCGGCGCGGTGCATCGCCCTCGCGTCAGGGACCCTCACTCCGCTGGTCAGTCTGCACTCCGAGCTCGCCACCAGCTTCCCGCACCGCGTCTCGCCTAACCACGTCATCCCAGAAGACAGGGTAAGTTTTTTTTTTTTTTTTTTTTTTTTTTTTTTTTAAGGAAAAACAAACAGTAGCACAATAACAATTAGTCATAATATCTTAAATATAACATTTTAAAACAATTATGCTACCCACTACGTTCTCCACTGATTACAATTTAAAGTATTTAAAACTAGCTAGAAACAACACAAATATAATACATAAACAAGGGTCATTATGATCCTGGAACTAATATCTGGACTTATTATAAATATTGTATACACTTAAAAGAAAAAAAAAAACAAGAAAAAAAAAAAAAAACTTGTGCGTATTCAACGTTACATTATTATAATATTATACATAATTTGACGGTCCTTTAGGGTTGCTTGGATTTGATTCTTAAACGCATTTTTACTTAGAAAAAGAATATCGATTGAATGGAATTCGTTGTTGTATGTCTCAACCAAACGATGAAGTGGTGAACGCAAGCCAACATTGGATTTACAGAGGCTAGTAGCAAATAGACGTCGAGTGCGTATCTCACGTACATGAACTGTCCGAGGAACCAGGTAACACAGACTCCTAACTAAGTCCGGACAATCAAAATTATTGCGGCACACATTGTACAGAGTCATAACTTCCAGAAGTTTTCGTCTTGACTTTAAGGTCAGAAGATCATACTTTTTAAGAAGTAAGTGGTATGACATTTTTTTCCGATAACATCTAAAATTCATAGCACGAAGGTACTTACGTTGTACTAGTTCTAAACTTTCACTATACTTTATGTAAAAAGGGTTCCAAATTGGCACTGCAAACTCCAACTGTGGCCTAATTATCGATTTATACAAATGCAAAAAGGTAGAAGGTCGACGAAAATCCCTGGATGATCTCATAACAAAACCAAACATTTGGTAAGCTTTGTTAACAATTTTTTCAATGTGAACATCCAGATGGAGCTTCGAATCTAGCAGAACACCAAGATCACTGAGAAAACTTACTTTACTAATTGGCGTATTGGCAAGACGATAGTCGAACTCAGTAATATTTTTCTTTTTGGTAAATGTTATAACATGACACTTTGGAAGACTAAGGTAAAGCTTATTGGAAGAGCAGTAGTTAGAGAAACGGTCTAAATCCTGCTGGAAGCTAAAACAATCGTTTTTATCAGAAATAATTTTATAGACTTAAATCGACCGCGTAGAGAAGAAATTTAGAATTTTGAAAACAGTCTTTTATGTCATTTATGTATAAAATTAATAATAAAGGGCCTAAAATGGAACCTTGTGGTACACCGGAGGTGACCCGGAACGAGCTAGATTCAAAGCCATTAACAACTACCTTTTGTGTTCTGTTAGTTATATAAGATATAAACCACCTTAAAAGGTCTCCTCTGATACCGTTGTTTGCAATTTTATTAAGTAGTAGTGCGTGGTCAAGTTTATCGAAAGCCTTCTGAAAATCTGTGTAAACCGCATCAATCTGCTGTCTATTATCAAGACTATCAAATAGTTGGGACGTGAAAATGAGAAGATTGCTAATGCAAGATCTACAAACAAAGCCATGCTGTTCTTTTATTAAAACACTGCGAATAGCCGGATATAATTTATTATGTACCAGTCTCTCAAACAGCTTAGAAAAAGCAGATAGTATAGAGATAGGCCGATAGGTCGCTACGTCATGCTTGGAACCACTCTTATTAACTGGTACAATATTTGCATGTTTCCAAACTTCAGGGAAAATACCAGATGATAAACATTTATTATATAATATAAGAAGGGGATAGCATAATGTATCACACGTATTTTTCAGAAAAATTGAAGGAATCCCATCAGGACCTCCCACCCTTGGTTGAATCAAGTGATTTTAATTCTTTACGTATTTCATCAAGAGACAGTTGCAGTTTGCATAGGAAGAAGTCATGGTCAGCATTATTAGATGGTGGTTCCCAAGAATAAAAAAAAAATGAATGAATGTTAAATGTTGAGGGTTCATATGCAGACTGGAAAAATGTAGCAAACAAGTTGCAATTAGTAATAGAATCATTTGATGAAATTTGATTGTAATGAACCGTAGATGGGATTTTATTTGTAGTTTTACGGCTTGCAACGTACGTCCAAAATGACTTAATATTGGTAGCAACACTGTCTTCAATTGCAGTAATAGATTTAGTATAGCAAATTTCAGCTTTTTTTTAAACTTTTTCCTGTTACTCGAGAATACCTCATAGTCACATAAATTCCCATACTTCTTCCACCTAACCCAGGCTTGAGTCTTCTTTTTGTTGGTATATATGAGAGATTTGGAAAACCAATTAGGGAAATTAAAATTTTTTGGTCGACATGTGGGTGTGTGTGATTTTATAATTTCATAAAGTTTTTCATAAAATGAAGAAACAGATTCATTAGGTGCTAGATTATCCAGTAAGACATTCCAATCTACGTGACTTAAATCAGAATTTATTTTGTTATAGTTAGCTTTGTGATAATTTAGTTTGTTATCTACAGTACATTTAGGAATATGTGTGGACTGAGAGAAAGAAATGTGGGCATAGAAGGCTGGGTGATAGACGTCAACAGGTAATAGGGGGACATCAGGAGAGAAAGTGACTGCATGAGTATTGCAAAAAAGTAAGTCCAAGATGCGTCCACTAGAATTGGAAAAACGGTTATATTGTTTCAAAACATGCTGCGAGCAGAAATTTGATAAAAAACGAGTTATATTTGTCAGTTTGTTATTCGCAGCATATTCCATGAATGACATCTGTTTTACCCAAGCAAGCGAGGGTAAATTAAAGTCACCTGTTAAAATAATATTTTCTACGGAAGAGTCATCACACAACACTGACAGAGAATTAAGAAAAGTTAAATATGTATCATCAACAGCGTTTGGGGGTATGTAAGTAGCACAAATTATATGATATTTATTGTTTTTCGCGGGGACTTTAACTATCACATGCTCGGGCAAGGTTAACGGGGGCAAAAATGAAATACTAGAGGGATTTAGTTCTTTAGATATGGCTATAAGGACACCACCACCATCCTTTTTGTTGGTGAGTGAACGATTACGATCGCATCTAAACACCAAATAGCGTTGATCAATAAATTCATTGTCAGATATGTCTAGCGTCAACCAGGTCTCGGTCAAGATAATGACGTCATATGCATGCGACATAATATTTAAGTATACCCTATGGTATTCAGTTTTGTCCTGATTCCTCGACAGTTCTGGTAATATATGGATATTTTACAATCATTAGTCATTTTTAAAATCAGAGGGTACATAAAAATAAACCAAAGGCAAGTAAATATTCACTTTGAAACTCACGCAAAAACGAGGGTAGAATAGAAGCAAGCAAAAACAAAATAACATTCACTTTGAAACTCATAAGTATACTTAAAACAGACCAACGTTGAAAGCTCAAGTAGTACATTCTCAGTTAAAAACATTAAAAAGTAGATATAATCGACAGAGTAAATCATAGAAATCTCAAGCAACAATATAGGGATTGTTTTCAGGACTTGATTGTAAGGACTTATTCCAATATCGTACATTACATTTAATGAGGTAAAGAAATATTGTAAACAGTTAATTGTAATCTTATGTAAAATTAGCACACAAGTGTTAGTAAAAAAATATGACCAATAAACATTTTCCCAGATATTATTGGTACACGGTACAAATACCACTAAGATAAGGAAATATTGTAAACAGTGTAATATACACCTAAGCAAATTAAGCACACAACTGTTTGCACAAAAATATGACAAACAAACATTCAAACAGATGTTATTTTTTGTACGGGTACAATAAGTAATAAAGTGATCGTTTGTTAATAAATACCAACAGTTTATTAGGACGAATTATTCGACCTAAGCTTATTACAAATGTCGTTTACAAAGTTATTCTCAAGAATACGGTTTGTCTTCCCCAAAGTGTTGGTGTTTCCGCAGACTTAGTGAAAAGGTCAACCGGCGGTCTTAATGTCAAGGTCAAACCAGAAGGTAATCTCATCTTCGCAGTATCTTAACAGGTGGTGCGTATTCTGTCAGTCACTCAACTGACAGCAACCGCACCCGGCGCGGTGCAAGCAAAATTGCTCCGTTTTTTCTCAGTGGCGTGCAGTGGTTCCCTACGGAGGGTAGGCCAAGGATACGGATACCCAAAAAAAGACCGTCACAGAGTCGCTCTACTTAAGATAACTCTCAAAGTAGTCATGTTTTTAGTAAGCGTATGAGAAACAACGCCATCTAGCTTAAATATCAGGAATTTCAATGGCATTCTGCCAATGCAAGAAAAAAGGATGTCGCTTCGTTAAAAAAAATCAAAAAATGAAACAGAGTGCTCTGTAAACAACAAAAAAATAATTACCCAAATTGACCATGCATAGTTTAGAGTTTTCGTTCCAAGCCCAATTTTGGGCGTTTGACCGGAATATTTGAAAAAACAAACATTGAAAATAAGCCTGTAAAAGCCAAAGTTATAAAAACAAGAACTCACCACATTAATCAAGGTTCAAATCACGATTTTCCGTCAATGCAAACAGAAGAAAGATTCAATTGAACTGACGAGTACGAGATGAATTTTGGGTTAATTCTCGTAATTCGGGTACCTACACAATCTACCTTTAGACAACTTGAATCTTCTCATTAAACAATTGTGAATACTTACTGTTTTTAACTTCTAACAAACACACATCAGCGCAAACTTCACAACAGAACACCATTTATAAGTAAATAAACAAATACAACAAATAATATTTACACTACTGTACGTTTCAAAATGAATTACAACCGTCAGATATTATAAAAAGCAAAACATTCAAGATCGCGAAATAAATTTTGCTTGTCACATGAAACAAATATGGCTTCTAATAAAAATACAATTTCTAATTTATCGATAAAAAACACTACCAAATATAATTGCATCACTGCATACCGTTTTAGCCGGATAATACTTTGTGGGGCAGCCAATCAGTGGCCAGCTACACTCGCAGGAGTTAACGCCCCTAATCTATCATGTGTGCCGTTCATATACACGAAAATACGCATCAGTGTGCGTAAATGTATCAATGAAAAATTAGGCCGGCCGTGGCCTTGCCTTACCTGTTGCGAGCGTCGTAGTATTATTATCAGTTACGTCTCACGTCACGACCGCGACAAGTTGTTTTATGTACAATAACAGTAGTTTTATTTTTTTTAATATTTTGTATTATTTTATTATATAGTATAATAAATGCATTTGCTGCGTTGTTGGTAGGAATGGTAGGGTAAGCTAGGCCTAATTGCCTCTATGGACGGCACGCCCCTGTTGATTCTGGGCGTTAACAATAAAATTTCGTGAATATTGTCCTCATTTTCGTTACGACATATAAGCGACACCGAATGAAGAAAAAACCGAAAATTTTAATCGGCGCTTTCTTGAATTTTCATTTTGTCCAAAAACTTTGTAAATGCCTATCAACTAACAACGACTATCTCTCTAGCTAGCTATCTGGGAAAATTAGCAAGCTCCATGCAATCCAACCTTTACTCGACACATGTTCCGCATATCCCGCATGTAAATTTTTAGAGGCCGCAGATTGGTGTTGCATTCTTTTACGGAATTAAAACTCAATACATTGCATAAAATGTAATGTCACGCGCAAATGTCTTTCGTGGTGGTGTCCACTGCTCTGCGAGTGTAATGTACAAATGTACTGGAGCTGCCTGTCTCCCGCAGGTGTGGATCGGCTCGCTGGTGGGCGACGCGGGCGGTGAGCTGCGCTACAGCGCGGCGGGCGTGGACTCCCCGCGCGCGCGCCGCGCCCTGGGCGCCGCCATACTGCGCGTGTGTCGCCTGGCGCCGCACGGTGTGCTGTGCTTCCTGCCCTCCTACTCGCTGCTGGACCGGCTGGTGAAGGAGTGAGTACCACATAACATAACATCACCACTATAACATACTATCATCGCCTGGCCCTGGGCGCCGCCATACTGCGCGTGTGTCGCCTGGCGCCGCACGGTGTGCTGTGCTTCCTGCCCTCCTACTCGCTGCTGGACCGGCTGGTGAAGGAGTGAGTACCACATAACATAACATCACCACTATAACATACTATCATCGCCTGGCCCTGGGCGCCGCCATACTGCGCGTGTGTCGCCTGGCGCCGCACGGTGTGCTGTGCTTCCTGCCCTCCTACTCGCTGCTGGACCGGCTGGTGAAGGAGTGAGTACCACATAACATAACATCACCACTATAACATACTATCATCGCCTGGCCCTGGGCGCCGCCATACTGCGCGTGTGTCGCCTGGCGCCGCACGGTGTGCTGTGCTTCCTGCCCTCCTACTCGCTGCTGGACCGGCTGGTGAAGGAGTGAGTACCACATAACATAACATCACCACTATAACATACTATCATCGCCTGGCCCTGGGCGCCGCCATACTGCGCGTGTGTCGCCTGGCGCCGCACGGTGTGCTGTGCTTCCTGCCCTCCTACTCGCTGCTGGACCGGCTGGTGAAGGAGTGAGTACCACATAACATAACATCACCACTATAACATACTATCATCGCCTGGCCCTGGGCGCCGCCATACTGCGCGTGTGTCGCCTGGCGCCGCACGGTGTGCTGTGCTTCCTGCCCTCCTACTCGCTGCTGGACCGGCTGGTGAAGGAGTGAGTACCACATAACATAACATCACCACTATAACATACTATCATCGCCTGGCCCTGGGCGCCGCCATACTGCGCGTGTGTCGCCTGGCGCCGCACGGTGTGCTGTGCTTCCTGCCCTCCTACTCGCTGCTGGACCGGCTGGTGAAGGAGTGAGTACCACATAACATAACATCACCACTATAACATACTATCATCGCCTGGCCCTGGGCGCCGCCATACTGCGCGTGTGTCGCCTGGCGCCGCACGGTGTGCTGTGCTTCCTGCCCTCCTACTCGCTGCTGGACCGGCTGGTGAAGGAGTGAGTACCACATAACATAACATCACCACTATAACATACTATCATCGCCTGGCCCTGGGCGCCGCCATACTGCGCGTGTGTCGCCTGGCGCCGCACGGTGTGCTGTGCTTCCTGCCCTCCTACTCGCTGCTGGACCGGCTGGTGAAGGAGTGAGTACCACATAACATAACATCACCACTATAACATACTATCATCGCCTGGCCCTGGGCGCCGCCATACTGCGCGTGTGTCGCCTGGCGCCGCACGGTGTGCTGTGCTTCCTGCCCTCCTACTCGCTGCTGGACCGGCTGGTGAAGGAGTGAGTACCACATAACATAACATCACCACTATAACATACTATCATCGCCTGGCCCTGGGCGCCGCCATACTGCGCGTGTGTCGCCTGGCGCCGCACGGTGTGCTGTGCTTCCTGCCCTCCTACTCGCTGCTGGACCGGCTGGTGAAGGAGTGAGTACCACATAACATAACATCACCACTATAACATACTATCATCGCCTGGCCCTGGGCGCCGCCATACTGCGCGTGTGTCGCCTGGCGCCGCACGGTGTGCTGTGCTTCCTGCCCTCCTACTCGCTGCTGGACCGGCTGGTGAAGGAGTGAGTACCACATAACATAACATCACCACTATAACATACTATCATCGCCTGGCCCTGGGCGCCGCCATACTGCGCGTGTGTCGCCTGGCGCCGCACGGTGTGCTGTGCTTCCTGCCCTCCTACTCGCTGCTGGACCGGCTGGTGAAGGAGTGAGTACCACATAACATAACATCACCACTATAACATACTATCATCGCCTGGCCCTGGGCGCCGCCATACTGCGCGTGTGTCGCCTGGCGCCGCACGGTGTGCTGTGCTTCCTGCCCTCCTACTCGCTGCTGGACCGGCTGGTGAAGGAGTGAGTACCACATAACATAACATCACCACTATAACATACTATCATCGCCTGGCCCTGGGCGCCGCCATACTGCGCGTGTGTCGCCTGGCGCCGCACGGTGTGCTGTGCTTCCTGCCCTCCTACTCGCTGCTGGACCGGCTGGTGAAGGAGTGAGTACCACATAACATAACATCACCACTATAACATACTATCATCGCCTGGCCCTGGGCGCCGCCATACTGCGCGTGTGTCGCCTGGCGCCGCACGGTGTGCTGTGCTTCCTGCCCTCCTACTCGCTGCTGGACCGGCTGGTGAAGGAGTGAGTACCACATAACATAACATCACCACTATAACATACTATCATCGCCTGGCCCTGGGCGCCGCCATACTGCGCGTGTGTCGCCTGGCGCCGCACGGTGTGCTGTGCTTCCTGCCCTCCTACTCGCTGCTGGACCGGCTGGTGAAGGAGTGAGTACCACATAACATAACATCACCACTATAACATACTATCATCGCCTGGCCCTGGGCGCCGCCATACTGCGCGTGTGTCGCCTGGCGCCGCACGGTGTGCTGTGCTTCCTGCCCTCCTACTCGCTGCTGGACCGGCTGGTGAAGGAGTGAGTACCACATAACATAACATCACCACTATAACATACTATCATCGCCTGGCCCTGGGCGCCGCCATACTGCGCGTGTGTCGCCTGGCGCCGCACGGTGTGCTGTGCTTCCTGCCCTCCTACTCGCTGCTGGACCGGCTGGTGAAGGAGTGAGTACCACATAACATAACATCACCACTATAACATACTATCATCGCCTGGCCCTGGGCGCCGCCATACTGCGCGTGTGTCGCCTGGCGCCGCACGGTGTGCTGTGCTTCCTGCCCTCCTACTCGCTGCTGGACCGGCTGGTGAAGGAGTGAGTACCACATAGGGGTCTCTAGTTTAGGGGTAACTAAGAGCAGGGTGTAAAGTTGTTCATAGAAAAGGGAGGTTCCGAGGAGGTGTTGTGTCAGCAATTGTTATCGGTTTTTTCTATACAGGGTGTAACAACACCCTTCACGAAGCCATCAACCAAGCATTATGCACATCAAACTAAGTAACTTTACGCAAAAATTATTGCTGGGAAACGACTTTTTTTTTGGGGTCAAAAATCAAGTTTTTCCATAAATCTCTTTGTAACGCACTTAAATCACTGTGCTGATGGATACATTAAATAGTACGGGGATCGTGGAGTTGTTTTAAGTAAAAATCTTACATTAAAAACTTGTATTTAAAAAAACCTTGTTAAAAAGTTGGAACTTTGACCCCCAATATCTCCGTAACTAGAAGGTTCGGAAGGTATGGTCTAAAAGAAAAAAATGATCGCAATGACGGGGAGAACCTTCCGGCTTCGTTAAGGGTCTTGTTACATCCTTTATATTGTTAGTCGCGGATAACTTTAACTGCGCGATTTAGGAATTTGATGTTATTTCTTCATTTTTGTCCTAGATGGCGCTGTAGTACTTTTTATAGTGCCGCAAGTCTTTTTACACCCGTTGTGTATTGAGTAATGTGCATAATGTTTCAGTTGGCGAGAAACAGGTGTGTGGGACGAGATGAACGTACTCAAGAACGTGTTCTGTGAGCGGAGGCACGGCGGGGATCACGAGGAGACCATGGATGTGAGTAATCACTACTGGTACTAGAAACTCCCTAAGGCCATCAACCGGGCACAAATCCAGACTCCGCGGCTCCTACTAAGAAATCCCTAACGAAAAACCCAAAAACACTTTACCTCACTTGGGAACCCAATCGTGCTCAGACGACTACTCCAAAGCGGCAGTCCAAAGACCATTCTACCAACCTGTGAATAAGGACAAAAACAAGAGCGAGTTCGGCTCGCACAGTTCAACTTCTAAGCCGAGGTATTTGGAGGCTTCTTGAGCGGGAGTGCGGGGAGGGACGAGGCACGGGGGCCGGGGTCCACGCAGATGAGATTGTTGTAACAACTTTATATCGAAACTAACTTCTGCCGGCGAAGAAACCTCGGAAACGGTATTATTACAAATCGATGAGTATTTTCGGAGATCTCCTACATCCAAACTTTACTTTTGAACTACCTAACCGACGCAGCTACATGAAAATGGTCTTAGGAAGCTATTTATAATTTTTCATGAAATTTTGATCCCAATTCATAGATTTTCAAAAAAAAGTACAGTTAGCAAGAAAATAGCAATTTTCTCATTCTAATACTGGTCAAAAACTGCCATGTGACCAACATAGAAGTTTGGAGTACTAAAAAATTCAGAAATTACAAAAACGTTTCCCATACATTTTGTTTAAATATTATGATCTAATTGTATTTGCTTCAATGTCAATCTTGATTTTGATAAACCACGATTGTTCACATTTTGCATGCCTTACGGTAGAATCACTTGAAACATGTAAATTTTTAAACACCATTGTTCCACGCCTGAGCAAAGGCCTCCCCCATTCCTTACACACTTATCACGGTGGCGTGCTTCTTCTCGCCAATTCGCGAGGAAGCCATCCAAGACGTCCCGCAGGGGCGTGCCGTCCATAGAGGCAATTAGGCCTAGCCTACCCTACCATTCCTACCAACAACGCAACAAATGCATTTATTATAACTATGTAATAAAATAATGCAAAATATTTAAAAAAATAATTAAAACTCCTGTTAAAATACTTATAGCAACTTGTCGCGCCCGTGTGACGTAACTGATAATAATACTCTACGACGCTCGCTCCCGGCTCTTCTAGGCAACGACGCCGCCGGCCTAATTTCCATTGATAAATTTACGCACAGTGATGCACATTTTCGTGTGTATGAACGGCACACATGTATAGATCATTGATAGATTGGGGGCTCAACTCCTGCGAGTGTAGCTGGCCACTGATTGGCCGCAAAGTATTATCCAGCTAAAACGGTATGCAGTGATGCAATTATATTTGGTAGTGTTTTTTATCGACAAAGTAGCAATTATGTTTTTCTTAGAAAGTTGTAAGCCATATTTGTTTCATGTGACAAGCAAAATTTATTTCGCGATCTTGAATGTTTTGCTTTTTATAATATCTGACGGTTGTAATTCGCTTTGAAGCGTACAGTAGTGAAAATATTATTTGTTGTATTTGTTTATTTACGTAAAATGGTGTTCTGTTGTGAAGTTTGCGCTGATAATGTGTGTTTGTTATAAGTTAAAAACAGTAAGTATTCACAATCGTTTAATGATAAGATTCAAGTTGTGTCTAAAGGTGTAGGTACCCGAATTACGAGAATTAACCCAAAATTCATATCGTACTCGTCATTTCAAATGAATCTTGCTTCTGTTTGCATTGTCAGAAAATCGTGATTTGAACTTTGAATAATGTGGTGAGTTCTTGTATTTATAACTTTGGTTTTTACAGGCTTATTTTCAATGTTTTCTTTCTAATATTCCAAAAATCTACACTATACCATGGTAATTTTAGGTAATTTAATTTTTTTGTTGACAGCGCACTCTGTTTTATTTTTAAGATTTTTTTAACGAAGCTTCTACCTTCGTTTTTGTATTGACTGAATGCCATTGAAATTCCTGATATTTAAGCTAGATGGCGTTGTTTCTCATAAGCTTAAGTTCTAAAAATACCAGGGGCGGGTGCGGGGGGCCCGGAAGGGTGACTGAATATATCAATAGATGTGACTACTTTGAGGGTCATCCTAAGTAGAGCGACGCTGTGATGTTGCCGAGTTTTTTGTTTTGGGTGTCAGTAATTCAGTATGGGTGGCCTACCTTACCAGAATAACTACTGCACGCCACTGACGTCCCGCCATCTTCTCCTCAGTCTGCCGCGACCCCGTCTAGCTGTCCCAGGGCTCCAGTCTTGCGATATTCGGGCCCACACGCAGGCAAACATGGCCTGTCCAGTCCCATTCTAGTCTCATTCATTTATAAGCTACGTCGGGAATTTGCTTTATGGAGTGGTGTTTACACAACAAATTAAATAAGGAAACGAATATAAACAAAAATAAATAATATGAGAGAAAGAAGAAGAAATAAAATATATTTTCTAGACCAATCAAGGCTAATTCTATTCAATGGTTCATATCATATTTCAGGATTTCTACCAGACCGTGGGTACTGAAAAGGGTGCATTATTGTTCGCGATCTACCGCGGGAAGGTCTCGGAGGGTATGGACTTCAAAGATCATCAGGCGAGAGCTGTTATATGTGTAAGTAGCATTACATCGCGCTTGTAATCCTAAGATCTCACCCTCAGCCGTAGCACGTGCGATCACTAGACCAGCGAACAGTCAAAGTTGGTTTATTCATAAATGCTGCTCGAAATCAAGAGATATTCTAACAATTAAATATTAATTTATTCGATTGTCAGGATGTATTCCGTTAGGCTCGTACAACATGTGGGCAAATGATGGGTTTCGTGCAATTAAAACAATGGGTGCGAATTGCGATGCACTGTTTTTAGCAAACTAACAAATTACTTGAAATTACAACTTAACACGGGGAACAATGTATCGGGTACAGTTCCAGAACGTCTCAACTACGCTGCGATCAGACATTGAATGTCGTCCTCGCCTCGAGTTGTAAGCATCAGGGCTCTGTAGAAGCACGCTATGGTGTGGGTAGACTTGTAAATAGGTCGCGTGATGTCACCACTGGCGTACTTGCGATTCATTTTAAGTCCGTCCGGTCATTAGGACCGGATCCGACAAGTTTAAGATTATTTTTATGAATACATATGTAAACCAACATCCACATCAAAATTCATTTTGTAAGTTTTACAAAATAAATTTTGATGTGTGTATTTCTAGAGACACGCCTGTTTCCATCAACCGGGCCCGAAAACAGGCTCCGTGGCTGCTACTGAATAATTCTTTCAAACATTCAATCATCAATTCTTTATTATCCATATCCATCACTCGTGTTCAATATCGCTAGCCAATTAAATATGACCTTGCTGTATATTGAAAGCTTCCTTAAACATCTTTACCTTCAGGTGGGTGTACCATACCCGAACACGTTCGACACGGCGGTGAACGCAAAGATGGAGTATAACAACAAATATATGAAGGAGCGGAGCTTGCTCAACGGCAGGGAGTGGCTGCGGGTGCAGGCTTACAGGTTAGTACTACGAAATACTCATTAACGGCTACAGGGCCGCTCCCTGTCTAGCCAAAAAGACGCCTTAGCAGAATCATAAGACGATAACGAGTCGGACTCGCGCACGAAGAGTTCCGTACAATAACATAAAAAAAAAAAATGTGAGCCTTCAAAAACCCTCAAAAGCCACCACCACCCAAAAACAACCACAAAAACAGACAAAAAAACCACAAACACACACACACAAAAAACACAAAAAGGTGGTGGTGGGTGGTGGAGTGGGGTGTCAGGTTCACAAATTGTGAACCTTCAAAAGCCTTTTCTTCTAAATAAATATTAAAAAATATTTATTTAATTCTGTTTGTAGTATTTGGTGTTATAGCGGCAACAGAAATACATCTTCTGTGAAATTTCGACTGTCTAGCTATCACGGTTCATGAGATACAGTCTGGTGACAGACGGACAGTGGAGTCTATAGTAATGGGGTCCCATTTTTACCCCTTGGTTACGGAGCCCTAATAAGTGACAATTTATAATATTAACTGACTGTAACTCCTCCGCTCCTCTGGTAGTGATGTGATAACAAAACAATTGACGACCAAACATACTAAATGCCGAAAGATGGTGTTGTCACTTTTTCAAAGATCGTTAGTTTTAATAGAAATGGTGGTAATTTGGGCATAAAAATCATGCATTTTAGAATTCATCATCATTCATTAATTGCATCTTAAATGGATATTTTAAGTTTTTCATTTTATTTAGTACTGTAATTGGTATTCCTATAAAGACTCGTTTTGCATCCTGGTCAAATTCAAGGAGGTACCTATACTAATGATTCTCGACCCGAATCTATAATAAAAAGGGCAGGCATTTTTTTTTTACTTTTTACGGAAATCGGTAAGCGTTATCCACCCCCTACTTTCCATACTGTCCATAATTATACTGTGGAATAAACGTTTTCATCCCTTCTATTCGAAAAGTGTCGTTTTGTTCCTCTTTAAGCGGGAGCAAAGTAGCTCTTTTCTCGATTAGACTTTTTAGCGGGCAGTAATGAGATTTGAATTTGGAACATGGATCGTTCAATGAAATCGAACGCAAATTGTATAAATGACTGGCTGTAAGTGTTGACTGTACGGTGGGGGCAGGCAAAGTAACCAAAAAAAAAAAAAAACAAAAGCGCGCGATTTACTTCCTTATTCTTGTAATCGGTACGGATTTTATTGTATTTTGCAAAAAAATTAGTTCTACGTCGAGTTCTGAAAGTGCATTAACTCCTGAAACAATAAAAATAGAAGAATAACGTCATTCAAAATTTAATACCTACGAAATCCCGGAAAAAATATTTAAAGGCCTATGACAATTTCATACTATGGCAAAATAGAGAAGGATCCAGACATTTTCGGAAAGTGTATTTTTGGCCTATTTTCAAGAATACACCTCGCTACACTCAGGATTCTATTTTAGAATCCCTCGCTATGCTCGGGATTCTATTCTAGAATCCTTCGCTTCACTCTGGATTTAAAATAACGCCCGCGCCGTAAAAATATTATTTTGCTCCCTTGTCATACAATCTACTATTGCGTTTGTATGTGTATGACGGCGCGTTTATTGGGCTTGGAACAGACGGGCTGCGTTTTAATACGGGTGATTTACATTTACAGATTTCCGTAAAAAATAAATTTAAAAAAATACACTTTTTAGTATCGATTCCGGTCGAGAATCATTAGTATAGATACCTCCTTGAATTTTACCAGGATGCATAACGACAGCCTGTATGTCCCTTTCCGATCGAACAGGGTTTTTTTTAATATGTTTCTGTGTCAGGGCTCTGAACCAAGCGGTGGGTCGCTGCGTGCGGCACCGCGCCGACTGGGGCGCCGTGCTGCTGCTGGACGCGCGCTACCGGCAGGACTACTTCACCGAGCATCTGTCCAACTGGGTCAAGAGATTTGTGAGTACTCTTCTACTGTACCAGATAGATATGCTCATCTGCCTAGCCTTTTCCCTACGATGTTGGGGTCGACTTCCAGTCTAACCAGATGCAGCTGAATAGCAGTATTTTACATGGAGCGACTGCCTATCTGACCTCCACAACCCAATTAGTTCTGGGTAATAAGATACCCCTTGGTAAGACTGGTTGTCAGAATTTTCGGGCCACTGACTACCTGTAACGACTATCAAAGATCTACAGCCGGGACCAACGGCTTAACGTGCTTTCCGAGGCACGGAGGAAACTCGGTGTGTAATGGGCGGTCACCCATCCACAGACCAACCTAGGCAAGCACGGCTTATCCTAAAGATCGACTTGGGCGGCTGTTATGATTTTGTCACGAGCTCCTCAGATAGTTGTGATCATGTCAAGCTGAATTTTATCGATGGAACTAATATCGTAATTCTGAATAAATAATCAACTGTTCCATACAAAATTAATGTACATAACATCACGCCTTAGTCCCCGACGGGTTAGGCAGAGGTGTACCTAACAGCACACCCACATTTCGCCAGTTATGGTTAAGTCCCGTGTAAAGGGGGCGAGCCTATTGCCATCAAAAGAGCACAATTTTAGAATCCGTGATATTCATGATGGAAAAAACCTAATACCACTTTGCCCGATCCGGAAATCGAACTCAGGACCTCATGCTCGGCAGTCGCACTTGCGGCCACTAGACCAACGTGGCAGTCAATAATAAATAAATATACTACACGATCAAAACGGCTGCGGCAGTTGATTATTTTTTCCGACCTTCAAATAGAATCGGTAAAATGGGGTGATATAATTGAGCCTTCTATCAATGAACACACTAGATGCGGCAAAAAAAACATAAACTTTCATCTGGTGCGGTGGCGGTCTGAACGCGCATCCATCGACCTTTTCAACAGTGCCTATCAGTCCTTTTCGACCTGATACCACTATACTCATAAAATCGTTGCGCACCAGCGAGAAAGATAATATAGGTTTCACCGTGCGCAGCAGCGGTAAGCACCGCGTCATGTCGGGCCGATTTTGTGTGATCCGCAGTGAAGGTGTTAACATATTATGTTTATTATTAGAAAACAATCATTCTTCACCCACTAAGATCGCTGGGCACTAAATTTAAATATGTATACCTTTGTCTGATGCCTTTGACACATTTTTGCATTTTATAACAGAAAAAAACAAGGAACGTTCTCAAATGATGCACGATTAGCGTATATGAGCTGCGCAAAGGCCTCCTCCAAGTACTGTTTTCCCTCTACGCTATGTTTTTGTACATGAATCATTTTGTACCCCACAGCTGGGCAACAATCACCATACGTACGAGAGTCTAGTGGACTCCCCCAACGGGTTGGCAGCGTTCATGCAGAGAATGAAGATCGTCGAAGAAGAAGAAGGCTTGAAGAATGCCTAGCATTGAATTATATTAAGACTGATGTATACACTTGCATTGTCTTTGGTTGAAAATGTGAAATTGTGATTTTATAAAGGGTAACAAGACCCTTAACGAAGCCGAAAGGCACTTGTTCTCCTCGTCATTGCGATCATTTTTTTGTTCTAGACCATACGTGAGAACCTTCTAGTTACGGAGATATTGGGGGGTCAAAGTTCCAACTTATTCACAAGTTCTTTTTTTTTTAAATACCTGTTTTTAATGTGAGATGTTTACTTAAAAACCTCCACGACCCCCGTACTATTCAATGTATCCATCAGCACAATGCTTTGAGTGCGTTAAATTTAGTACTACCGTAAAACGTGATTCCCACCCCAAAAAAAAGTCGTTTCCCAGCAATATTTTTTGCGTAAAGTTACTTAATATGATGTTCAGAATGCTTGGTTGACAGCTTCGTTATGGATCTTGTTACATCGTGTATTTCAAAATAGCTTCACCTCATTGGTCAGATTGGACTCAGCTATGGTCACGCCATCTACAATGAACTTTGAAAGGCTTCCCTATTGGTTCAATTATTTTTTGACCGCCTATGACGTCTAGCTTTTGAGATGTTTGCGAAAAACTCAAACATTGTTGGATTTAATAATCTGCTTATACTGAAACTCATGTATGTATCTTGTTTATAGACCTAAGATATTGTTTGTTAGTTATTAAAAGCTTTGTTTATATAAACTATGCATTTATTTTAGTGCCATCTAACGGGGTGAGGACAAACCTTGGAAAGGCACATGAATTGTATGCTAATAGTAGTCTGATATGACTCTATTTTTTTATTGAAGTAAAGCAATATCAATTCCAATACCTTTTAGGTACAAATTCATTGTAATTCCGTACAAACTTTCGTCCTGATGCACTCTGTTGTATTGTTCAAGTTGTACCGTAAAACGAATCGAGATAAAATATTAAAACGGGTTTTAACGTTGAATTAATATGATATGATACATTGCCAACAAGTTCACTAATAAATCTATACAAATAATATATAATTTATCAGCTATAATTTGTATACCTACATTTCTAAATTAAAATAACCACTAGTAAATACCTTAAAAAATGGCGTCAGAAAACTGCTCAACGCTGTCAATTGGCAACGCCGCGGCGTTGCCACGTTGTATGGCAATGCTAAGCCTTTGGCCAAGGTAAAAGCCAGCCCTTGGGTCACGGGAAGTTCCAGCTAAAAGCGTTTTGAAATATCCTTGAAAAGGCTGTGAGCACGCGGACCCTACGGTCCTAGAGTTTCAATCCCAAATGGCTCGAAACTATAGTTACAAATAATTAAAATGAGAAAAACACATTTGTTTTAAATTATCGTCCATTTGTACCGGCTAAACTCCAAAAGGGCTGGACCAATTCTGGCGGGACTTTTACTGGCATATAACTGATGTTATAAAGAATAACCTATGCTACTTAAAAAAAAAACTAAATAGGGTTCCGTGCCAAAAAAATAAAACACTTGAAATTGTTAACAAAATCCCTTTCAAATAGGGAAGTAACATTTTTGTAACAACGGCGCCTTTCGCGGACGAAGGTCGCGGGGCACGGCTATTTAAGTAACTAAAATAGAATACTTTTTGGTAACACATCATATTAATTCAACGTTAAAATCACTTTAGTTTCGTCTCGATTTACCCCACCCTATTCAATCCGCTTTACCCGGTACGTTAAAGTAATTCTGGATCTGTCTTATCATACCCTGAATTCAATCATAAACAGTGCCTTATAAATATTATAAGTAATAATTAAACAAAGAGATTATGCAGTACCCGGCCGTGAATATTGGTCATCGTCTTTTTTCGTCACTGGTCTGTTGGCGGTCGAATGGCATTATCAAGAGAGCTGTGTTGATTTGAAATTGTCTGTGGAAATTGGATTGCCAAAACAAGATGGCGCCGATGGTCCCTAATACGGCCACATCGATTACCACACAACTTTTCAGTCAGCGGCGCCACTTTCAGACTTCCTCTTATGTACTCATTTCTTATTTTATCCATTCGCGTTACACCACACTTAGCATTCTCATCTCAGCCACATGCAAATGCCTTTCATTCATCCATTTTGTGGCCCACCATTCTGATCCAAGTCAAAGTGATTACTTGAGCAAAAGTAATAACTTAAGATACGATTTTTATTCTGTAGTTTAGTAATTAGTAATCTTTGCTTTTCTTTCTTTAACGGTTCATACTTCGTTCAAATTCTTGTTTATTGCATAAAAATGGTTACATAAGTAATTACTTTAACTTGACTATAGATCTATGGATTAGTTTACGCCTGATAGCAGCAGCTAAACAAAAACCTTGTCGTCATGCGAATAAATATCACTGTTATTTGATAGAAATGTCAGTGACAGCAACATAATGACGCAATGGGGTCTATCGCGTATGAATTCGCTGCTAGAGGCGCTAGTGTAGCGCGCGGGCGCCGAAATGGCAGATGTCATAGATTATTCGCGGGTTGCGTGCTGTTTTAACACGTAATTATGAATATTCACGATTGTGGTCTAGATTGAGCAATTCCTGATTAATTATGACTTGAAGATTTTAAGTAGCAACTTAGAATCTTAATTCTCACTACTTGGAGGTAAAATGATTTTTAAATGTTTCATACTTGCTAATTTTAGGGAGAATATTGTAAATATATGAATCTGATGCTTACACTATGTTACTAAACGTAATAAAATAAACTTTTTATGAAGTTATTGGTACTATAAAGTATAAAATAGAATTATTGACAGGACCTTAATCGACAGTGGCGCCATCTGGTGAGCTCAAAAACGCCAGTTATGTTTTTAAGCCCCATGTTATCAAGCAATATGTTTCTTACAAATAAAAAAATAAAACGTATATTTTGTACATAAGTGTTTAATTTATTTCACGTTTAATTTTAATATCACAGTTGTTCTTCGGAAGTTCGTTTTCTTTTTGAGGTAATGAGGGTCGCAGCTCCGCTTTGTATAAGCTGAAACAATAAAAAGGACTCATGAAATGGTTTTATAGACAAATGGCAAGATCAAAATCTTGGATTTGATTTTAACGTTGGATAACTTTTGGTATTGGGTTTCCTGAAAATAGTTAAACAAAATATAAAAGTTTCCATTAATAAAACAACTTGAAAATTCAAATTGTTTTTTTTTTTTGGAAAAATACTGAGAATTAAACAAATAGTTTGCAAACTTCCCTAAAACATACGAATTAGATTTGTATGGAGTAAGTAGACATGAACTTAAAAATACATGAATCAAATTGTATTACAAAGATAACATTTCTATAAAATAGTTTCAATTAAACACATATAACATTGTAGTCATATGAGGTATGTTTCATGTTCATGTTTTTAAACTGACATGTCACTTGAAACTATCATTATCACTTAAATCGGGATATTTACCATTTTTTCTTTGTTCCCATTAATACAGGGTGTAACAAGACCCTTCACGAAACCGTCAACCAAGCATTCTGTACATCAAACTAAGTAACTTTACGCAAAAAAAATTGCTGGGAAACGTCTTTTTTTTATGGAGTGAAAAATCACATTTTACGGTAGGACTCAATGTAACGCACTCAAAACATTGTGCTGATGTATGGATTGAATAGTATGGGGTCGTGGAGGTGATTAAAGTAAAAACCTTACAATAAAAACATGTATTAAATAAAAACTTGTGAAAAAGTTGAACTCTGACCGCCAATATCTCCGTAACTAGAAGGTTCGCAGGTATGGTCTAGAACAAAAAAATGATCGCAAAGACGCACTGTGGGCTGAAAATCGGCTTTCATAGACTTACGGTTACTTACTTACGGTTTTCTTTTCCGTTTAAGAGATAATTCGATTTTTCATACTAGCTTCATACAAATTTTTCGTAACAAAATATTTTTCATTCGTTTTTGAGCAGAATTAACTCGGGTGTCATTTTTGTATATAGTTATTACTAATAGAAGCGATATCCGGCAAAAAATCCAGCACTTGCAAATTAAAATCCCTAAGTCCATGAAAGCCGATTTTCAGCCCACCGTGTGACGGGGAGAACAAGTGCCTTTCGGCTTCGTTAAACGGTGTTGTTACATCCTTTATATTTTTCTTGGTTAAAGTACTAGTTTTCGATGGGCCAATCCGAATTAGATATTAAATTATAAAACAGGCTTGGATCCCAGCCTTGTAGGATCTATTATTTATATTTTGACTGCAACATTAAACTTTTCGTTGCAATTTTAAATTCACTAAGTCGCAACACGCTAACTCAAATCACTGTTATGTCTTTAATAACGATAGTGTTGCTTCTAAAACTGCCGATGGATTAACAGTGAAAACCGTAATGAAAGAAAATATATATTTATTACAAAGAAAATTATTTTTGAAGTTTTTCTTGAAAACTGTTGGTTACAACTGTTACTTACAACCACTTATGATAGTAACAATATAAAAAGAAATAAAATATATTAGTCATAACATAACCCATGCTAAGAATTTAATTAATATAATATATCGTATTGGACGAGTCTGTAATGATGTTGTAATTGGTGGTACATAAATAAATAAATAATGGGAATGGTGAGTAATATTAGGTTTTCGGTTAACATAAGCAAATGTCGAAAAGTAATTTGAAATAAAGGGTGTAACAAGACCTTAACGAAGCCGAAAGACACTTGTTCTCCCCATGTGATCATTTTTTTTTGTTCTAGACCTAGGTAACGGAGATATTGGGGGTCAAAGTCCCAACTTTTTTATAAATATATGTTTTTAATGTAAGAACTTTACTTTTAACACCTTCACAACCCCCGTACGATTCAAACTATCCATAAACACAATGTTTTGAGTGCGTTACATTGAGTCTTTGAGTAAAACTTGTTTTGCTCCCCAAAAAAAAAGTCGTTTCCCAGCAATAATTATTGCGTAAAATTACTTCGTTTGATGACTTCGTGAAGGGTCTGTTTACACCCTGTATAATATTTTTTGTACAATAATTTTCAAATCTTAATATACAGGGTAGAAGTGACATCGGCGCAAAAACGTTTACCACGTGATCAGTAATCATTCCGAGCCGGCCACATATTATACATTTTCCATCGGTAATTTTAATAAGAACAGTTTTTCCTACACTATCAAAATGTTTAGCACAGCTGTTTTTTTTTTAATTACTTTGAAAAAATTCCATGGATATTTTCGTTCGGAATGATGTTTGTGCGTCGATGTCACTTCCTCCCTGTCTTAGAATCACGTGTCACTATGTTCGTACAGGTACACACTAATCTCCGAAACGACCCATTTGAATGAAATGTAGATGGTTCGTTCGTTCCAGCTTGGAAGATGGGATAGTTCTGGACCCGATAGGTAGCGCTGTGCTAAGCAGGGGAGGTCGCAACTTCGCTAGTGTATTTATAAGTTCATGTCTACTTACTCCATATAGTTCAAAAGTAGTATTTTATGCGAGCAGTGGTGGTCCAGAGGTAGCAGCCCCGACCTCAAACATTCCCGTGGGATACTTGCCGACCACAATGCGAGCGAAGCCGAAAAAGGAGCTAGTGGCTAAATAATAAAAGACGCTCAGGTTGATCTCCAGATTAAGCCGCGCTTGCCTACGTTGGTCCATGGATGGGTGACAACCCATTACATACCGAGTTTCCTCCGTGCCGCGGATAGCACGTTAAGCCGTGGGTTCCGGCTGTCAATTGTAGATCTTAGACAATCGTTGGGTAGTTAGTGGCCCGAAAGTCTGACGACCAGTCTTACCAAGGGGTATCGTATTACCCAGTACTATCTGGGTTGTGGAGGTCAGATCAGCAGTCGCTGAATGTAAGCTGCATCCGGTTAGACTGAAAGCCGACCCCAAGGTAGTTGGGAAAAGGCTAGGTAGATTATGAACGCGAGCGCAGCCGCGGTCAAAAACTAGTAAAGACTAAGTACTTACTGCTTGGTACAGTCAACGGCCCGCTCGTGTCTCTTGAGATGGCTGGCGTGGAGGAACGCTTTCTTGCACACCTCGCAGGCATACGGACGCTCTCCAGTGTGGTACCTGACAATTATACTGACATTAACTATAAGGCCGAAGTATACGGGGTGGAAAGGACACCGACGCGAAAACGTATTCCGTACATCATGCTAAGCCCCCCCCCCCCATATATAAATTTTTCATAAGTTAAGGTTATTAAAAAAAAACAGCTGATTCTCTCTGATTCATATTTACCTAAAGTTTGATTAGGATGGATTGTGTGAGGAATGATATGAAAGAAAACCGGGCAAGCGCGAGTTCCACTCGCGTAGAGGGTTCCGTACGTTAATTATCTAAATTCCATAAGTTGTTTTAATTCTGACCGATTTTTTTTTAGGATAGGTTTCTTAGGTTTTCCTGTAATCTATAGGCAAAGAATAATCTTTTGTATATATCCCTGCAGTTTCGGAGTAAAGAGGTGGTCAATTTTCGCATATTTTCTTAAATAACTTCAAAGTTATTTATTTTAAAATTATAAAAATATATATTTGAGATGCTCACAATGAGAGCTTTCATTTGATATGTAACACGATATAGGTTGCAAAACTTTTATTTGTACATTTTTGCTACCTA
This sequence comes from Eugnorisma glareosa, assembly GCA_947578425.1. Lineage (NCBI taxonomy): Eukaryota > Metazoa > Arthropoda > Insecta > Lepidoptera > Noctuidae > Eugnorisma > Eugnorisma glareosa. The sequence continues at coordinate 15,275,719 of OX387974.1, read as the reverse complement.
TTAAACTATATAGATTGAGGAATCGCACCTTAAATTGTTAAATATTTCGCGACCACTGTTTGATAAAGCATTAGTATGTTATATGTATAACCCAAAGTGTGGAGACCTGGTGTCCTGAAATACAGGCCAAAAGCCTAGTTTAGGCAGTAGGGTAGTATAGAGACCGCGTCAGTGCGGAAAAAGACCCGCCTTATGAAAATATAACTTCAAATTAATTATTACTCATATCTAAGAAGCGTTAATTTACGTCTTACTGCATTTCATACAAACTTTCAACTCATTTGTTTCCGAAATGACTTCAGTGTTAGAATTTATTGTGTTTATTTCAGTTCAGTTAATAGAGTGAGGCCACACGATGCGTTAACAGTGCGATGCGGCGCCGCCACGTCACCCTACATACAGATCACTATGTCATGCGCCCCTGTCTGATGTCACACGATGCGTTGTGCGTGACTTGCGACTAGAGGCGGGGAGGGGTGATGCGCGGTAAACAGCTTTCTACTGCGGTCCGCGCCGCCCGTGTAGCTCGGCACCCTATAGCTCGAATTAATTGCGGTGCGGTGTCGCACCGCATTAATTATTTTTTACGCAGTCGGGTTCTTTTTTTTTTTCTTTTTTTCCGTGAACACACTAAAAACAAGCTTAGCGTAAAATAAACAAGCATATAAATATAGGTTTTTTTTCAGCAATCCCTTTTAATTGATACTCATTTCATTTACCAGTTGACTGCGTTGAGGAGGAGTTTTTTGACGCCATTTTTTAATTTTATTAATAAGTTAGTTACTTTAGGTTATTTTAATTTCATGGGATTGCATAAAAAATAACTATCCGCCATATTGGATTTAGAATGACGTCACTTAGCTAACCATGCATTGTCATCAAACTAAACGTGAATGCAATATTTCAGCTCAATCGGTCAGGGATAGCCGTTTTAAAATTCAGTTGCAAGATTTGACATAAACAAAAATATTGCAAGTTAAATAAAATATTGTGAAAATAACAATTACCTCTTATGCACGGCGAGGTCCGATTTCTTGAAGAAGCTCATGCGACAATGCTTGTAATCGCATTTATGCGGCGTCAGTCGGTCGTGGTCGCGCTCCAAATGCTCTTTCAACTGCAATAACATTACACATCATCCCTCGTTGGTGACTAAAACGTCACCTTGGAACGCCGAGTACCCGCTGTCAAAACCGTCAAACCGCCATTGGGATAGATGTATATCCCAGTGGCGGTCAGTCATTTCAAATTTTCAATTCACTATATATATTATATATATACTCGCAACCGGCGTGCGTGTATGACCAGATCCTTACATAGTCCTTGGGCCTCGTCCACAGGCGCATGGAGTTTGTAAGGATCATACATCTAGTGAATTTGTATGTAATATCATCCCTACGATCCCTGAAGTGTGAAGAGAAATTCCAATAAGTTGGACATATAATCAGCCTATAATGTTACCACTGCCAGGACACACGACCTCCTCTCTATGGGAGGGAATGGGCTATAATCCACCACGCGGGCCCAGTGCGGGTTGGTAGATGTCACATGTCTTCGAATATTTGTTTCTAGGACATGCCGGTTTCCTCACGATGTTTTCCTTCACCGTTTTGAGAGCAGTGGTGATGAAATAAATAACACAAAGTAATGCGCCTGCCTGAGTACGAACCCACGACTTACTGTTCGTAAGTCGGGGCCACCACCACTGGGCCACCGCTGCTCTAATTCTTCTTAATTTCATTTAATTGATTACCACATCACAATTGAAAATTAGTATAATATTCACGCGTTAAGGACTGAATTGATGTCGATGAAATTTTACATACCGATAGCAATAACCAATAGCCTTTACCCAGGCTTAAGACTCACCATCCACGCGAACTTGAAGTTCCGTTTACACATCTGGCAGCAATGCTCCGGCGGGACGTAGGGCGTGTGGAGGCTGCGCGTGTGCTTGTTCAGCGTCGAACGGTAGCTGAAGCGTTCGCCGCAGATCTTGCACTTGTGCCGCCGAAGGGATGGCTCGTGCGTTGCTGGAGATTATAAACATGTTCATAATAATAATACCATTCCTCCTGACACATTTTCAGCTGAGACTGGCTATCGACGCAGGAGATATTATAATGCACAAGCGTGTGCGCAGACACAGGTGCACTCTCTCTTCCCTTACTCCCGTAGACCGATGGGACGGCTATCTGACACGACCGGAGAGGTATGAGCCGTTGAACCCGTGGCTTCATGTGCTTTCCGAAGCATGGGATTGCCACAGTGTCAACTTCCAAACTTGAAGCTTATATATGCTTAGATTTGAAAAATCTTCAATATTTATGAAATATTCTAAGCAACAGATAACTAATTCTTTAGGAACCAGTAACAACATTCAAGAAGAAACTAACCGAACTTATAATTAAATAAATGTTACTATAACGGATTTCCTAGCTGATAAATTTCAGTTGTGTCAATGTTTGTATGTTTGATGATGACCTGCTTCAATGTTTGCATGCCAATATGGCAGAATGTACAAGGATATTATATAAATGTAACCCCCTCATTGTAAATACCTACATTCTGAGCAAATAAATATTCTATTATATTCTAAAAACCGTATACTCGAAATTAATAAAATTAGAAAATATGCCTTACCTATATGAGACCTATAATTATCATTCTTTTTGAACACCTTATTGCATGTGCGACAAACATACAGCACCCTCGTCTTAGGATTCTTCTTTATAACTTTCTTCTTCTCTTCAGTGGCCATCAAACTCATTGGCGGTTCACTCATAGGCTCTTCAATTTTAACGACCATAGGTCGGTATGCTAAGCGCTCTTCTATATGCTTATTTAGGGGCTCTTTCACTTGAAAAGGCTTTTCAAACTTTACATAAAGCTCCACATTAGCTAAACTTACAGGTTCTTGCTTAATTTCAGGTATACTTGGCTCCTTATTCTTATCATTAACTAACTCTACGCCGATATTCAACATATCGGTTAATTGTTCGGCATCAATTTCGCTATTTAAACTTATTATAAATGTATCATCGTCCTCTGTAGAAATGTATTGGACACTATTTTCACCGATCAGCTGGTTTAAGTTTGCAGCTAGATTTGTGCTCGCTTCTAAATCAACGTCACTTTCAAATATAGTAGCGCATTCGTTCACAGATACATGATTGTGATTGTCTGATTCATTACTTTTCTCAGGAGGATTTACAACTTCTGGTGGATTCAATAATTCGTCAGGTAAGTACTCAGCTTTGACATGGAATAAAGTGTTCATGATATCCTGGTCCATACTTTTGCTTCCATCAGTAAAGTCGAATAAGATTTCAGCGTTTTTATCGGTACCGTAATCCATATCATTCGTGTTAGTATTAAACATGTGACTAGGTTGAATGCTGTCAAAATCTATGTCATTGTAGAAAAGTTCTCCATCTAGAATGTGTAGTTGATTCATTTCTTTTAATAATTCGATTTGCATTAAGTTTTCTGGGTTATTGTCGATATCATTTGGGTTGTAAACGTTGAGTATCTCGTTTTGTGTCGGCATCGTCATGTAATCGTCTTCAGCCGATAGGATGTCGTCCACTATGTTGTCTACAATGCGGTTTGTGTCGTTCAGATGGCTCTTATCATCTTTGTCGGGTTCCGGCGGTTTTGCGTTTTGCGCAACACCCCCCGTGTTGGTGTGTTGCCTGGTGGACAATGGAGAAATTAATTTAAGGAGCATCAGAGATGTGTCACAGACACATCAAAAAAGTTGAAGTTGTCCATCGAAAAAGAAATAATACTTCTTCGTATTATACGCTCCAAAACTGGACGCTAACTTGAGCCCTTGACTCCAAAAAGGAAGAAACATTACACTCACCTGACGCAGTGCTCTAACAAAGCGCTCTTGTACTGGAAGCTCATGCCACACGCGCGGCAGTAGTTCTTGCGAGAGCTCTTGTCTGTCTCGCTGGACTCCTTGTTGAGCTTGCAGTGCTGCGTGTGACGCTTCATTGATGCCAGCTGGGAGAAGAGGAGGATAAAATAACACAAAATCATCAGAAGTGTACCAAATGTAATACATTATTCTTATCGCAGTATGCCCACTTTTATTAACGTTTATGGTCTAAAATAATGTATGTACTGTCAACACATAATTAATTCTACTTTCGGTTATTTAACAAGTTTTCCTATTTAAAAAATAACTTTGGCTATCCCTGCGTTATTTTCTTTTTACAAATGCTTTTTTTGTGGGGTCATTGTATGGTTTCGTTCTGTAATGATATCAAGAAAGGAAACAAGTTTGGTTTTTCAAAAAAATTCAAGCTCAGTTTGACTAAAAACTTCTCCGCGTACATCGACGCTCATTTTGCTGACGATTCTAGCGTGACAGTCGTACTTTGTCAAATAATTTTGAAAAGTCTCGAATGCCATAGTACCTCCCCTGAGTTGTATGATCATATCAGCTTGGAATCACCAACTGTTGTATATAAGAATCCCCTTTCTTCTGCCATATTTCTCGGTTTTGTGCGTCCCTCATTCATGTAATGGTTTTGGCGATTTCGTCAACCAACGAACTTTTCAACAGCCCTGGTACCTTTCGCCTAACCTTAACCACCACTCGACCACAGCTTTAGTTATACGATAGGAATTGCCAAAATAACTTACTTTGTGAATCATAGTGGGATTCATCCTTTGTTGTATAATCAAATATCGTCACGCCTGTATTTTCCCCAAGGGTTAGGCGAAAGTGTACCATAGTGAACCCACATTTCGCCACTTATGTATTAATCTCAAGTAATAGGGGGCGTAATGTCATAAACCGGGCTCAGATCCAAACTATAGGCTCCGGGGTAAGAAATTCGGGGTAAAAAATGGAAAATCCAATAACACTGCCCGAACATGTCCGAGGGGTGCCATTTTATAGAAGAAGTATGGGGATACTGTATATTACGGAAACCACCCGGTAAGAAATATTTTGATAGGAATGCACTAAAATAGATATTATATTATGCTATCATTAGATTGAATTCTTCTTTCTTCTTAATACTAGACGCCACCAAAGCACACTAAAATCAAAAAAACACAATACTGCACTTTTCTCAAAGAGTTGTCTCGGCATGGGTCCAAAGATTTTCAATAAACTACCAAAAACTTTTAAATGTATGACCAACATAAATAATTTTAAATCCCAACTTAAGAAATTCTTGATTGAAAAGGCTTACTACTCTATCAATGAGTTTTTAGATGATAAAAGCATAAAATAAAATAAAAAATGTCCGATCCACTTGTTTACGACGTTACTTGTTTGAAACAGTTTTATCTAGTTTGTAGTTTTTTTTACGCCTAATTTGTACGCCTTGCAAGGCAAAACATAGTGATACAACACAAATTTTATACCATGTACCATGTTACCTATGTTTAACAGATAAAATACTTTGACTTTGAATTTCGATAGCCGATTCATCAAACGGGCGCTTCAACTGACCAAAGTACAGCTGCGCACTGCAGTTAGATGCCGCCATCACTGGACACGGCTCTTTTAATAAACACCTCTCTGTCATAGGAGTCACGGACAGCCCCCTGTGCCGAGCCTACATGGAGGAAGACGAGACGGCAGCCCACGTGCTCCTGCACTGCCCGGTGGTTGCAACATAAAGGGCAAAGTACTTTGGTAACCCAGTTACTGTCCGCGCGATTATCAGCCACATCAAGGCGCTGCTGATCGAATAAAGTTCCCATTCCTACGCAAAATACGCGCTTGGACGTGGGAGTCGCGGACACCAGCTCATTATACAATACGATAGATAAAATTTTACATAAAGTTGACAAACAAATTTAATGTGACAAAAATTAAAAAGTAGGCATCATGCGATCTAGACATCTAGTTTAAGGTAGTGGTTGCAAAATGTTAGCATTGTGCTACTGATTACTTGAAAGTACAAAAAAGTGGTCATAGTGCGAAACTAAGCATGATGCTACGAAATCATTGAATTATATTATTATAGACACTTTAGTATTGCGAATTGATTGTCAAATTCTAAACAACGCGAGCGAAAGCTAGGCAAAAGCTAGTACCGAATATGGCTGTTAAACAGTCCATCAAAAAATCACTGCATCAGCTTAAATAGGTAGTTGATTAAGTACCTGTTTAAATCTATTTCCGCAACCCGGGCAACAGTAAGGCTTGATCCCATTGTGTCGCAGCATGTGCCGCTTCAGATTCGACTTGTCTTTGAAACGCATGTCACATTCAGAACATGCATGCCTCTTCAGATCTAGAAGGAGAAAGATGGATAATTATGATGATTCTATTCTCTTGAAATTAAGCAGCCTACGATGTTCCCAGGGGACACAAGCCTCCTCTCTATGCAGAGGAGTAGGCTGTAATCTACTATACGGGCCAAACCCGTGTGAACTTAGCACCTGAATTTGGAAAAAAAATATTAATATATGGTTTTTCGAAAGATTTCGATTAGTAGTGGATAGTAGTGAAGCTGTTTTCGTTAGTAGTTATGCCAAAAAAATAGTAAAAAAAATTCATCCCTGAAATTCGAAAAAATCGAGTTTTGTCCGGCTGTTTCTCATAGATAAACGTTAGTAGTGGATTGTAGTGTAATTTATTCGTTGGTGGAAGAATTAACCTAACCTAACCTCCACGAACCCTCTTTAGTCAATTCTTACATTAGTAGTAATCGTTTTCATCTTCAAATAGACTATATCTAGTAAAATATATTGCTCTGAAACAAGTTTGTCTCAACTCAAGAGCTTCTAATCGACTTGTTTCTTTACTACTATCGGAAATTCTTGTACTACTAACCCCTACAAGCCCCGCTTAGTCAATTCTAACGTTAGTAGTAATCGTATTCATCTTCAAACAGATTTTATCCAGTGAATATCGCTCCGAAACAAGTTTGTCTCAACTCAAGAGCTTCTAACCAACTTTTTTTAAATTTATTTTTCTATTTTACTACCAACGAATAAATTGCACTACAATCCACTACTAACGTTTATCTATGAGAAACAACCGGAACAAAACCGATTTTTCGAATTTCGGAAAGTGACATTTTTTTTTTTTTTTGTTTTTTGGCGTTACGACAATCTTACGAAAATAGCTTCACTACTATCCACTACTAATCGAAATCTTTCGAAAAACCATAAAAAAAATATTTGTTTTCCAAAGTCGGGTGCCAAGTTCTCACAGGTACGAGCCAACTGCAATCCGACCATCCAAAGAGATTAAATGATTATTATTCCTGCATTTTTTTTATTTTCAAAAGCCCTTCCGTCACTGTCTTTGGTTTGCCAAAAATAAGCCATTTTATAGGGTTGAAAAAGCCTACCCTTCAATACATATTTTAATGTATTTCATCATTCCCTCTCACATAGCGTAGGCATGTGTCCCATGCCTGCCTCGTCTCGTGGTCACAAGCGCGACTGCTGAGCGTGGGGTCCTGGGTTCGATTCCCGGGTCGGGGAAAAAGTGCTATAGGGTTTTTCCATTAGAAATTTCTCAGTAGTAGGCCGGAGTTTAGAAGTTGGCGGTATGATACCCCCGTGACTCGGAAAGCACGTGAAGCCGTTGGTCCTGCGCTTGATCTCTCCCCGGGTCGGATTACCATCCCATCGGACTATGAGAGTAAACTGCACTATAACATCTCCTCGCCGATGGTTAATGTGCGTTGCGCCGCCGTGACCGCAAACTGTCAGGAGGACTATATATATATACATTAATGTTTACAATCAATGTAATGTTAACTTACCACTATGTATGGTTTTATGTTTGTCCAAGTCTGAAGCCTTAGTGAAACACTTCTCGCATTGATCACACTTATGAGGCCTACAAATGAAAAAGACTTTGAAATGGAGGCGCTTATTAAGAGTTAACTCTACTTTATTGATGTTATTTTCAGTTAAACAAATATCAACTAAATGCAAGTGAAAAATTAAATTGATTTTATAATGATAATTACTATTTCTGCAAACATTTGTTTTTGTTTTTTAATTGCAATCTGAACCTTGTATACATATAATATTTTATTTTTCCAAATACACATTTCTGTTTAAATTTAGGAAATTAAATTGCGGATGTAAAACAGTAAATTCACCAGTTGTGTTTAAGTCCCATGTAATAGACGGCAATTGATTATAATATTGTTATCTCATACTTGTAGTTCAAATGCTTGGCAAACAGATGCTGCTGCAGTTTCCACAGGGCCTCGAAAGTCATGGTGCACTGCAGACACTTCCACTCCCTCCCAAGCGGCTTGTGGATCAAGCCATGCTTCATGAGCTGCTGCTTTGTCGAAAACTTCTGGTCCGGACATTGGTCTGTAATTTAAGGGTTAAATGCAACTAAATCATACTTAATTCAAATAAACATGTGTTCACCATGTAATGTGTACAAAAGAAATGTAAAAAAAAAAAACAAATAAAAATGTTTTTCATGACGATGTAGCAACATAGCCAAAAATGCAATACATCCTCATACCTTAAGAGTCCTCTTATTAGCTGAGTGCAATTAGACAAAAAATACTCAAAAGGTACAACGAAGTTTATAGTGCTTGGATTTTTATGGGACTTTTTTTATTGAGTTCCTAGAGGAGCAGAGAAGAAAGCTAAAAAACAAAATTTCACCGCCTTCTCCTTTTTTTTCCTTTGGAAATTTTCTTTTGAAATATTATTTTTTCGTTTATGAATAACTTCAAATTCATATTGTGGCGTAATAGTGTGACCTGCGTGCATCCACTAAACGCCAATTTGGTCTGTTTTTTTGTTAATTGTTGTCGATGTAAGGCACATTTCAAATATGTTTTAAAAATTTCCACTTTTCTTCAATTATTTCTAAAATATCGAATTTTAAGATTAAGATTTCTTTAGAAATTGGTGATGGTAACTGATGCTTTTTTACAGATAACTGGATATAAAAATATTCAAGAACACCAATTTTACGAGTGAAGGGACTATAAATTCATCATCATCATCAGCCTACGGCAGTCCACAGCTGGACATAGGCCTCCCCAATCGCACGCAACTCAACACGATTCTCAGCAGCTCTCATCCAGTTGCTACCAGCCACCCTGCGAAGATCGTCGCTCCACCGAGCCTGAGGGCGTCCCACCTTACGTTTACCGATTCGCGGTCTCCACTCAAGAACACGTCTACCCCAACGGTCATCGGTTCTACGGCTAATATGACCGGCCCATAGCCACTTCAGCTTACTTATTCTGTGAGCTATGTCGACAACTCTGGTTCTCTGTCGGATTACCTCGTTCCAAATGCGATCCCTCAGAGAGACTCCAAGCATAGCCCATTCCATAGCTCGCTGAGCGACCTTAAATTTATGGACCAGCCGCACCGTGAGTGTCCACGTTTCTCCACGACCGTTCGTCCACGACTATGAATTAATTCACAATTATCAGGAAATTGACTGTGTAAAAGTTAAAGAAGGCCATTTTTCTCAAAATATTTCCATGACTGTCAACGTAAATATTATCTTGAAAATATCCTTATTATATCTGCTATCTACAGATAAAAAAAAACTTTACTTTATTAATTGTTGATGATTGCTGATAAAGGTGGAAAGGGGTTATTGGTAAATTCACAAAAGATATTGTAATTCTAACTTTTTCTCACGATTTCTATCTAAGATTAGTTGCAAGCTTGGGTCTCAATCTCAAAATAATATCAATACCGATACCGCTACCAATTCTTAGCAATAAAGGCCTTTTGTCATGTTTTACTTTTGCCGCAGAAACTAATATTGAACCAGTATTCAAAATATTTTTCTAGTTATTTATTATACCTCAATATTTAGCTAATACAATGAGGATTTCGACAATAATTTGCACATTGAGTTTAATAGAAACATAGACCATTTTTTAGCATTTCCAAATGAATTTAAAGTTCATACTACACTAATGAAAGTGGTTTTCATGAACATTTTCTGGTTCAGTTATCTGTGAAAAAGCATCAGTTACCAATTTTAAAATAAATCTTATTTTTAAAATTCGATATTTTAGAAATAATTGTAGAATATAGGCAATTTTCATGAACGAAAAAAAAAATTACAAGGAAATTGAAAAAAAAAAGGCGAGTGGCGATTTTTTTTGTAACTTTCTTCTCCATTCCTCTAGGAACTCTTTAAAAATGTCCCATAAAAATTCGACTATTATAAACTTCGTCCACCTTGTCTAATTGCACTCGACTATAAGGTATGAAAGAGGTTTTAGAATCATACCTCTAATACTGAGAAAATTAATACACAGTTTGGACAGAAGACACATAGCGCTGATCCCAAATAAATTGCGATAAGAGCAAGAGAATGATGATGATGATGACACAGTACGGACAGTAAGCCTAATCTTGGTCAGTCTTAGGGCCGGAGTTCTAATCTTATTTAGCAGTCAAAGACCACTTACCACAAACCCAAAGATTATCCTTGGAATGGACTCTCAAATGTCCATAATACTTTTTAGCATTGTCAAACCGCTTCTTACAGATCTCACAGTGCAACGTAGTAGGACCGTTCAAGTCGGGCTCTTCCAACGGTTCGTCTCCAGATAGAAACTGGGCCAAGACATCGTCAGGGCCCAACAAAGCACCATGGGATGGTAACGTGGCGTGCAACTCATCGTACGCACACTCCTGCGGCTTAATCTTCGACAAAAAATCTGAAGTCTCCGAATCCACGAACTGAAATAAAGGTTCATGAATTTTGTCAATTTTCGAACTTTTATAAGCAGCTGTTGTAATGTCATAATATCAATAAATTAAACTTACTGGGAGACTAAAAAATGGTAAATTCGAATCCATTGTGGATATGCATGTGATTGATGGATAAAATAAGATTATATTAAGATGGAATTTTTAGTAAATACGCGGATTTGGACACTATTTCCATTTGCGTTGATTTTCTGCCATATTTTTTATTTTTTAATGTTTGACGTCATATTCAGTGTTGCCGGGGCCCTTGAGTCGTAAGTTACGTTTCGTTTCCAGAAATGTTACATTTTTGCTGTAAAGTTACATTATTGTTTTTTTTTTTAATTTACTTGTTTTTGGGGTCGGAGATTGGAGGCAAATTGATGTCATTAAAAAGGCAGAATATAAAGGAATCTATGATGTCTAATGGTGATGTCATTTTGGTCATTGATGGTCATTTTTTGTTGCTTTATTCTAATAGAGTGTAAAATTTTAGTGTTTTCAAGTGTAAATAATGTAAATATTCGTATGCCGCGTCTAGCGGCGGATATGTCCTGAACCATGCTATTTCTATTTAACAACTTTGTGTCTACCGTATCCTACGAATAAATGTCTTTGTCTTTGTCTTTGTCTTTGATGTTTGATCATATGATATAAGAGACTAAGTTTAATTTGTTCGCAGCGCCATCTTCACTGTTGTTGCTATCTAGTCTAGCACCTAACTTATTCTATTCTAGTTTGAACCAAAACTACGAGGTTGTGCATTTGTTAGTTTTACACTGAACTAACTACTAATATTCGATACATACAGAACCCTCATAACCTCTGTTCTACCAAGTGGTCGTAAGAGGGCTCTGTTAATAAAGGGCAAGAACGCTTCAATGCAAAAAAGCATTACCAATCTCGTTGTTCTGAAAAGTTACGAAAATACCCTAAAATGTAAAAATTACTTACATGTTACGCGAGGGGGTCAAAAGTTACGAAAAATGTAAGAAATTAAACCTTCTGGCAACACTGGTCGTATTATTCATAGACAAGTTTTTTTTTTTTGAAGAATACCGATTATAGAAAAAGCTTAGAATAAAGGCCTATATTGTTTTTATGGGAGCTACATCTACCAACAAAGTGCTTTACAGTTTGGCAGAAGTAACGTTTTTTTTTTGTAGTGCCACACTCTCTCACTCATAACGCTTATCCACTCATCCCACAATATTATTTAGTTACGAACCATTCTTCCTCGAAGATCGACGGTTTTGATATCAGAGAAGTCTCGCTACCCATCTCTGGATATTTATCTCATGTGTGTCTGACATAGACAGTCGGGGTACAAACAACGTTAGCTACCTACCGCCGCCACGCGGCGCGCCGTGAGCGTTGACGTCTCATTTTAAACAATTATTAATCTATGCGCACTTTCTCCAAAATTGGTTCATATCGCACTACGATTAGGTTCAACATGCAATGTGTTTCACACACGTGGATATTTAATGTTTTTCCGCACACGTGCAAAAATAAAAATTGCCACAGATAACTATACTTTTACTAAGTCCAAATGGGTTCAATGACTAAAGCCGGCGTTGTTTTTTTTTTTACCTCGGCCTCTTCTAATATAGTGATTTCTGTTAGAAATCACTATATTAGAAGAGTTTCTGTTAGAAATCACTATATTAGAAGAGTTCTAGTACTACGTTTGTTGTAACGTCACTCATACATCCACTCGAACTGGACGCTTCGTCATAATCTTCGGTTATATTATGTATTAGTATTTTTGTTCGGCGGCGTGTTTTAATTCTATTGCTTTTTCCTGTAAGCTAGCAACTAGAAAAGAACCAAGCGGTCACTGGTTTTTTTCTAGTTGAATCCATTTGATGAACTTTAGGGAGGCGTGAACTGCGTAGGTACCTAACGTACTGAATGCGAATTACGATCAATTTACGCTGCTGTGGCCGCCGGTCACCGAAGCAATGCAATGTATTGTATCGCCCATTGCCCCATTCACACAGGGAATTTGGTTTGGTAACCCCGAATAAAAAAAGGCAGATTGGGGGGAGGGTCAATCAATGAGTGAAACACCATCAATTGAGAAAAGTCAGGTTTCAAGAGCGAGCGTAGCGAGCTCGTAAAATTTAGCATCCAGTTCGAATTTGATAGGTTTTCTTACTGACTATTAATACAGAAATTGTGTCAGTTTATAAAGAAAAACCGAAAAGAACCCAGTATGTCAGCGTGAGCAAAGCGAGCTTGAAAATGTTTGACCATTCATCAGAAGTTATGTTAGTACTTAAACGGCTAATGCAGAAAACTCTTGGGACTTAAGAGAATGCAACAGCGAGCAAAGAGAGCTCGAAAATTTTTGCCCCCTTCCTCGGATAAATTAGATTCTTTTCTTCATTTTTACAGGAATGAGAATAAAAGGAACTCTGTAAACATAAGCAGTTATAGCATAAAACTGTTAGTTAATTTGGACAGAAATGAGAATAAGAGGAACTCTGTCAACTTTTGCAGAATTGAGATAGTATAGGATGTATTAGCGGGCGTAGTGAGCGATCCGGGATGGTTATGACACCCATGACCACCCTCTTGGATCCGCTCTTGGTACTAATAAAATGCAAGAGCGACAGGAGACAGCTTCGAAATTTAAGCCGCCCCCCTCCGCCGTATATATTAGGTTCTTTGTGTTAATTCATACAGAGATGAGAATAAAAGTATTCCGTCAACTTTTGGAGAACTCAAAAAGGGTAGCATGCATTAGCGAGCGAAGCAAGCTTGAAAATTTTAGAATCCTGCATCGGAAAAGTTAGTTTCTCTTGTCCAACGATTTTTTTTTTTCATATTTGTTTGCAAACATGCGATCGGTTCTTAAACCATACGCAGTTGGTTTTGAAGAATATTTGACATGTTAGGCTTGCCCTCCCAATGTTAGGCTGCCTTTGGTTATTGCTTAACTCAAAGTATATTATCCCAAGTGTGCAGTCTTTTAAGACGTCTTGTTGGCAGCGATTCACTTAGAGCCTGAGCAAGTCGGTTTTCGTGATTTATTATCCTCTCTATGTAAGCTTTTGTAATATTTCTGATTTCCTCTTTGATGGTATGAACTTTTAGATATTCGTGGATTTCGTCCATTCTTGTGTACCATGGGGCATTCACTATGGCTTTAAGCACGCCATTTTGAAATCGCTGGAGTATTTCAGTGTTAGAGGTTTTTGCTGATCCCCACAGCTGTATGCCGTAAGTCCAGACTGGTTTTATGACTGCTTTGGAAGTCAAAACTTTATTGTTGACAGAGAGTCGAGATTTTCTTCCCAGTAACCACTCCAGTGTTCTCTATCTGTGATTGAGTTCATCGCGCTTTATTTTGATATGGGTCTTCCACGTTTGTTTGCGACCGAGGTAGAATCCAAGGTACTTTACTGCAGTGTTGTGTGGTAGCTTCTCATTACCCAGTTTCACAGCAGGGCAGTCTCCTTGTTTGAGGGTTGGTTGGATTTAGCTGCACTAGCCTTGATGCGCCAGCTCCTCATCCAGGTATAAACCTTATCCAAGTGCGACTGTAGCTTACTGAAAGCTACTTCTGGGTTGACGTCAGATGTCAGCACTGCAGTATCATCGGCAAAAGTGGCTGTCATTACAGTTTCCGATTCGGGAACATCTGCTGTGAATATCAAGTACAAGAGGGGCCCTAGGACAGAGCCTTGTGGGACTCCAGCTCTTATGTCGTAAAATTCTGAGGCGGCTTCATTAATTTTTACAAAGAAGAGACGATTTTTCAGGTAAGATTTCAATATCAAGAACAGGTTGTGTGGTAATGTTTTTTTCAGTTTATACAGCAGCCCAGGGTGCCAAACCTTATCAAAAGCTTGCTGTACGTCGAGAAACACCCCTGAGCAGTATTTTTTACTTTCGAGAGTATTTCTGATATGTTTACACACTCTATGGACTTGTTCTATGGTCGCATGTCGTTTTCGAAATTTGAACTGATGCTCTGGGATAGTAGCGTTTTCGTATAGGTATTTACTAAGCCGTGTAGAGATTATTTTTTCAAAGACCTTCGACAGTACAGGGAGCAGGCTTATTGGTCTGTATGAAGATGTAAGGTGCGGTGGCTTTCCTGGTTTAGGGATCATAGTTATTTGAGAAACTTTCCAGATGTTGGGGTAGTACGAGGTTCTTAGAATAGCGTTAAATAGCGAGGTGATGAACATTATTCCTTTTTTCGGCAAGTTTCGCAATATTTCCGCTGTCACATGGTCAAATCCTGGAGCTTTTTTGAGTTCCAAAACAAAGATGGTGCGACGCACTTCTGCAGGCGTGCAGCATTGGAGAGGGGGGCTCAGTTGGAGGTCACTTTCAAGATATGAGCTTACTTCACTGTCAGTAATTTCAGTTCCTAGGTCCTCATTTGGGGTGAAGACGCAGCTAAGAAATTGCCCGTATGCTTCTGCTCTCTCTTCATCCGTTTTAGCCCATTCACCATTTTCTTTTTTGAGCGGGTGCTGTGCTAGTTGTGGTTTTCTTTCTGATTTTACAGTTTTCCACAGTGAGTACTCATTTTTAGCAGGAGCTGATGGCGTTAAGTTTTCGAGATGTAGTTGCATTGTTTCATTCTCCATTTCAACTAGATTTTTTTTTAGTTCAGCTGCTGCTTTGTTGAACGCTCTTTTGTCAGCAGGGTGTCGGCTACAGTGCCAAACCCCTTCTAAGTCGTCTTTTCTCCAGAACTTGGCATTTTACTTTCTGCGGCAAGTTGCGATGAGTTTTAGTTTCGGTAGATTTTTTGTCAGATGGAGTACAAGTCCATGCCGCTTTCTGTATTGATTTAGTTATATAGGAGGTAGCACTTTCAATGTTTTCGTCGCTTTTAAGAGGAATCTTCAGGTCTAGATTGTCATTGAGGTATTGCTGAAAGGCTTCCCAGTCAGTATGGTTGTTATATAATTATTGTTTTCTTGACCGATTTATTACAGATGTGCTCATTGTAACAATTACTGGCGAGTAATCTGAAGAGCTGTCATGACAGCTAGAAACTTCTAAGAAGCAGGATGGTATCCCTTTGTAGACGAAGAAGTCTATAAGGTCGGGCAGTCTGTTTGGGTCTGCGGGCCAATATGTTGGTTGACACGTTGTGAGGATATTTATGCGGTGTTTGTCGATGCTATTCTTAAGGTTAAGGCCTCTAGTCAATGTAAGCCTTGATCCCCATTAAGAATTCTTAGCGTTCCAGTCTCCACCAACAATAAATCTGTTGCCTAGAGTTTTGAAAAAATCGTTGAAGTCCTCCTCACTGGTTTCGTGTCCTCTTCTCTTTTTTGGCGGGCAATAAATCGATGATATTAAGATAGAGCCTTGGCTATCATGCACCATAATTGTTGTGGCTTGTATTTTTGAAGTTCTGTATTCGGAAATTAGTTGATGCTTAATGCAGCTTCTCACTATGACTGCAGTGCCAGCGTGCGCTGTGTTGTCCGGGTTATTTGTATCGTATGTACAGTATCCGTCTAGGTTGAATGTTTTTTCATCTGTAAGGTGTGTTTCGGATATAAGCACTATATCAAGGTTCTGCACAGTAAAAAGTATATTAAGTTCTTGTTTTCTGTCCAGCAGACCATTTATGTTCCAGCTTGCTATTCTTAGAGCCATTTTTAACGAACAAGTTTGTGGACGATTGTTGTCAAGAGGGACATAAGGGTACCCAATTGGTCAATTAGACGGTTTAGCTTTTCCGCTTGCTTTGAAATATTTTTTTCTAAGTTAGTCGAGTCTCCTGTTATGGCTTGTGCGTATGTTTTGGCTGATTCGGTGTTGGTAGATGTTTTTTCTGACAGGGTTGGTATGTTTCCGATAGTTGAAAAGTCTTTTTCATCAACTTGTATCCATGGTCTTGTTTGCGCTCTTGAATTAGACTTCCTTTTCTGAATTTCTTGAAATACTTTGCAACCCTTGTAACTGGCCGCATGGTCCCCAAGGCACAATGCACATTTTGCTGGTTCGTCTTTGGTCTTAGGGCATTCTAGCGTGTTATGGTTTTCTGCGCACTTAACGTATCTTTATGGACGCATGCAATAATTTTTCGTATGCCCATACTGCTGACACCTCTTGCATTGGGGGATAGTTTTCTTACGTTTGGGGTCTTCAATGTTGACAGATGTGTGGTAGATGTATTTCAGGTTTTTTATTTCACTGTTGTTGGGGCCTGGCCCTGGCTCAATATTAACGAACCAGGTTGACAGTGGTCCTTTTTTTTTGTCCATGTCTGGCGTTTATAATCTCACCTTTCACTATATTGCCAGTACTTTCTATAGCCTCTTTTATAGCTACCATGGGTGTCGAAGGATGAAGGTTCTTGATGACGATGCGGTAAGGTCGTTCGTCTTTTGGGTGAATGTGTGCCCTATCAATTTCTTCTCTCGGACTAGTACCTTAAGCTTTTTGTAAGCTTCACTGCTGTCAGCTGTCACGCGAAGTTGATTCTTTGTTACAATTTTGAAGGAAAATTGAGTTATATTTAGGACCTCTTCAATCAAATCTTTGAGCTTAGTAACAACGTCTTTAACTCCATAAAGCATTAGTGGTGGAGGCTTGTTGGCTCTTGCTTTTGGTATCGTTTCTTGTTTTTCATCGACTTTGAGTTCCGAGTATCTATTTTGAGTTGGTATTTTTTCCGGAGATGGAGTGGGGCTTAATCTCATTATTTTGCGGCTATTTTGCATAGACCTGCCAGTCTGAGCGGTGTGTGCACTTAAGGATTTCTTTCTATACTGTCGTAGTTATTGATGTTGGACGGTGGCGGTGGCTATATAAATAAAAGCTTCGGATATCCAGTAACTTATCATTTATTGAGAACACTGTACTTACTACTATTATGGAATTGTGATAGATGGATGCTTTAATAAACAGTAAAATAGAATTATACGAGATTACATTAAAATCGGACAGCGGGGGCGATGACCAGAGAGCGAACAGAAAGAACAAAGACAACGTCACTTTACGTCACATAGATTTTGACAAGTAAAGGGTTGCCACACTTTAACACCCCTCCTCAAACCTTTACTTACATCTAAAATACAGTAGAGCAATACAATACAGTTACATAATAACTTATTATAGAATACTCAGATTCATAGCTCTACTTTCCTCAAACATAGATGCTTTATAAAATACAGGAGCTTAGGGCTACCCAGAGGCTTTGTTAACATGTCCGCTACCATCTGCCCAGTTGGAAGATACTTGGTTACAACATTTCCATTCCTAACAATATCCTTGATAAAATGGTACCTTAGGTCTATGTGCTTTGTTTTTCGATGACAATATTCACGTAAGTCCAATAACTTCAGAGCACTTTGATTATCATTGTACAGTATACAATTTACATGTTCTTCAATAGTTTCATGCAAGAAATTTCTGACAAAACATAATTCTCTACAAGCGTCTCCTATGGCAAGGTATTCCGCTTCACAACTCGAAAGTGCTACACACCTTTGTTTACGTGACTCCCAGTTCACAATGGAGTTACCTATCTTAATTACAAAGCCACTGTAGGACCTGCGGTCTGAGGCATCATTGGCCCAATCGGCATCTGCGTACACAGAAATGTTAAAATTTCCACTTTTAACAAATACTAGACTATAATTAATAGTACCACTTAAGTAACGCAAAATGCGTTTAGCTGCAAGCCAATGATCACTCGTGAAACACGTACTAAATTGACTCAAGTGAGACAAAGCAAATGACAAGTCAGGTCTGGTGCAAACAGAAAGATACATAAGGCTACCTATAAGCTCTCGGTATGGATACACTTCATCTGATAAACACTCATCACTATTCTTTGGCTTTTCTAATTTACAACTAGTTGTCATAGGACTCGACACACTTTTACAGTTAGACATACCAAAACGACAAAGTAACTTTTTAATATAATCAATCTGACTTAAAGCCAAAATACCTTGCTTACGATCTCTGGTAACCTTAATTCCAAGGCAATTTTGCAAAGGACCCAACTCCTTAGAATCAAATTCAGATTTCAGTAAATTACATAACGAATTCTTCTCGGTTTCACAATTCCAGAATATATAGAAGTCATCTACATATAAAGCCACTACAGTAATGTTTTTGTCACACTTCTTAGTATAAATGCAGGGTTCACATTTACTTTGTTTGTACCCATTGTTAGACAGAAAATTATTTACTTTAGTATTCCATACCCTGCTTGCCTGTTTCAGGCCATATAAACTTTTATTTAACAAACATACTTTACTGTCATCAACATTAAAGCCTTGTGGCTGCTCCATGAATATCTTTTTAGTAAGATCTCCATGTAAGAATGCTGTTGTAACATCGACATGTTCAATGTTCAAATCCAATTCACAAGCCAATGTAAATAATAAACGCATAGTAGAATGGCGTACGACGGGCGAAAAAGTTTCATCGTAATCGACACCAGGTTTTTGCGAAAAACCACGAGCTACCAATCGCGCCTTAAACTTGATAGGACATGAGAAATCATTTTTAATTTTAAATACCCATTTACTTTTAACAACATTTTGGTCAGTAGGCCTATCCACTAAAGTCCAAGTATTATTTTTAATTAAAGAATCATATTCTGATTGCATAGCTGCTTTCCATTCCTTCATTTGAGAACCTGATAAGGCCTCCTGATAAGTTAAGGGTTCAGGGACAGATTGGTGCACGAGCAAAGAAGAATCAGACAAATCGTACTCCTCATACCTCGCCGGCTTCTTTGAACGGGTGCTACGTATTGGTCTCCCGATAACCAGCTCAGGTGACCTCTCTGCAACCTGCTCAGATGACGTCAAGACGCCCGAGGACGGCAGCTGCGGCTCTTCGCAGGCTACCGACTCTACTGCCAATGGAGATCCACCTCCTGGAGACATAAACACATCATCATTATCATCGTCAGAATAACTATTAGAATCCAAATCATTTAGATACTTTATTGAATTGTCACTTGAATTACTTGAAATATTATTCAAATTATTGGCATTGCATTCATTCAATTTATCATTACATAAAATATTATTTTCATTATTTTCCAAATTATTAGTTTCATTAATATTACTTTCACAGCTCAAAATATTTACATTACTTAAGTCATTGCTTAAAACCATGGGGGGATATGACTCAACAACATTGTCACTGCAATTTGAGTTCACCTCTTTTGACATAAGTCTGTCAATAAATTCATTTTCAAAAAATACAACATTCCTTGCTGTTATTATCCTCCTAGGATTGGAAGGGTTAATAAGCCTATAACCTTTAGAGTGCTCACAATATCCTACTAGAATACATGACATTGCTTTTGAGTCTAGTTTATCACGCTTACTTGCATCTATCAGCGTCAATGCTTTGCAGCCAAAGACACGCAGGTGGCTGAGGTCCACCTTCTGACCAGTCCATACCTGCTCGGGGGTCTTACCAGGCACAGCAGTAGTGGGGGACCTGTTCTTTAAATAGATAGCAGTGGATACTGCCTCTCCCCAATACTCCTTACCAAGGCCTGATTCCCGAAGCATACACCTTGTCTTTTCTAAAAGCGTTCGGTTGAGCCTCTCCGAAACACCGTTCTGCTGTGGGCTATAAGGAACGGTTGTTTCATGCACAATCCCTTCCTGTTGTAAATAATTATCAAAATTTTTATTGCAGTATTCCCCACCATTATCTGTTCGCAGTCTCTTTATCATAAAACCAGTCTGTTTCTCCACTGTAGCCTTAAATACTTTAAACTTTGACATGACTTCAGACTTATTCTTAAGTAAAAACCCAAAAGTCTTTCTACTAAAATCATCAGTAAAGGTGAGTAGGTATCTAGCTCCACCAAGAGAGCTGACAGGCATGGGCCCACAGACATCCGAATGGACAAGCTCCAAAATCAGCGTGGAACGTTGAGCTTCACCCTTAGGAAACTTTGACACTGCTAATTTTCCTTCAACACAAGATACACATGGATTCCCCAATGCATCAACTTGAAACTCAACACCAGACACTAGATTCTTAAGAGCACACATACCTCGGTAACTTAAGTGTCCCAGCCTCTTGTGCCACACATCCGTTGACACCAGTAAAGCAGCCTCTTCATCATTACGAGTTGGAGTCTCATCTAGAGTTGCTGGAGAACCACCTTGCTGCAGCACACAGTCAGCATGCTCCATCTGCAACATATCACCACACCTACGACCTACCCTATTCACAGAAACAATGTTCACAAAGTCAAGTTTAAAAATATTCCTATCCCTATTGGCAGCCATAACAAGAGTGTCATCCCGAAGAATAAGGCAAATTTTATAATCAAATATGACCGATAAAGCCTTCTCGCATAATTTACTGACATTAAATTTGTCGAGAGGTTTGGTACATACAAAACATCTGTCAATGTTACACAGCCATTCTTCAATTGAAATGTGACATCTCCAATACCAACACAGGGCAAACTATCATTATTTGCTACAGTTACACCATTAAAATTACAGACCTTAAAGTTACTCATTATGCTAACATTGTTACACATATGGGCCGTCGCCCCCGAATCTACCAACCAGTCACTTTTCACAAAATTGCCAGCACTTAAAGCCACTAGAACACTATCACCACTATCAGTTTTGAAATTATTCTTCTTATTCTTCATGAATTTATAACATTTGCTTTTTATGTGTCCTTCTTTCTTGCAAAAATGGCAAATTATTTTCTTTCTGATAGCAAGTGCGGATTGCAAAACATCATTTCCACCAGATCTTCTCATATCCTCCTGTATTAGCCTTGTCCGCACAAGCTCGCTAGTTAATCCATTGGATAACGTAGCTGTTTCCAAACTGGCAACGATGATGTCAAATTCCTGGGGCAGGCCACTGAGCAACAACTCCGCCACCTCCGCATCCTCGATTGTCCGGCCAATCTCATGTAGTTGTTCCACCAACGACATTACCGCCTCAATGTAAGCATTCATGCTTGGGAACTCATTGAACTGAATTTTATGTAGGCGACGCAGCAGCACTACACGGCGATAAAATCCACGATCCTCAAATACTTTACCAAGGGCTTCCCATGCTTCTTTGGCATTATTAGCGTTTCTTATGTACTGCAGACAAGTAGGACGCACCGACAGAGATATCCTGGCTAGCGCCTTAGCATCCTTCGCGGCTTCCGCTACGTTAGTGATCTGAGTGCAAGACCAAAGTCCCTCCAGTACCAGAGCATGTTTAATATAAAACTTCCAAGTGTGGAAATTTGAAGCTCCTTCTAATTTCTCAAAACTATAGGACCGTAATCCTTCTTCCGACATTGTAGCAAGTGCACGAGAAGGTTGTTCGCAACAATGAGCGAGCACGCCGTCGAGCCACGTGCCGGCCTCGTGTACTCACGACAAAACACCTCCAAAATTTCATGCGATTCCTTCCCTCTTTTTAATTCTCTAATTTATAGCCACCAGCAAGATTGACTAACTGCAAACCCAGCCAGAGTATTCAACAATGGTCAATCGCGTGGTCCTGGGCCCATAACCTATTGATGTTGGACGGTGGCGGTGGCTATTTATATAAAAGCTTCGGATATCCAGTAACTTATCATTTATTGAGAACACTGTACTTACTACTATTATGGAATTGTGATGGATGGATGCTTTAATAAACAGTAAAATAGAATTATACGAGATTACATTAAAATCGGACAGCGGGGGCGATGACCAGAGAGCGAACAGAAAGAACAAAGACAACGTCACTTTACGTCACATAGATTTTGACAAGTAAAGGGTTGCCACACTTTAACAGTAGTATGGGTGCAGATTGCCACTCATTTTCATCATCTGAAGTTTGGTTTAGAGGATTTATGTTGACTTTCACTGCCTCATGATGTCTATCTTGATGATGATTAGACGAATCTTTGATTTGGTTATTGTTAGTATTCTTTCGACCAGTAGCAGTATTTTTACCGAGAGCCTGGGCAGCCACTCTCGTTATTTTATTTCCCTCGGGGGAGTTTGTGGTTTTGGTTTGGCAACACTGATCGAAATGTCAGCTGTCATATTAACAGCTTGACAACGTATTAAAATTGAACATAGAAAATTCAAAGAGTTTGAGGTAGAAGAATAAAATTTTTGGAATGTCGTCCGCGGTTTTTAGGCACTATTTTCGGTCGAAATCCAGTGATTCACGCGCGAATAGCACTATCACATGTTCCACAGGTGTTTATCTTCACTTTGGTAGTGTTTTTAGATCACGATATCACTGATAAGTCACTAAAACTGCTAAATCTTCATGAGCACTTTTGCTTCCTAACAGAGTTGACAGTTGTCCAACGATTAAGCAGAAAGTTAATAATTCATAATTTTTCGAAAAATAGCTGTTTTAAGAAGATTTTGAGGGTGGTGATGACCCCTGTGACCTCCCCCCCTGGGACCGCGCCAGCCATCGCCCCTGCCCCACTCGCCACACTACCCCCACCATGCTCGGCGCCCGCGACCCACGCGTGCGCTTTATTCGGAGCGGTACTTGTTATACTTACTTACAGACGCGCTACGTAGCTTAAAACTTAACTTACAAGTTTATTTTCGACCAATTTACTTACTAGTTCTTGTTTTTTTATTATTAATTTTGAATTGGAATTGAAAAGAAAAAATAAAAAGGTGAGAACTAAAAGTTGGTTGAATGGCGTCAAAACCAAAACAAAATTCAACCGGCCAGCTGCGGTAATGCCGCCTCTGGCGGATTGGTGCCCCGGGCCATGGCCCGGGTGGCCCTAGGGTAAATACGCCCCTGGGTGTACGTAATGTTAGATCTATAATATAACTATCTATAAATCGACTGAGTTCCCTGTATTTGATTTGTGCGATTTTTGTCTATAGTATACTGCTGTCAGTCCAGTCACTATCAATCAATTCGTTTGTTTTCGAAATGTCAATTGTCAAATTTGTCAATCACACACCAGCTGATTCAGAAAACAGTAACGAAAAGTAAAAAATTGGGTATGTCTTTATTTAACATATAAATACTAGCCTCTAGTAACTACTAACAAAGATAAATTAGATCTAATTGCATCTTACGACCAACCATGCTATGCTTTGCAAGGGCGTATAGGGCGTAGCAATATACTATTTAGTAGATAACCAAAGACTAACCCATAGCAATCTATGATTAACGTGACCATTTACCAAGGAACATATATACTCTAGCCATTTACTGTTTGACTCAAAACGGGACATTGGTGTACCCAGATCAAATAACAGATAGGTAGTCAATGATAAAAAAAACACTTTTTAAAGTTATTTATTCAGAAAAAGTTAGTTGGCTGAAAAGTTACCAATCACAAAATAGAGGTAGGTACTTACTCAAAATGTTTAGTTATATTTATCTTTATTTATCTATCAGAAGAACAAATTTGTTTTAATATAGCTGGTGACGATTTCAAGTAAGAATTACGTTTTTTTATATTCACCTTAATTATCAACATCGCCTTTAGAACTGAAATTTGTAACTGGGTTTTCTCAGATGTTTACAATTTGTTCAAAATAGAAATCACTCTTTCTACTGGAGCATTTGTAGCAGGCAAACATAAAATATATTCAATTATTACAATAGAAAATTTTTCATGCTGAAGATTGTTGGTGCGAAAGTGTTTGAATACTTCCACCAAACGGGTATGCTACTCAAATTTTCACGCGGCTTCTGAAAACGGGACAATTTTGCGTCCCACAGTTAATTTCGGGGACACTGCGACTCGTAATTGTAAAAAGGGACAGTCCCGTTCAAAATGGGACATCTGGACACATTATCTATGATAAAAACACTCTTTTTGGGGCAGTCGTGTATGAATATGCAAAGATCTATATATCTTATCTTAAATCTTTTTGTTTACATTTTCAGCAAAAATATTGTTGTGTTGGACCTTGCACCTAAAGATAAAAAGATTTTTAAAATAGTGATGACATACAATGATTATATAGATTGACAAAAATGAGCCTTTTTCGGATTCATCGCATCTGTATGCCATGCCATGCAATTAAATTTGATGAAAAGTAAGTCAACTATCAACAAGTATAAATAAAAGAAATGTAAAATTGTTATATTTTACATTTCTTTTACAGTGCATACAGATGCGATATACCAATGCAATATATCAATGACAATCAATCACCACTTTTATGCATTTCAAATTTGGTCTAAAATAATTTCTAACTCAGTTATGAATTCACCAGAAGTCATCTGACTATACATAATTACTGCTACCCGTGTAAAGCCTAGGTGGGGTGCTAATAAAAATATAACTGATGAGTAAATATTAATAAATAAACAGTATTCTCTTGTAGGGCAATGCCGCCGATATTCAGACAAAATTTGTTTTGCAAAAAAGGGCAATTCGTTCAATTTATAAATTAAGTCCTAGATACACCCTCAGAGAAAAATTTAAAGAGATTAATATACTTACTGTCCCCTCTCAATTTTTTTATGAAAACCTTTTGTACGCACATAAAAATACTAATTTGTTTAAGAAATACAGTGATATCCACAACATAAACACGAGGAACAAACACAAATTTGTTGTTCCTGCAACGAGGCTAAAAAAAATAGGGGGTACGTTCAGATGCCAATGTATACGTTTTTACAATAAACTTCAGAGTCATATTCAATTACTAAGCCTAAATATATTCAAATCGTTTATAAAACGGAAGCTATGTCTGAAAGCCTACTATAACATTAATCACTATCTCGAAGATAAAAAAAAGGCTTGGGATTAAGCTGCTCCAATTAAATTTACTCTGTGAATGTCGAAATTTCGGACTTCGCTTGTTTATTTTTCATTCCTTTCTCATATACACTGTGACGTTTAATTTATTTGACATGAATACTTTTAGTATTTTTATTATTTTGTTTTATATTTTTCTCCTTTATTTATTTTCTTTACACATTATATACATTTTTAAATATTTTTAGTAACAAAGATTATATAAAAACATTTAAAAATATAGAAAATAGTAGCCCACCGGTATCAGGAACAGGGTCCAGGCTACCGGCGGTCAGGGCTCCAGAGAGAGGAACCTCCTAACAATACGAGCCGTGTCCAGGAGTACCGCTTTCTGAATCAAGCCCTTGATCCAGCTGCCTAACGAGAGCCTCCTTAGGTATTCATCGAGGCTCTTGGCAATTAAGCCATGGGCTGATACGACTATCGGCACAATGATCGCTGAGTCCACATCCCACATGTCGACAACCTCGCGATCCAAGTCAAGATACTTGATTTGCTTATCTTTCTCGGCTTTCACGAGGTTCCCATCATGCGGGGCCGTTATGTCAACAATCATTGCGCGCCGTTCTGATCGATCCACCACCACTATGTCAGGCTTATTGGCTAGAATAGTCCTGTCAGTGATGATGGATCGATCCCAGTACAATGTGATACTGCTTTTTCGAGAACTGGGTCGGGCACATACCTATAGGTATGTGCCGAAGGAAGTGCCGTACTATAGTACGGCACTTCCGATTCCACAAAGCTGTATTTACGAGCGATTCGCTGATGGATAATCCTGGCTACAAGGTTGTGTCTATGCAAGTACTCTCCGTTAGCTAGACGAGAACACCCGGAGATAATGTGACGGATTGATTCGCCTGGACGGTGGCATGCCCGACATATGTCAACCGTGCCGTCCTTCACAATAAATCTCCGGTAGTTATTCGTCATCATAACTTCATCCATAATTGCACAGACAAAACCTTCGGTTTCTACGAAGAGGTCCCCGGAACGTAGCCAGGCTACGGACGCTGATAGGTCTACATCGGGCCCATGTAGGGCCTGGAAAAAGCGTCCGTGAAGCTCCTTACTCTGCCATACCTCCCTGCGGTCGTTAGTGTCAAGCACTACAGGTTTGCGCCAGTTCTCTTTAGCCAAGGAGAGCGGGGTGAGGCCCTTGTCCACTGCGACCACATCTCGATGCATCCCCATGTCGGCTTCTAGGAAATATTCCCTGAGACTGCATATCTCGCGATTGTGGAGAGTCTTAGCGTTTAAAAAGCCTCGACCCCCACACCTCCGCGGGATATACAGTCTCATAACTGAAGAACGTGGGTGATGCATTCGATATGTCGTCAACAATGTGCGGACCTTCCTATCCAGAGCGTCTAGTTCTGTTTGAGACCATTTGAGTATGCCAAAAGAGTACATCAAAACTGGCATGACCCAACCGTTGAAGGCACGCACCTTATTTCCGCCTGATAAAAGACTATTAATTACTTTTTTCAGGCGAACAAAGAAGCGCTCCTTCAGCGATTGCTTCATGTCAGCAACATTGATGCCCAGCGCTTCCGACATACCCAAATACTTGTAGGTTTCGGTTGCTGAGAGGGATCTAAGATTTATGGAATCCGAGAGCTGGGTTCCCATAGATTCCACA
Organism: Eugnorisma glareosa; assembly: GCA_947578425.1. Classification (NCBI taxonomy): domain Eukaryota; kingdom Metazoa; phylum Arthropoda; class Insecta; order Lepidoptera; family Noctuidae; genus Eugnorisma; species Eugnorisma glareosa. The sequence continues at coordinate 15,248,640 of OX387974.1, read as the reverse complement.
ATCCCCCTCGCTTTACATGCATGACCGCACATTTGTCCACACCAAATAAAATTCCATCCTGATGGCACTACTGAAAGTTTGAGTTACCTTCAGTAGCTCCATCAGATGCAAATCGTTGGGGGCAAAGAGTTTCAGATCATCCATGTAAAGGAGGTGAGATATAACTTGACAACCTCTCTTCAACCGATAGCCTAGACCTGAATCTTCCAGCAGCGTGCTAAGAGGATTCAAGGCTAAGCAGAACCAAAGTGGACTCAAACTATCACCCTGAAATATTCCTCGCTCTATCCTTATCGGTTCGCTATTCCTCTGGATTTGCTGACATACTGGATAGCGAAGGACTGTCCTCCATTGCCCCATACATGACATCAGGAAGGTGCGCAGAGTTGCATCAACTTTATACAACTCTAGCACCCTCATGAGCCATGTATGTGGCACAGAGTCATAGGCCTTCTTATAATCTATCCAACATGTCGACAGATCCCTTCGGGAACGGCGAACCTGTTGGCTAATGGCCATATCAATGAGGAGTAGCTCCTTAGTACCACGAGACCTGTTCCTTATTGTTATATTTAATGATTTGACATGAATACTTACTTTGTTAAGTATTTTACTTTTATTTTTGATTGTTAATGTTCACATTTAATGACATTTATTATGGAGACTATTGTGTATTAATTTTATTTGATTATTGTGAATGTGTGGACCATGTGGGTTTTTTTTTTTCTTTGTTCGTTTTTTATTTTTTCCACGATTGTCTGGCAGTTTGATTACTATAAGTGACCTACCCAAATGTCCTTTCTTTGGTATTGTTCGTCCTGTCGTTGAGCTCCTTGAGTTATAAGTCGAGCTACACGATAACTGACAAATGCTTGCACTGACTGGACAGGTCCACTCAAATCTGTGTGGTTCTTTCTTCAAGAGACCTTCTCAGACACTAATCTGCATAGTCCTCATGTGAGTTAAACAAGATTATGTCTGGACTTTAAAAGAGACTATCACCTCTGAGTTTGTTTCGGCTGTTTCTTCTCAGAGTAGTCAGGTACGAAACACCGGCCCCATCTAGTTTAAAAAAAAAGAGACGTGTAAAAGTGTTTTTAAAAACCTATTTACAAAATAAACATCATTTATCAATAATACTATTCATAATTAATTTACATACTGCCACAATAAGCAAGGAGGAGAATAAAATAACCAGTATTTGTTCAGCTTAATATTAGGCTAAATATTCACATCTAAAAATAATTCTATTGGATCTCTGCTTCATACACTTTAGATGTCATTGTCATAAACACAAAGACATCAGACACACTTTAGTAAAAAGTTGCTATAATTTTTTTGGAGCATTCACCTGTAATGTAATTTTACAGATTCGATCATTACATCAGTCAATCAGTGAGGGAGGAAAATATACAATGTGTAATACCTTGATACAACTTGTAACATATTAATGTTACACCGCGTTGCGTTCCACTTGTAATTCGTAGATCGACTACATCACACGTGAATGCTCACAAAGTCAAATCTGTAAAATGTTAAATTACACGCGAAAGCTCGTCAGTCAGGGAGGTAGTATTGTAATGTAATGCTCAAAGTCGAATCTGTAATGTTCCATTACACGCGAATGATCATCAGTCAGGAATTTGAATATTAGGTACATTACAATACTACCTGTATTGTAATGTAATATTCAAAGTCGTATTTGTAATGTTACATTACACGCGAATGCTCCTGGTTAGGAAGCACCTATAAGCATGCTTTATGACAGTCTCTACTAAGACTTATTTTATTTTTCACAAGAATTAAACATAACCATTTTTTTACAGGCATCAGAGGACCTGTTCCATCATATAGCACTGCAACACTTAATAAAATCCATAGCTGTGACTCAATACATATTGGTGGGTGCCTAGAACATTATTTAGGAACTATTTTAATTGATAGACACAAACTATTCTCTTTCTGTTAATATTCGTTTTTCATTCGGCATCTTCGAAGGGCTTCTTACACTCGAGGCGTTAATTCACAACACAAAATGAACCAAAAGTGAAAAATAATATTAATAAAGCAAGCGGCTCACTCAATATGCTCATTGCTCACGCCACGAAAGATGAGACTTGATACAACACGTGGTTTGACTTGCGCAGTAGACCTCATACCGCTAGAGGAGTCCTTAAAATCGTCTACTGCGCAAGTCAAACTACGTGTTGTGTCAAGTGATCAAGTCTCATCTTTCGTACAGATAAACAATATGAAATGCCTGTTGCAACACCAACTATTGATCAATACTTAGGTATTGATTCCTAGACCACCGAGCATTGTTATCTAATCAACTACTTGTACTATTGGGAAAGGCATTGGCTATTGGAATACTAACTATTGGTATAAGCATTAGTAGTTGGACCACAAACTGACTAATTGTTGGTATTTCAATTGACTATCTTTTTAGGGTTTAAAAAAAAAATGTTTTTTTTTTTTAATATTTCCTTTTTTTTTAAAGGTACCTAACATGTGCATCCTTTTTATGTTCAATGGCACCCATGATGCTAAGAGTGACTACAGTTTAGTTCTGGTATCAAACAGGGATGAATACTATGACCGACTTACAGAAAACATGGCTCCTTGGAAGGAAGACCCTAACGTTATCGGAGGTGTCACACATTTTATAATACAATCATAAAATCATCTTGGAGATCCTAAGTCCATCATGCCATCATTTCATTCAAGTAACATGTGCGTTATTCAGACCATAATGCCTATTTTTATTGCTAGCTAACTAACAGTTTTAGTCAACAACTCGCGATACTGATAATTTACAGTCTTATTATTACAGTCTGTAGCCGACTGTAAATATGACTCATCAAGTTTTAGCACTCTCAACAAAAAAATCGTTTTGTAGATTTCTCTTTATGCGCTAAGGAAGCCCGTGAAATTCAAATACAAAACCGTAAGTACATTTGAGTTTCGCGGGCTACCGGTATCGGTACGGTAAGGGTCACTTTCGCCTTATAGTTCAGATACAGAGGGTAATTTAGTGTGATAATATTCCGCCATCTCCTATTTCTACTCACTTCTATTAATAATGGACTTGGGTATAATAACTTTTGTAGCATAGTTTCTTCATCTTGCTTGGTGCTTTATAGTAATTTTCCCTTCTCATAATGTTAATCACAAGGCTATAGTGAGCATTGACCAGAATGGGTGCCGGGATTATTTTCAGAGGGTAATAGCGCCAGGGAAAACAAACTCAAACCTAACATATCCGATATGCGGCGTAAAAAATTTCGCTAGCCCGAAAAATTCAAATTTTATTACGTTTGTTGCAATTCAGGTTAGTGTCCGGTTGCATGTTGATTAAAATATGATTCGCGATCGTAACAAACATGGCAAGCTATGATGGCAAGTTACGGTCAGCGAATCATAGTTTCAACACGCAACTGGACACTGACCTGCTAATGAGTTTTTTTTCTAGGCCAGCATCCACTAAAAAAAAGATGGCGCTGTACACACGGCTACACATCAAGCTATACAAGTCCAGTATAAACTGACCTCGCATTGTACGGAAATCCTATACTATGCGAGATCAGCATAAACTGGAAATGTACAGCTTGATGTGTAGCCGTGGGTACATGTCTCAGTGAAAAAATGTTTGTTTGGCTGTATGGAGCTGGCATTCATTGCCTTTTAAAATAAAATGGTGGCTAGTATTGTCTGTGGGTGCTTTATAAAATGCATTTTTTTTTTGCAAAATGACAAAGTAAGTTGCAATGCAACAAAAACGCAAATCGAACGAAGAAAGACACGAAATAAGGAACTTTGGAAAGACAATGAACACCAGCTCCATACAGCGAAAGATTTTTTACATTGAGTCAAGTACAGCGCCATCTATCATTTTTTAGTGGAAGCTGGCCTAGAAAAAATCTCATTGCTTAGAACGTAAGAAAATTGAATTTCGCGAGCTAACAATTTTTTTTGCACCTCGTCTCGGATATGTTAGGTTTGAGTCTATCCATTCATTCATAAAAGGAGTAACCTAGGTTCTCTATTGTATGAGGCTTTTTTTGGATATTTTATTTATTTACGAATGATTTTGTACAACTATGTTATTTTAAAGCCAGGAGGGTGCAAATCGACTCTGGCACCCATGTTGGCCGTATCGGTCATTTATTAACTGCTAAATGACACAACTCACTATTTTAAATTACTTACATATTTCTATAGATATTTTCATTTGACATAATTTATAAATGCAATAAACTTGTCTGTTTGAAGGTCGTGACATACAAGTGAATGGAGGTGGGACTTGGTTGGCCGTGGCACCGACTCGTAACAAACTAGGAGTTCTGCTAAACTTGGCAGGAGGAACCAAAAATCCTCAAGCCAACAGTAAGTAAGCACAGTCGTAGTACCTAACTACTGTAACTACCTAAGTACCGACCTATGTTCTGCTCGCGTAGCATGACCTATTCTATCTCTATTCTACCAAGAGTAGACATAGCTTTTTCTATAAAACTCGACATTTCTCCTGCCCGAGCATGGGGCGACCCGTCGATTCGAGTTTCTACGAAGACAAAGACATAGAAATTATTTCCATAGCAACGGGGAAGTATCTAAGTGATGACAGTGGTGTAGATATTATATACGAATCTGGATCGTCGTTTTGGTGAAACACTAATTAGGCATTGAGTTAGATGCAATTTAGTGTTGGTGAAAATTGGCATTACGAATTGAGTTAGTCACTTAGTTTTTGTGAAAAACTATTACGGGTATTAGGGCATTGTCTGTTAAAATCTTTGCCGTTTAAAGAGCCCCGGTTAATGCTCGTACAGCATTCGTTTCAGAGTTGCTTCGCTTTTTGATGTTCTCGGCCTAAAAACTGAGGAAGCGGCGACGGTAAGACCCGGACATGTTTAAAACTATTATAAGTCAATAAACACAAAGAATAGTAATAATGGCCTCACCCTGCTCTCCTTGGCTAAAGAGAACTGGCGCAAACCTTAATTTGACATTTGTTGAGAAGAAATGTTTTACCCCAAGTGTCAAAAGTAGAGAAAAAAATGTCGTAATGCTTGACGTTGTAGACTTAGTCGACTGAAGAATAGAAACGTTTCTTTTCTATTATTTAACACCGCAATGCTTACGGCGAAATAAATCTTTCTACAATCTGTTATTTTGTCGATTATTCCGTCGACAAAACCCGTTTTCACGGTGGTCATGCTCCGCGTGCTGACAGACAGTCGTTGCGTTTAAATAGTTTACTCGATCTTCGGTTGTATTGGAAAAAAGTTACTGGTTACTATAATACCGTAAAATTGGTTGCATTAGCCTTTGGCAAATTATGGTGGGAGTGACCAGAGTCGTTGCTTATTAATAGTATCTTATAATATTTGTTTCACAGGTAGAGGAAGAATAGTATCCGATTACGTTAAGAGCGATAAAACCGTTGTACCCTATATTTCACATATAAGGAATTATGCAAGGGACTGCAATGATTTCGTTTTCGTATCGGTAGAATTCAGGTGCGTATTTTTTAATTTTTGTGAGTATGTTGTCAGACTAAATGTGACCTGGTCCTGGGGGCCTCCAAATCTCCTTACCAAAGTCCTTTTTATTCAAATCCCAAATAAATCCAAACTATATAAACGTTGTATATGTATAAAGGGTGTAACAAAACCCTTAACGAAGCGGAAAGGCACTGGTTCTCCCCGCCATTATGATCATTTTTTTGTTCTAGACCATACCTAAGAACCTTCTGGTTACGGAGATATTGGGGGTAACACCCCCGTACAATTTAATCCATCCATTTTTTTTTTTTTAATTTTGCGTAAAGTTACATAGTTTAATGTACATAGTGCTTGGTTGACGGCTTCGTGAAGGGTCCTGTTACACTCTGTATATATATATGGTTCACTAAGTAAACAGCAAATGGCGACCATCCATACATACCGAGTTCCCTCTGTGCCTCGGAAAGCCAGTTAAGCCGTCCGTGCCGAGTGTCTCTCGAATCTTTAGATCTTTGACAGTCGTTACAGGTACTGAGAAGTCCGAAGTTCCGACAGCCAGTTTACCAATTTTACCAAAGGGTATCGTATTACCCAGGAACTTCGGAGGTCAGATAGGCAGTCACCCCATGTAAAGTACGTGTATCCAGCTGTAGCCGGTTAGACTGGAAGCCGACCCCAACATAGGAAAAGGATAGCCAGATGATGATGAATGAAGAAGCAATTCAGGAGAACGGCTTCTTACTTGGGAGTTGGGAGGCCCCGATTCAAACTAAACGATAGTTAGTCCGTCTAAACTAAAATATTGCGCTTCACACCACAATATTAATGTTCTGTTTTAGGAGGATCTTTAACATGACGTGTGGCGCCTGTGTTTGGTTAGTATTGAGCCTGTCTTTGTGTCTTACACCTAGGCAGACGATGTCTTCGTCTGCCTAGCCTTTGCTTGGGATCGGCCTCCAGTTCCAGAATCTTTAGGTGTCTATTTAGCCTGTAATGAGCCACTGCTGGGCAAAGGATAATTGAAATAAATTTATTAAATCCATAACATGGGCGTCGCCAGGGGCAAGGTTGGCGGCTGCCTCTGCAAGAGGCTCAGGATTTTAAAAAAATATAAGTTTTCCTGCCTGGTGCCACAGAATTAGTAAGTACGTAATAAATTGTAGCGTACAGTAAAATTACTCTCAAACCAAAATAACTTTTTAAGGCTAAATATAACCATCTGAGTAAAGTAACATCTATTTCTCATTAAAAGGACTAAAAAAAGTGGAGATCTTAAAAGTTTCAAGACTTTTCAAATAACTCCTCAAAAGATGTAACTTCTACTTTTTATATAAAAAGTATGGAAAATCTAACAATCTGAGGTGCTAACATTTTTAAAGTAGCTATTGCAGTTTACATTCTGAAAAGAACTTCAGCTGCATCAGTAAATAATAAACTCATCCCTTTTTTTTCGGATGGGAAATCATCATATAACTCCTTCCGCTCCGGGCTGAGCAGGAGGGAGTGTCAGACTTTTACTGACTAAAACCATGTTCCTTCATCGCCCTTTGTGTTCCGGGGCCACGTTATCTCTTTCGAACAGTCCCGCAGCCCCGGCAGGCATCGGCCCTTGCGAACCCCTTCCTATTGCTGATATCTCTTTGAGGCGCGCTTGGAACACGCCGTCGATAAACTTATCCCTTACCTTCAAATACGTCTTTACTCGCATCTTCTGCGCCCCAAACTAAACAGAAATCTACAAAAAACATATTTTTGATGATTAAACACAAAGTTGGTGACCTCTTTTTTTTTAAACCATAAAAATATCTTAATTGGCGTCAACGTATATTTACGGGGACACCCTTTAATTTTCATTTTTCCCTTTACCTGACCTTGCTTGGAACGGAACGGAACCTTTCGTGCGCGAGTCCGACTCGCACTTGGCCAGTTTTTTCTTTGATAAATAGGCCTGTGTTTGGCCGCAACAGATGTGAAGCGATGACCTAGCCTAGGCCAGGTCATCGCTTCATTTCTACCAGGTAAGCGTGCGCCATCCTAGGGTGGAGCACGCTTACCTGGAAGAAACCGATACACTCGAACTTGGAAGAGATCTAGATTATAATGATCGGGAAACAAGGCCAGCAGTGAATTTCACAGACTGGCGGTTCACACGGAAGCATAGCGCTTTGTTCGGGTTCGTGGGACTTCAACCATATAACGGTGACTCTTCGCCGTAGCAACTCTCCGAAATGTAACCTATAAAAACCGATAGGCTGTCAACTTTCCAGCGACGTTCAAAGCTTTGGAGCTTGGCTTTGACAGGGGATTCGTTTTGCCAATGAGCCTCTTGGCACGTCGCTCAATAGTTTCCAACGCTTGTAGCTGGTACTAGGCTGATCCATCCAAAAGCTGCTTACAGTACCTACCTATTCCATGCACGATCGAATTTGTGCTTGGTATAATGTAAGCAGCTGTTTCGGCGTGAAGTACGTTCGCACCTTTGTAAGAACACCCAGCTTTGTAGCGGCTAATTGGGCCTTGAACTCAATAAAGGACCCAACGTTGAGGGTCGAGGTCAGAGTAACGCCAAGAAGCTCGAGATGGTCAGTAATCAGGACGGATACATTTTGGAAAGTAGGGGCCAAGCCAGTAGGGACTTAACACGTTTGGATACGCACGGAAGCAGCAAACCGCGTTCGAATACACTTGAAGGGATAATATCACTTTGAACCCTGGTAAAATCCCGTTAGATTGAAAGCCATTCTCAACATAGTTAGGGAGAAAACCTTGCAGAAGATTACTCAAATACGTATAAATTGTTGTTCCAGGAGCATCTGCCCAACGATATCATCATACAGCAACGCGAGTGATGAGCTTATAACCCACAAAGAAGCCTATGTCGGGTTCGGTAACAGCCTACCAGATCAACCGCTCAAAAAAGTGGACGCAGGCAAAAATAAACTGATGCAAATACTTACCACATTCAATAAAGTGAGCATGCAAGAGGAGTTAATTGAAAAATTAATTGAATTGCTGAATTCGGATGAGAGGTACCTGCATTCACACTCAAGTTTCTTAACATGTAAACATAATAATGTATTTTGTTATTTGAAAAACAACTTCAACACCCACACATAAAGTTTGATTTGTTCTACAACTTCAAACATTTTTATGACAAGGGTTTGATAGACTTTACATTCGTTTCTCTACCTCGAATAGTTCCATATTATAACCACCTCTTTTTACATTATCCCACAGCTGGGCAAAGGCCTCTCCCTCTCCCCACCACCAGTTCTGTCTAGCTCGCCCCGCCACGAGGTCTACCGCGTGGCCTTCTGGATGTGTCAGGGCGCCACATAGTGGTTATTTTGGCCCACATCTTACTGGGCATACGAAACACTTGGCCAGGCATTAATGACCCGTTATTTTCAGGCACCTACCGGATCACCAATTGGAAACTAAACGTCCGAATTTGTATAAGGAGTTGAGTTCCATATTTGTGTCCATTCCGAAAGGAAACTACGGAACCAGGTATGTTATTCAGCGTCCCCATGTGGACATGAAAGATTTTATAATGGGTGAAAAGTACCTGTAATAACAGGCACTTTTCACTTGTTCTCCCCGTCATTGCGATTTTTTTTTGTTCTAGACCATACCGGGGATCCCTTCTAGTTACGGAGATATTGGGGGTCAAAGCTCCAACTTTTTCAGAAGTTGTTTTTATAAATACAGTTTTTAATGTTATAACTTTACATACCTCCCATGACCCCCTAGGTATTATTCAGTGCTTCCATCAGCACAGAGTTTTGAGTGCGAAACATTGAGATCCTACCGTAAAGTAAAACAAGATTTTTCATCCCAAAAAAGTAGTTTCCGGGCAATATTTTTTGCGTAGAGTTACTAGTTGATGTACAGAATGCTTGGTTGACGGTTTCAAGAAGAGTCCGTTCACACCTTGTATACAGAATGTAACAGGACCCTTCACGAAGCCGTCAACCAAGCATTATGTACATCAAACTAAGTAACTTTACGCAAAAATTATTGCTGGGAAACGACTTTTTTTTTTTGTGTGAAAAATCACCTTTTACGGTAGGACTCAATGTAAAGCACTCAAAACATTGTGCTGATGGATGGATTATTCAGTACGGGGGTCGTGAAGGTGTTTTAAGTAAAAATCTTACATTATTTAACAAGTATTTCAAACTTTGACCCCCAAAATCTCCGTAACTAGAAGGTTCCCAGGTATGGTCTAAGGGAGAACAAGTGCCTTTCGGCTTCGTTACGGGTCTTGTTACACCCCTTAGATAAAGTGTGTGTTTAGCCACGAGCTACTCGCTCAAGCGACACGTGTTTTAAGACAGCAACTTACTGCGGAAACAACAAATAAAAGAAATTGCTAAGAACATGTCATAAATTGCCGCGACGAGACGGTACTCACTCAAAAGAAACAAGGGACACTCGTGTCGCGGGATGGACGGGCTGCGGCGCACTTGCTCTCGTAAACAGGAGGCCCCGAATCTGGCTAATTATTGTAATACTGTTAATTAGTCTGCGGGAAATTATTATAAAAATATTTCCGTCCATAATTGAAACGGATTTTATTAATAATTTCACGAGTTTTAATGTTTTGTACGGAACCCTAATCCTTTTCTAAAAAAAAAAAAGTAGCCTAAGTTACTCTTTATAACATCAGCTATCTGCCAGAAAAGTAAGACAAAAAAAAAAAAATTTTGTTTAATTACCGCGCAGGTGCCTATAAACGTACTTTCATATGCATTCAGTAAAAAGCTGTTATTTCCTTAGTGTATATCCTACGACCTAGCATTCAATCTGCCTGTTGACTTTTCAGCCCGCGTTACATGGCAATGCCATCTCTATTCTACCAAGAATCGACAAAGCTCTTTCTACAGGTGTAACAGGACCCTTCACGGAACCGTCAACCAACCTTTATGTACATAAAGTTACAGTTGTATGTAACTTTACGCAAAAATTATTGCTAAACGAATTTTTTTTTTGGGTGAAATATCACGTTTTGCGGTAGGACTCAATATAACGCACTCAAAACATTGTACTGATGAATGGATTGAATAGTACGGGAGTTATGGAGGAGTTTAAAGTAAAAATCTTACATTAAAAACATTTGGAACAGGAACAGGAAAAACAGGAACTTTGACCCCCCATAATCTCCGTAACTAGAAGGGTTCCCCGGTATGGTCTAGAACAAAAAAAAATCGCAATGACGGGGAGAACACTTGTACCTTTCGGCTTCGTTAAGGGTGTTGTTACACCCTTTATACAACTTGACATGTCTTGTCATTCATTTCTATGATTGAATCTGAGATTGCGACGATAGAAATCTTTCCACAATCTGTCATTTTTTTCGATTCTTCGCCGACAAAACCCGTTTCCACGGTGGTCATACTACGCGGGCAGGATGATGAATTTTAAGTTTTATATCGTGATGAATAATGTTTATCTTCGTTCCAGGACTCATACTATACTGCTTGTAACCAAAACTGGACATATGAAAATAATCGAGATTACGCAGGAACAACAAGGTACGCTGATGCCCGACTGGACCAGAACTGAATATGAATTTGATATGGAACTGAAGTGACGCCATCGCAGTCGTATTGGAGATTGTTAGAACATTACTGGAAAATAAAAACAGACTAGGTTGAATAAAGTTTAAGTTTTATTCAAATAATATTTCACATTTTAAGCACTTTACAAAAGTTCACAATAAAGAATTTATGACAACACAAACACTATTTTAGTCCTTCCATGGTTATTTTTGCTCAACAAGAGGCAGGTTTATTGTTATGCCAATAAAGTTCACAATGATTTAGTCGGAGAGTAAAAGAACTATGTCAAACATTGATTAGAGACAAGTCGGAAGAATGACTTAATTAAAAATGGACTTGACTAACGTCTTAAACGATGGTTTTTCCCACTTTGATGGTATTCTTTCTGGCATCTCCATATATAAATATCTTTCAATCTTAACAAAGTCTGGCACGGTAAACGGCGCGTCTTGCTCCAAAGCACAGGCTAATAACTTTGGTACATTCAACATTGTACCTGAAATTAGGAGAGGGAAGTGATGCTCTTTATTTTCAAGATATGTAAACATCAACCTTTTACTAATGAAGTCTCCACTCAAAGAGACATTGGCCACTTCTACATACTCTTGCAAAGATGTTGAATACATCTCCACTGACAGCCTGAGTGATTCCCACATTGATAACTTGTCAGCTGAAATTAAGCTCAAGCGGAAGTGATACCCAATTCTACTGTACGCGAGTTTCAAGGTGTCTGTTAGTTCCTCCAGAAACTTATCTTGGTCTTCCACACTTTTTGTAGCTCCAAAGATTTCTACAACAGATGCCTGATTGGCTTGGAATAGACTGTGATCTTCCGATGATGACGGTTTGTACTGTCTGCCCATTGTGTAGTACTTCAGAGGCAAGACTTTACCATACAACACATTCTTAGCATGGTATGCAAGGAAGGAGCACAGGGAGCCTCCACCGGTGAGGTGCAAACGGCTGTCAATATTCACTTTAGAATCATCATTATGATGCAAAATAAAGCTTAAATCAGGATTAGTGTGGTCTGTACCACTACCCTCAATGATTAAACTTTTCACAAAATCCGGGTTTGAGAACTGTACAAAGTTTTTATCTTTGAATACCTTACTGAAGAAAAATTTTGCTCCAAGTTCAAACATTGTACCTTTACCCATCAAGTAGTAATTTTCATTGCCTCTAAAGTCAAGAACATTCATTTTTTTGCCTATGTCAAGATGGTTTTTATTTCTCTTTGGCTGTGAAAGATGTGTATAAAGAATCTTATTTTTTCTATCTGGTGTGCGAGAATGTAAACTGTTTGGTAGTTTTAGTGCTTCCACCATAGCAGCTTCCTCTGCTGACCACAGAGGAACTTTTAATTTCTTTATATTCTCTTTGATGAGATCACTTTGCATTTTCAGTTTCTTTGTGGCTTCACTGTCTGGTTCATTTTTAATTAGTTTTCCTAGTTCTCTTGTTATTTCTTCTTTTTGCTTAACATATTCAGCTTTTTTGGCATTGAGGTCTTCATACACTTGCCAAAGGTTTTCTACTTTAACCAAGTCAATATCAGCTTTCCTTCTTTGCAGCACTTTTTGTAAAACTTCTTTTTGCTTTATTTTTTCAGGGAAATCATTATGTGGAGTTATGTAAACAAAATTTTCAGTTGCTTTAGCACCATTTATGAATAGAGCAGAGTGTCTTGTTGGCAGGATTTTACAATCCCGTATCTTGATTAGGTTAGTAAAACCTTTACGAATCATTTTCATTTAGTTTCTTCTTTTTACTTGGGCTTATGTCTTCTATGATTGCATCACCATCTACATCAGTTTTTTCAGTGGTCTGTGTGACTATTTTCCTTTTATTGGCCTGCTTGAAGTTACCGTGTCCTGCCGCTCGCTCCGACTCCTCGATGCTGTACGGCTCTAGTTCCAATGCCTTCAATCTCCTCTTGTGGACTTTTGTTTTGAAGTGTTCGTTCAGTGACTGCTCATTGATAAAATATCTAGCACAATGTAAACAGTAGTGCTGCGCTGCGCCAGGCAGGTCCAAATCCACAGTTTGATTCAATAACTTATCGGCGTTTCCTGAAATAAAATATTTTGGTTAAGTACACTACTTCTTTAGAATTTAAACACAGCTAATTCTAATCTAATACTTATGTTGTGAAGATTGTGGTATCATTTTATAGGAAGCTTTCAGGATAAAATCAATACTTTCAAGTGTTTTGGAAGAGACCACAGAGCATCTTATATATACTGGGAAGCGACCTACCTCGTCCTCGACACAAAATGTTAACCTCAAATTCTGACATAAACCATGTGACGCATTCGTAAACAAAACGTACCTTCTTTTATATCTTCATCAATCTGGTCAAGATCCTTCTTCCGATTCCTCACTCTCCACCTTTTCTTCAGGTGGGTGTCACCGACGTGGTACTTTTTTCGTTTGTATGTCATTTTTGTAATTAAATATAAATACAATCCGAAATGTATTTGTGTGAATCGAAATTACGTCGGTGCACGTGAAATGTTAATGTGTGTGTGCAACGTTTGACAACTTTGACATCAATGACAACTTCCTTCAATTTGACACTTTGGACAGTGTTACTGTCAAATTTAGTGACGCATGGAACTAATAAATACTAGAGGCAGGAAATAACAACTGTTGCACGTGTAGAGTAATAAGTTATGGAGGCAGCAAAGAAAAAATCACCGAACAAATATTTTCTCTCACTTTTTGCGACACACTACGGGAATTTGATACTCACACACAAAGACATGAATCCTATTGCTACAAACGATAATGAAGAAAAAACCACCACAAAATACATAAAGAAACTCACACTCCTACACAAATTAACGCGTATTAGGGTTAGTTCACACAGAGACGCGACGAACTGGAAGAGGTCAGTCATTTCATTAGTTACTATAATCTATGGTCATTTCGCGTTCCGCTGCGAGACGCATCGCAACGTCGCGAGGTACATCGTAAAATCGTTGACAGCACGACGCCTCACTGCGCAGCGAGACTCCGCGCGGCGCAGCGGAACATGTCTACATTCACCGCGTGCACCCGCCCCGCCGCGTCCATCCGCAGTCTACCATTTGCAAGTGCATGAAAAGTCACTACGGCTCAGGCTGCGCCGCGTGGCGTCGTGTGGCTTCGTGAGGCGCAGCGCCGCTATTGCAAGCCACGCGTACCGGCGATGCACCGCTGCGTCGCGATGCGTCGCTCTACGGCGCGAGGCATGTCGGGGCGCAGCGTTGCTAGGTGCAACGTATTCTGTATTCTCACAATGAAATGTGTATCTTTTCGTGTAATAAATAAAGTTATATTTTGAGTCGCTCTATTAAAATGTGCACGCAGCGTCGCGTCGCGTCATGTCTCGGTGTGAATTGACCCTTATACAAAATAATGTCCTACGAAAGACAGTAAACTGAGTGCTACTGGTCTACTGATGTGACACAATCAATGAGTAATATTTTATTCGGCATCCATGAATGGATAGATAGATAGATTCATTTATTTGCCTGAAATATGGTATTTTACAGATTTTATAACGCATTCACAATAGATCTTCATATTCCGCCTACAAATGATTCTAATTTAAACAAGATTAATTATATCCCAAAGGATGACTTTTTCATGAAATAGCCATTGAATGGGATTATATGAACTTGGAGGGCTGTTTTGATGATTTAAATGATTATAATTCTGTAACTCCATACGTGTTACTGGCGCGATTCATATTGACCTGCAAATTGCAATAAACGTAAGCAAATTTAAATTTCGCGGGCTACCCTTGCGCATCCACCTTAATACTATAAAAACAGTTTTCGAAATAAATTGGTTCGCAGCAGTTCGCAGTTCTCTAATAACCTTCGGTAGGTATATTACTAAATATCTGTATTGCCATTCGACTAGTGTTTTTGTGGCAGTACGCTGTTCTACATCTTGGCATTGCTAATTTAGATGGATCCCTTGACATTTTGCCCACCTTATAAACTGGTTCCAGGGCCGCGGTATCTCTTTCGAACAGTCCCGCAGCAACCCTGGCAGGCATCGGTCCTTTCGGACCCCTTCGCGACTGTTTTCGGTCTTTTTTTTTTTTTTTTTTTTTTTTTTTTTATCGGTGGGAAATCATCAAATGACCCCTCCCGCTCTGGGCTGAGCAGGAGGGAGTGTCAGACTTGTACTGACTAAAACCCATCCATGTTCCTTCCTTTGCCCTTTGTGTTCCAGGGCCGCGGTATCTCTTTCGAACAGTCCCGCAACCCTGGCAGGCGTCGGCCCTTACGGACCCCTTCCTGTTTGCTGACTCTCTTTGAGGCGCGCGTGGAACACGAACGCGCCGTCGACACGGCCTGTCGTCTTAAGACGGACGGACGGCGAGCTAGCCCATAGCTCACCGTCCACAGGCCCGCGTCTACGGTGGCCGGGGGCCACCACGTGGCCCCCGACGCCCGGTGCGTCTCCCGCGGCGGCTGGGACGTGAGGTTCTCTCCCTCTCACGTCCCGCCACCTCTTTCGCTAGCATGACTGCTTCGCAGAAGGAGGTGACGGCGTCCCATTCCGTCTCGCTCCGGACCATGGATTGAACCAGGGCCGGACGCGAGAGGTCGCCGCCGCCGATCGCCGCTACGAGGACACGGCGTTGCTCCGCCCAAGCGGAGCAGACCTGCACAGTGTGCTCCACCGTGTCCTCCGGTCGATCCTCGCAGTGGTGACACCCGGGCGTTTCCTCCCGCCCGATTAGGTGCAGGAACCTCCCGAAACAACCATGTCCGGTGAGGACCTGCGTCAGGCGGAAGGTGAGGGCGCCGTGGCGCCTCTCCAGCCACTCCTCAAAGAGGGGACTTACCGCCATTATAGTGGCGTGCCCTGCACGGGGTTGCGACAGTCGCTCTCTCCATGTCGCCATGAGATCACGCCGGAAGTCTGTCCGCTGAGCGACAACTGTTTTCGGTCTTCATTTTTGTTTGCTTTTTATTGACTTACTGTTTAAACATTATCATGTTTGTTCCCAGATGGGCTAGATGCCTGGCGGCGTGCTTGATTCCAGAACTGATTCTACATAGATTCTCTATAGCGTGTTTTCAATACGTTTTCAAAACTGGGTTTTGTGAGCAGGAAGATAAAAATCAAATTCAGTTTTATTTATTCATATAATATAATCTTACAATAATAAAATTCAGGGAAACAGTATCATACATGAATAAATACAATGCTAATAATAAACAATGACCTTTCTTTCTGTATTTTAAGTTAATAAAATTTTAATTTTTATTACGAAAGAAAGTGAAAACGATCTATAACAATGTTATTACCGATACGTGACCATATCGGTCGTAGATTGTTAATGATAGGAATGATTTGAATGAATCATTTAACATCAATGATTATAATTTTATTTGCAACTCGCAACCGTAAAGTTACAATGGCGTAACAATTATGTGTCGGGCACCGCTCATTACATAAAAATATTCTCTACAAGTGACAAATTGAATGTGTCGCCGGTGCCTGTCGGTGTCGCCGATTCTACGACTTATCTAGTGAAGGCATCAACACGTCTTGACGACAACGCAAACTAAAGCATCACGCGTGTACTCGAAACTCTCACGTTCACACATTACTCAAAATAACTTCGTACCACTAATTCCGCCTAAACTAAACCTAAAACGTATCTAGAAAATATTTAATTTACCGTAGAGTAACTCAGAATCTCTATAATAATTCAGTAATTTTCAACTGGCTCATATGGATCAAAATCATTATATACATATAACAGGATTATTATATATTGATGTTTTAGAATATCTGGTTACAATTTTTGTAGAATTGTTTTAACTGGGTTGGGTAAAACGAAATCTGTTCAGTCAACATGAATATATTCTAGATCCCACATTTTTCTTTTTTGCAAATAAAAGAATGTGATTCTCATAATTATTGATTAACAACATAATAAAAAAATATTGATAAAGATTTTACACTAGTTGCTAATTTCAAATGTAATTTGTCGAATATTAATTTTAATAAAATTTTACAATCTGGTGTCGTCGTACCCACTATGTACATATACGTATATTACATGTCGTATGCACGTAGTGGCGGTAAAGATACCTATAGACGTCTTAATTTCACACCCAATATGAATACTTGCAAGGCTGACTATTGACACAGTTCTTACGTTGTTGGGCGAACAGTTCCACGGTCGGGTGTGATATTTGGACGTTTGTAAGCACCTCATGACACACTACTCGTGGTCGCTCTAATTCAGTGACAACAGCAAATATTCTCAAGTACACCAAGTATTTTACAATATTAATTTATCTAATTTTAGATACTCATAGGGATGTAACGAGTAAAGCGAATGAACAGAGTATTTGACATGCATAAACGACAAACGTTTCTTTGATAATTACGATGAAAATAAAAGAAATGTCTCTATAAATAACTAGGTAATGGATGATACAAGTTCTTGCATACAAAGTAAATGGTGTTGCCCGCAACTCGTTACAACCCTACACAATAGGTACATGATTGCTGAACATTTAATATTCGATTATTAATCGCGTTAACATATTAATGTTTAAGTGACCGCTCTAAACGAAGTTAATATTAATCGCAAGCGACAATTTCCATGATATCTATATAACTCTCATACACGATTAAAAAATAAAGCACTTTGTTGTAATGAGAGCTATTTAGCAATCAAATATATTAATATAATTTGTACAGGCTAACAATATTTTATTTGACGTATCGGCCCGACGGCTAAACTACGCGTAACTTTTTTAAATTTATACTCTATGCACTTCCGACCGTCTGTCGTAATACTTTTTTTTTACAGGGGACGCAAAGGAAACACTATAACGTTAGGCCTCGGCGTAT
Organism: Eugnorisma glareosa; assembly: GCA_947578425.1. NCBI lineage: Eukaryota > Metazoa > Arthropoda > Insecta > Lepidoptera > Noctuidae > Eugnorisma > Eugnorisma glareosa. The sequence continues at coordinate 15,230,693 of OX387974.1, read as the reverse complement.
AGAAAAATAACCCGCACTTTGAGTAGAAAACTTAGGCTAGTTCATAAGTCCTACGCGAAGCCGGCAGGGGGCGGTCGCGAGCGCATAGAGGATGCGTCACTCCGGCACAGGCCTCCTCCTGCGCCGCGGCTGGCCACGACTGGACATGCAAGGGGACTAATCAACTGATAACGCGCATATTCCTTCTTGTAATCCCAGTGAGGGAGTTGTGCGAGGAAAGAACCGTGTGTCATTGGACGAATCAACGTCGCGTCAAACGATTCATTTCCTTACTAATTAAAATTGTTTATGTATGCATGTGTAGTCGTGTTATCAGTCCATTCGTTCCCACGTAGTGGGTCGGGTCCCGCAGAGCGGTGCGGCGCGAGCCTACATGCCGTAGCCGTGGTAGGGCGCGGGCGACGGCGCCTGCGCCGCGTACGCGTACGGGGACGCCTGCGCGCCCACTCCCGCGTACGGCATCGATGGACCTGCGAAATAAGGGATGTTTTAGGTTTGTCACAATATGTTGCTATCAAGTCAAAAAGCAATTTATAAATGTCCGAAATTATGTTTTTTTTTTTTGCAACGGAAGGCTATGTAACCGAAACTTTATTGCCACGTATCAGTTTCCCCTCAACTTTTGTTGAGTTATCGTTTTTTGGAGACAGGATGTACCGTTGACGCTGAGTAAACGACGCTTAATCATCCAACGAACGCTTATGTTAAGAAACATACCGAGATTCTTATATTTTAGTGCCTAATAGAGTATCAAGCACATATAAAACTTGTCATTGGGTACATCCTAGATGAGGCTGGCACAAAGAATATGGAGCTTGGCACAAGCATAATGTGGATGATGAAGTTAAGCCTGTTTCCTCGCAATGTTTTCCTTCTTCGTTTTTAAGAGCAGTGATGATGTAAAAAATAAAGTGCCTCCTTGGGTTCAAACCAAAGTCATCGCCGATAACAATATACCACCGCTGCTCACAAATATCTAGATTACTAGGATTCGTCTTTTTTGGTGCATAGTAGAGTATTAAGCTGGGTGCACAATAAGTAAGTAAGAAGAGAGTTTACCGGGAGAGGACATACCGGCAGTGAGCATGAGCTGAGGCTCCATGATCATGGCGGGCTTGGAGTCGTGCTCGGCGCTCTCCGTGCTGCGCTTCGCGTCCGCCTCTTCTAGCTTCTCTACCTTTGTTGTTAGCTCGCGGACGGTCTGAAAATTAAAGATTTTCATTGATTTATCCCATTATGATCTTCTTTGATCATGATGATTCTTATAACATTAAACAAAGCTAACATGAGTAAAGGATTGCCTAGTTCTGGAATCTACTTCACTGAGAACTGGCATTTCCCTAAATATTCTAGCAATATTCATGTTACAAATATTCACCTGAATAAGGAAGGGCATGGCGAAGTCCATGATGTTATGCCTCCACGCAAGTTCGATGACGACGTCAGGTTTCAACAGATCGTAACACTGGAAAAAAATCATAAATAACATGTATTAATAACCATCCTCCCCTTTTTTATCATTCAGAGAAACCGGGAGTGCTCATTGTTTTTTTAACATTTCATAGGCGAATGAAAGACGCCGAGTGCAAGTCTAGCATCATTATCTACGATTGGTAAACTCATGAATTCATTTTTCCTTTTTGATTTATTTTGTGTTCGGATGTTTCACTTCAGAGAGAAGAATGCCGAATGAAAGGAAAAAATTAACAAGAAAGAAAGCATTTGATAATGGTGAACTGTTAAGGCTCGGGTCTCATTAAAACGGCAGACGTTACCAACAGCGTTTTATGAAGTCACCGACGGACGGATTCATAAACTGCCTGTGTGGCCTTGAGCCGTTGCGGAGCCGTGTGAGCGAGATCGCGCTTGTGCATTTTCGAACATAGCATTCGGCTTTCAACGGCGTCCGTTGCAGATGGCGTGTGGTCACATTAACAGAAGCCTTACCTGGTACAAACAGGCGGAGAAGCACTCGTAGTTGTCCCGCTCCAAGAACCAGTTGAGCAGCTCCTCAGCGACTTCGGCGGAGCGCGACTCGGACGCGTACTCCATGGCGTCCGCGTACAGCGCGTCCTTCTTACATAGCTCCACGCTCTGCTTCCATCTGTTGTTGCCTGCCACAATACAAAATGACGGGTGTTAAAAGAGGCTTAAAGCCGAAAGTCAGTAGTTCTCACAGTCATTTCGACCACTTTTTGTGTACTGACTATACCTGCAAATTTTCTAGTTACGGAGATTCTTATAAACAAAAAAGAAAGTTGGTACTTTAAATACCCCTACTTGCTACCGTAAACAGTGATTTCCGCACAAAAGCATGTCACTGTTTACATGATTTAATTCCTTTCCAAAATTTCTGCTTGTTGCATAACCTTTTGCGCTAGGAATTTCTCCTATATCATGGGTGCGTTTACAAATATTTAAACTCACATACACAAATAGCCAGACCCGAAACAACTACCTGGCCATACAAATATTTATTCCGTGCGGGAATCGAACCCGTGACTCGCAGCACAACAGCCTATTGCTCAGCAGCTTCGCAACAACCGTGCCGCCCAAAGCTCGGAAGGTGGCTTCTCATCTATACTAATATTACAAAGCTGAAGAGTTTATTTGGTTGAACGAGCTAATCTCAGGAAATACTGGTTCGAATGGAAAACATATTTTAGTGTTGGATAGCACATTTATCGAGGAAGGCTACAAGCTATATTATATAACATCACGCTACGACCAATAAGAGCGGAACATCAATTAAAAATGTTGCACAAACAGGGAAAATAGTATTTTTTATAATAATCTCACGCGGACGAAGGTCGCGGGCATACAGCTAGGTAATTTTCTACCACGAGTCAAAAGACAATATAAGTAGTGCTTACCTTTGTATAGGTAGGCGGCAATCCGTCTGAACTCGGTGAGTTCGTGCTTCTCTAGCTGCTGCGCGAGCGCGATCGTGTCGAAGTTGTCGAACGCGTCTATCGATGTTCGTAGACCCTGCAACAAACGCAAAATTTTAATCACGTCGTTAATACTCGAAGGCTTAGGCAGATAAATAATAATTATATTTATTTTGTAAATTGGAGGTGAAAAACACATTTACACGTCACAATAATTACAACGGCGTGAGAATAAAAAAATAAAAAAAAATCAAAGCATTTATTTCAAGTAGGCCAGTTACAGGCACTTATGAATTGTCGAAACAAAGATAACAATTAAATGTAGCTACAGTCCCAGTCACAAGGCATAAAAACTGTGAAAGTACTGTAGTTGCCCATTCCCTAGCGTAGATCTAACACCAGGTTGCTGAAAATTCCAATCAATGTGATGGGAAAACCTAATTATATTTTGCCTGACCTGAAAGTAGAACCCAGGGCCTAGTGCTCAGCAGTAGTGCTTGTGACCACTCGAGCAACGAAGCACACCTCTAGTGTTGTAACAAAAAAGGTCATACCTGGTAATCCTCCTCATCAATGAGCAAGGAGTTGAGCGCCTCGTTGACGGCCTTGTTGTTGAGGCTCTGCACGGAGCGCAGGTACGCCTTCACGAGCTGCAGGTGCGCGGCGCGCGAGAAGAACGTCACGGCGCGCGTGTGGTCCATGCGCGGAGCGAGCACCAGCAGCAGGTCGTTCAGCAGCAGCGGCTTGAAGTCCAGGTAGAACTGGATGGCTTTGTAGTACAGTTCCATGTTCGCGACCTGCGGGGATAAACACTTTTGAAGTTTTTTTTGGGTTCGCAAACAGATTACCGCCTGCTGGACGTATCGCCTTTATTTTAAAAGCAAAAAGGCCGTCATTCGCCTAGCTTCAGTTCGGGCGACTCCATTCGCCACCACTTTGGACTATTCACTAAGTATTGCGGGGACTTACAGCTGTTCCTGAGCAGCTCAAGTCGATTATGCGTTGATAAGTTTGGGCACTCTGTAACACTTTTGTTAGAACAATATTCCATTTTCTGCTTCAATAGTTCTGACAGAAGCCATGGAGTAGTGGATGTAGATAAATATTCCATTTTTTTTTACACCATTCTGAATACAATTATTAATTAGCTTTAGCTGGTACGTGTTCTTCAAATCCATCCAAGGGTAGTCTTGCAAAGATCGCTTATTGTGTCAGCATATGTAAAATATCTACTTTTTATACCTGTAATTTGTATGGTGAACAAAATATAGTGTATTCTTTCTATCTACAGCATGTATCAGAAAGCTGTGGTCATATTTAATGGTCAGGACCATCAAACTGATTAACTTTCTCCATGGAACCTTTACTTCACGATTGCAAAAAAAATATCAGCTGCCCAATACATTTGACTCGAGTGGTTAGAAAGTCGAGGGATACCTTAGTGATGATGTCCTTGAAGTGTCCCTCGCGCCAGGCCTCGGTGGGGTGCTGCATCATGGTCAGGGCTGCGTTGTCGTACTCCTCGTACTTGTCGTACAGGAACACCAGCTCGGACCATAAGTGGGCGCTTTCGGCTGCGCGTAGGACCTGTAATAATCACAAACAAATAAATTAATTTCTTGTCATGGAAGCGTATGGATTCCTTTATAAAATTATTATTAGCTTATATCCAGTATGAACAATGTTCACGTTTTAATGTAATTAGAGGGGAGGCTAAATGGTGCCATTTGCTGAATAATTGAGCAAAATACAGTCATCAATGAGACTAGTTTGGCTCATTTTCCTCCAGTAATCAAATTAGGGTTTTTTCCGCGCGACATTAAATTGCCTCTTAGAAATAGCACTTAGAACACGAACCCACTAATTAGTATTGGCGGGCTTGCAACTTGGAACATGGAATTCGTTGTTTATTTACTACTATATTTTAGTGTGCTTAAAAATAAAAGGACCACTATGGTTTGTTCAAATCCTTGTTTCCAATTGATATTATTTCTAATTCAGTAAATACCAATTTTGTTGTAATAAAAAATGTTGGAACATAAAGCGCAAACTAAGCTATATGTATAGGTTTAAAAGTGGGTTTTTCTAAAACACGTATTTGCTATGTTGTCTGGAAGCTAATACGGTGTTGAATCTCTCACCTTGGGAATATTAACGCGCGACCAGAAGAGTTCGAGATGCTCCCGCATCTTGGCGGGCTTGTACTTGGAGTACAGGATGGCGAGCTCGGTGAACATGCCCATGTGCGCGCGCTCCAGGCCCAGCGCGGCCTCCAGCAGGCTGATCAGCTCGTCGAAGTGTCCGCGGTCCTGGGAAACATTTAAATAAGTTTTGAAAAGAAAAAACATCATCTTGTCATCAGTTGAGAGTTCTAAGGCATTAAAAGGGAAGTAGGAGAAACGCCTTAAATTTTTAACGGGTAATAAACTGACATAGCTGTTCTTCTGACAGAGGTTATTAGAGACATGAGCTGTAATTTCTCTTGATGAAGGAAGCTTGCCCTCTGGAGTTATTTCTTGAAAGCAGAGACTTTATCTTTATCTATAGGGGTTCCGTGTAACTAGTCCCCACTTATCCCGGACAGCGAGTGCATGTACCCTAAAAGTAGTTCATTGACTTACTGATAATTTGGCGGTTTTATTGTAAACTGTAACTAGTGTTACTAGTTAACACCACATTTTGTTTACGTCCACAGAAATAACTTCAGTTTTGTGTTAGTTTTTTTTTTTTCGAGAAATTGTATACGATACATTTAAGGCGATACGTAATCTAAATAATCATGCCGTGCGTGATCCGGTTGGCCGGTTTTTTGTATGACGTTGACAGAAATAATGTATCAGTATTAGCCCTCACCTGGTAGTAATTAATAAGGTCCTCCAGCTCGTCGGCGTGCACCACGATGTGCAGGCCGCACATCTGCGCCAGACGGAACTCGCCGGCGTCCACGCACGCGAAGCACACCTCCTTCCACGTGCGCGTCGAGTTCGCCTTGCGAGCGCTGTCCACGGCACCTGGAGGGGAAACAAGCATACTTAAGAATATGGAGAAATACTGGTATTCAGCTGCATCCGATTAGACTGGTAGCCGGGCCCCAACATAGTTTGGAAAAGATTGTAGATGATGATTGCTAAGATAGAATAATTATGGACTCATTCATGACTCCATAATTATTCGACAGGACTGACGACCCGAATGGCGCAGCGGTTGTGAGGCTGCCTTACTTTCTTAGGGTCCCGGGTTCGAATCCCGGTAGGAGCAAATGTTTGTGTGATGAGCATGGACATTTGTTTCCGAGTCATGGATGGGTATATGTATAATAAGTATGTATTTACAAACAAAAAAGTATCTATGTAGTAGTATCAACTATCTGGTGTCCACGACACAAGCCTCGTTGCTTAGTGTGGCACTTAGATGGCGCTGTGTGTAATGTCCAGCGATATTTATTATTTATTTATTCATATTTCCGCAAAACAGGGTATTATGGCTTATGAGGTTTTCACTGTCTTTAGTTGAGAATGTGAAATCAGACAGCTGGAACACGGGGCTCCACTCTGTGAGAGGAACTGGGTCTATGAGTCGTAATCAACTCGTCAAATGAGGGCTATCGTTTTTGAGGTCATGTCAATAATTCTATTTTATACTTTTAAAGTACCAATAACTTCCTAGAAGTTTATTTTATTACGTATACATAGTGTAAACTTCAGATACATATTTACAATATTCTCCCTAAAATTAGCAAGCACAAAACATTTAAAAATAATTTTACCTCCAAGTACTAACAAATAAGATCCCAAGTTGCTACTTAAAATCTTCAAGTCATAATTAATCAGGAATGGCTCAATCTAGACCACAATCGTGAATATTAGTAAAAATACGTAATAAAAGGATGCAACGCGCGAACACTATGACATTGACATTTCGGTGCCCTCGCGCTACACTAGCGCCTCTAGCGGTGAATTCATACACGATAGCGCCCATTAGTTGATGTCAATAGCAAAATAAGCTTAATCATTAGCTCTTCTCTCGTTTAAATAGCAGACAATGTCGTTTTTCGATTGACATATGATTGACCATTCAGACGGGGCACATATTCACTGATAAAAAAAAAAAAAGCCATAACATACCCTGGAACTCCTTCAAATGCACAAGGGTGATAGCCAAGCGGGCAAAGTTGCTGACATTGTTGTACAGCAGCTTGGCCGCGTTAAACATCTTGTCGTCGAAGCATCGGTCGCCGATCTTCTGTATATCGGCGTGGTTCGGGCCTGAGATGAATTCTTCTAAGTCGGCGAGGCGACCCGTGCGCGCGTATGCGTAGATAAGTTCCGATTCGATGTAGGATTCGCGTGCCTTCTTGCGGGCCATCTGTTGGAGAGTTTTGTTGGTATAGTTATTGAATCAGGCAATACCTATTTTGCGAAAATTTATGGCACTAATAATGTTATGCAAAAATATTCTTGCACAACATTTAACAGCAAAAGTTGCTGTGCATAATATGGACTTGAAAGTGATAAGTCATGGTGATTCGCCAAATTGTGGGAATTTGCAATCAAATACCCTGTGTCCCAACACTCTGGCATGACATTTGGACCTCGCAAAATGTTAACGGTGAGACTGATTACTAGAAACAGTATTTAATTGAACACCTTTTCTGACCTATGACCAACAGTGGACTTCTGTAAGCGGATGAATATAATGCCACATAGGTTTATCTCCATCCATACCTGCAAATACCGCACGAGGTCATCCCAGGACTCCCTAGCAGTAGCAGTAGCGACCACATCCATATAGGCCGAGGGGTCATCGGCCTTGATGTACGAGTCGATGGCTTCCTTCACCAGCCCCTGCTGCAGCTGCGCCTTGGCCAGCTGGGACCACACTCCCGGCTCGTTGCAGCGCTCCGCGAACTCGTAGGCGCGCTCCAGGTCTTTGACTTGTTCTATCAACACCTGGGGAGGGAGAATACTCGATTAAAATTGCAGAACATAGAACCATTTGATTATCTTTATTTACTCCCATAGAGGGGCGTGTGGCTAAATTATAACAGTCACACGGGTCTATTATCAAGGTAAAGCAGCGGTGGCTCAGGTCTTTCCGTGGATAGTCGACTACCCATTCATACTGAGACCCCTTCGTGCTTCGGAATGCAGTTGTTATTTCTGAAAACTTGTGTTAGGGGGTATTGTATTACACAGCAAATGGGTTTTGGAGGACCAATATGCAATGGCTCCATGTAAAATACTGGTATTCAGCTGCATCTGGTTAGACTGCATCTGGCCAACTCCAAGGTACAAGTTTCTGCAATAAACCTTTTGGTTTTTTTGTTTTATTCACGCCTCTAATCCCCGAAGGGTTGCAGAGGTGTACTTAATAGTACACCCTCATCTCGGCCGATTTTAAGTATTTATTTCAAAGAGACCACCCGTTACAGTCGCTTTTGAATTATCGTTAACAAAAAAGGTGATGCTACAGTCCCAGTCGCAAGGCAAAAGCGTTTTTGGGAAAAGGCTAAGCAGATGATTCTGTATAATATTCTCACTTGAATAGCCGAGGTGTTGACATCAAACTTCTTGAAGATAGCGAAGGCCTCCTCATACAGTTCGTTGTTGATGGCAATATTCGCGATGTCCGGAGCGTCGTAGTTGTCCAGACGGTTGATGTACTCCATCACGCGACTGCGGTCTGCCTTTATTGCTGTAAGGATAAGGTTCCAAATTGTATGGCAATGGTACATTTATAAACTCGAAGTAAAAGAGTATTGTAAAGATTGTAAGAAATCTTTTAAATAAATAAGCTTGTAAGTTTTACAAAAAATACTCAGAGGTGAATTTTCCTGGCCTAGGTAATGCAAACAAAATCGAACTATCATTAATCAATGTCAATTTAAACTATCTAGTAAAACTCCGCAAAAACAAAAAAGTATCTATATTTATTGTTTTATTTTATTCAGATATTGATACTCAATGGATGCTGCCACCCCTGTGCCGCTTTTTATGACATTGAGGGGCGGCTGTTTTTTTTTTTGTGATAGCTGTTGGGTAAAGTTACTCAAGCTATCTCACCAGTAAGTATAAGCAAGTTCTGCAGGTTCCTGTGGTCGGAGAACACGGAGTTGTCGAGCACGATCTTCTCCAGCAGCTCGATGAGCTCGTTGGGCAAATCGGCCGTCATGAAGGCTTTCACCGTCACGGAGATATCTTCAGGGTCTTGGGTTTCTGATAGAGCTGTTTGGACCACCTGGAATGGATACAGAATGAATAAGTTCAAAGTTTAACGGAGTGTCACTGTCTAATTCCCGGGTCGGGCAATGTGTTCTATGGTTTTTCAATTAGGATTTTCCAGTTACAACCTGAAACTTGGATTTGTGCCCGATTGATTTTCACCTAGGTATTAACTAGCTAGATGTTTAGTTCAAACTTCCGTTTCTTGAGAAAGCTATGTTAGGAAGACTGCAGTACTGTCTGCATCAGTCCCTCACCTGATCAATGAGCTGCCTCTTGAAGGGGTTAGCTTCGGCCAGCACTTCGAGCCACAGATCGGCGTCGCGCCGGCGCACGAGGTAGCGCGCCTGCGTCTTGAACAGCGAGTTGTCGTTGCACACGGCGATGAGCTCGCGGTCGCACTGGCCGCGCTCGTACGCCACGCACGCCAGGTGCGGGTCGCGCTTCTCGCAGTAGCGACCCACCACGCGGGAGTCGTACCTAACGAGACCCAACGTTCATTACAAAACAGAAACAAAATAACCTGCAGGGTACTAGCGTACTCACTCGCATTCCTAATGCTATTATTCATTTTGTTGGTTCAACAACATTTATGGCGTTTTTTACGTTGTCGCGCAAATGAATTTTTGAAACTTATTTAGCAATATATGAATTTCTTCAAAATTCTACGAAATTTTATTCCAAATCCAACAACTATTAAAAATTAAGTATGCATAGATCACGTTACTTATTCTCAAATTCAGGGCATCCGTCATGCCTGGCTACCACGCGAAGATAACTGGGACTAGTGGGAGCCTGGAATCAATCTTAGTCTGTATGACGTACCATTGGTTCTCCTTGAGGAATCTCTCAGGGTTGTTGTTAGAGTCGATGTAGATCTTGGCGAGCGCGTTGTGTGTCGCCGGCTCCGTGCTGCCCTCGTGCACGCGCGTCTCCAGCCAGGGGAGGAGGAGCTTCAACCTGGGAAACAGACAAAACATTACTGCTTAGAACCATTTCATCTATTCAACAGATTTGAACATTTGACCGCCTATTATAATGGCCCCAAGGGCCAAAAGATTTATAGTTTTTACTTTGAAAATTGTTAGCAATCATAATTCATAATTTTCATAGAATTATAAGCCTACTACTTTGGGACACAAGCATCCACTTGGTGAGAGGGAGTGGGCTATAATCAACCTTGCGGGCCCAGTGCTGATTGGTTGATGTCACAAGTCCATGTATTTTTAGTTCTACGACAAACCGGTTGTGTCACAATTTTTTCTTTCACAGATTCGAGAGCAGTGATTCTAAAGTATATAACACAAAATAAAGTGCCAACTTGGGTTCGAATTCGAACTCGCAACCTATGATTCCTAATACGCGTTGTTATTTGAACAAGTTAGTTGAATATCTTACCTATTCCTCTTCTCGACTTCAGCCACCAGTTCGTCGGTAGAGAACTGTCCTCGCACCACGAGGATGAGGTTCTTGATGATGTCTTCTGCGCAGTCCACGTCCAATAGTCCACCTACAACGACGGGCAGACGAGATGGGTTCACCTGGGGGCAAGAACAGTATTGTTGATTGTACTTATTTTCTGATTCATCTTTAGCACAACACGGTCGCGACACGAAGTCGACAAAAAAAAAAAAACTAATGCGGCAATCCTGCGCCAAATGGATGGTCCAATTGGCGCAGAATTGCTGCGTTAGTTTTTTTTCTCTTGAAACTTGGAAGATGAAAGTGGAAATACATTTTCGAAGCGAAAGACGTGTCCAATATGTTTTAATCAGATTTCATAACAGTACCTACGATCTATTGTCATGATTTTCTAAAATCTTGCTGTTAGCTATTACGATTACTGGATACTAAGAAAAAATCCTACGTTTGTCAGACATAATCCAATTTTCCCAACATATAACATAATTTCTAGCTCACCTTCTGCACATAGATCTCGATGTACTTTTGCAGGCTGTTCCTGTAGAGATATAGCACCAGGTCGTGCACGAAGTCGAACCGGTCGCACACGATGATGAGCGGCAGCTGGTCGGGCAGCTTGGCTTCCTTCAGGAAGTTCTTCACGCGCTCCGCGTTGTAGCAGTTCGATTCGCGGCAGATGCGCTCCACTTCTTTGATCTGGCCGGTCTTGCAGGCCGCCTGGGGAGAAGGATCATGAGTTAGTTGCTTAAAACAAGAATTGAAGAACTGAAACATTCTAATATGAACTTCATTATGTTTATTAGTTTTTTTTTATGTTTTCCGAACCCAAGTCGGCCGGGGTAAAAACAATTTCTGCAGATGAGGGTTCATGGATGGCTCAAGACCTCAAGTGCGTATGCGGCGTCTCCCCACAGACAAGGCCCACCGCGCCATCTTGCACCGCATGCCCTAACACCTGCGCACCTGATGACCTACTCCCTGCATCAGTGAGCGGGGGGTCGCCTGGCTGAGTTTTGGGCTAAACATATTTGAACTTTTTGCCAGCGATACGCTAAGAAGAACATTTTTTTGGGATCTTGGCTTTCCTTTTAGCTTATTACAAAATGCTATGTAATAATTAAGCCGTTGGCAATACGCCCATTATGTTGTGTGAGTAGAACTTTAGATAACATTTGGTTTTGGGGCTGAATTTAGAGAAAAACTATAAAATTACAGACTAACTCCAGTGCAAACAAAACCAACAGATTAATTACAAAGCTATACCGTACGCAAATTACGCGCTTTGGCGAGGAGTTGCGGACACCAGCATACAATAAAATTAAATAAAGCGACGGTAAAGAAGGGTATGTATTGTGCAAAACAAAATCTACCATAATCACGAATGTATAATAAATAATCAGCAAGCCAACCTGAATATACTTGAAATGCACTTCCGGATCCTGGCTGAAGTTGACAATCGATCCCAAGAAGTAGAACAATCCCTCATAAGTCTTGAAGCTCTCGAACAGTTCGATCAGCGACTTGGTGGTCAGTTGTTCGTGGTACTTGGTGGCTATTTGCACGCAAATCTGTAGGTTCTGACGGATGTTCGCTTGGAGCATCGCCTTCAGGCATTCGAGGGAGTCCTCGACTGATAGGCTTCCGAAGTAGGTGACTAGCCAGTCAGCGGGCAGGAGGTGTGTGTGGACCTGGGGGTGAGATGTTTTTGGTTAATTTTATACATATTTGTTTCATTCTGTTGTAACTATGGCATGAATAGTGAAGAGCATCGTTACAAATGTCACTTTGGTATGAATTTGATTGGCTGGTATTTCTATATGTTCTCGAGCAAATTCCGCCCGGTAAATTAGGATCCCTGGATAAAATCTGTAAGACATAAGGGACCAATGTCGTTTTACATAGGCAACAATATACAAGGTCGAATTAAATTAGCTAGAAAAACCCCGCATACTTGATGGGTATCGATATCTAAACATGATCAAACAATAATTTGAGGGCAATGATCAAAGGTTTTAATTATTGTCATGGTCACCTATCATCTCTCTGTAGAGTTTTTCTTGTTAATTTAATTTGACCCTTTACAGTTAGATTTAAATGATCGTTGCCACTATTCCTCGCACACTTCTAACTCTACAAAATACTACATACCACAGCCCTCTTGATATCATAGAGGTCGGTGTAATGCTCCAGCGCCCGCTGCAGCAGGCCAGCCTTCTCGCAGAGCTGTGCGACGTGCGCGCGGTCGTAGTGCGTGAACATCGCATTACCGAGGATCGCGTCTGCCACTTGGGGAGCGGACATCAGGTTCATTTCCAACAATCTGGTGGAAAAACACGAGGAATTAGAATATTTTTGTTACAATGTAGCATTGACAGGATTTGTCTTGTGTGGCTTAACAGCTAGATTATGAATGTCTACTTGAAACACAACTATGAAAACTCGCAATGTGCCTCCGCGACTGTTACAATAAAGTAATACTTCTAAATGAATGCACTGATCGCAAATAGAATGAACTGCTTCTTATTGCCACATTAAAATTCTCTATTCAACAAATTAGAACATTAATTAATTATAGCATTCAGAACTTCAGAAATTATGGGATTATTCAACTTTGCCCTAAAAAACGAATCCGACCAGTGGATTAGTGGAGCAAAAGAACGATTATTTGTTTAAATTTCATTTTCTCACTGTGGGACAAAATAATGGGGCGCAGTGGAGTAATCCAAAATGATGCAGGTTGTCTACTTGACAAATTACTTTTAGAATCCATGATTATTCTATTCTTTTCATGAATCACAAGATGCTGACCTAGTCTGCAGCGGCCCCTCCTCCGGGCGGTTGTTCTTGAGCGCGTCCAGCAGGAAGGCGGTGCACTGCTGCACCATGTTCTGCTCCATGAAGACGTCCACGATCTGGTTGATGTCGGCCAGCGGCGGCTCCTCGGCCACCAGCATGCCCGCGAAGCCGGCGCCCTGCTCCGGGTTCGTGCGCATCACGGAGCGCAGCAGGAAGATGTAGTCGGGCGTGTAGCCCACCTGCGGGGCGGGGACTGTGTCAGTGTACTCGCGGGGGATGAGCTGAGGCAGCCCATGATTACTTAATATTATGATACTGGGGAATTGAGACCTTCAATAGATTATGGAGAGGACAAATTCAAATCGAGCAGGGCAAACTGTCGGTACCGCGATCATCTTACAACTACCATTATAAAGACGAAAGTTTGAATAGATAGATGTGTCGCCAGAACGGCTGCACGAATCTGGATGAAATTTTGCACCGAGATAGATTATAGTCTCTAATAGCACATGGGATACTTTTTATCCCAGTCTATACAGACGAAGTCGCGGGCAGAAACTACTATTTTAGATGGGTAAGAAGTAGCTAAGATTAGTTTCTGCAATATTTACCGCGGTTTCTGAAAGTGAGTTTTGTCAATTTACATTTTTGGTTCTGGTTACTTTGGTACACATGCGTCTCTGTGGGGGAGTGGCCGTAATTCACCACGCTTATGTTGCTACAAAACACCTAACATTATAAATTGACAACAATACTAATCAAACTGCCAGAGCATGCGATTATTATCTCAAAAACTTTAATTATAAGGATCTATCTAGCTAGATAAAGTACCTTCTTAGCATACAGCACAATCTTCTGGAACTGTCCGGTCTCAGCGAAGCACTGTATGACCTTGCTGGCAACGTTAGCGCGCAAGTATACCGACAGCGCGAGAGTGGGGTCCACCTGCTTCACTAGATCCCCAAGCTCTTCTGAGCATTCCAGTTTCTCTTCTTTCAGCCACTTTTCTAGGAGTTGCTTGCGACCTGTTAAGGACAAACCGGTTAAAATTGTTATTTGTTTTATGGATTTAGGTATTGTAGCTGTTTGTGGAAACGTGTTGAGTATCTTTATCACATATAAGTTGCCCAGTGATAATGTTACCGCTGCAGCATCCCATGGCTGAAGACTGTCAATTCAATATGAATAATTTGCCAACTTCCAAGCAATCAATCGACTCAGCCTATCTCAGTTAACTGCTGGACATCCCCCATGCTGCGACACAACTCCCTGTCCTTCGCATTCTGCATTCAATCTAACCTCGCCACCTCTTTTAGGTCGTCGTCCATCTAGACACCCACCAGCCCACTTCTGCCAATTATTGCTTCTGGAAGCTTAAGGCGTTGGATTTCGGCTACATGTTATACCTTGCAGCAGCACAGGCCGGCACAGCTCCAGCGACTCGAACTTGTTGAGCTGCGCCTGGTCCAGCAGGATGCCGAAGTACTGCAGCAGCGGGGATGTCTGTCCAGGCTGGGTGGGCACTTGCTGGAAGCGCTGGATGGTCTGAGGAGTGCGGAGAATGCCGCGAGGTGCCATTGCTGCTACCTGGTGGGGGAAGGATGATCGTTTTAGTGTTGATATGCAGATGGTTTTATACTACCGATTGCTGGTTACCTAATAAATATTGTAAGATAAATTAAAAGACCATAACTGGCAAAAGCATACTTCAATGGTACAGAATTTGTGTGCCAAAGGACCTGAGTTATAATAGCGTCTATTTAGACAAAGGCTTCGGTCGCAAACGGCTTAATCCTGTTTTAATTATATAACAAATATACATTAAAGTAATGAGAAATGCTATCTATAGAAAAAAACAAGAAAAAGATCTCGTTTTATAAGAAGATGGTAATGTTCACAGAGGTCCGGTGCGTAGTACTCGCAGATGTTTGAAAGTGGATGAAGCCAAAAGAGTATGAGCATTGTAACAAATGGCGTTCTGTAGTCTCTGCCCATCCCCATGGGAACAAGGCGTTAGTTTATGCATATACCGAGTAGAAGGACACCGACGCACAAACGTTTACCACATATTCAGTAAATCATTCTGAACCCCCCATAGAAATTTTACGTGGGTAATTAAAAAAAAAACAGCTGTTCCATTAAACAGAGATCCATGAAACGCTCGATATTCCTTTGGTCAACGAAGAGATAAGTTCACATGGTGACAATTACAAATTCCGACGCTTAGAGTATCCAAATAAGCTTGCGGGGCAGCTTACCATCCCAGAAGGCATCCGTCGCTTAAAAAAGCGACGGGACATTTTTGACCAGAAGAGGGTTGGAGTGTAGACTTAGAGGTGAGTGGAGCGAGGACTTAGAAAAAAATTCGGACTTTTGGTATGTTTTTTTTTTCGGCCCAATTTTATTGCAGTATCGGGTTGACCTCCGCCCCTAAGACGACCCACTGACCCAGAAGTGTCAGTGCGAATAATGACTTCGAAAAGATAGGGCAGACTCTACTGGGACTAGCGCCCAACACGTCATTCGAACTATCTCATCTGCTCGTAGCCTGAAAGACTGATCGCAAGATTAAACTACCGTGTACGTTTCGCACTTTTGTAGCGATCAGCTGGATTACCTCTGAAAAATTTATATGCGGTCAAGAACATCATTCTTAATATTAATAATAATATTTTTCCTAAATTCGTGGTATTTTTTCCACTTTTTCGATGAATGTACATCTCATGGCCGAAAATGAAACATCTCCTTTTATTTAATAAAGCTTTTTTCATTATGAGACTGTCTCTTAATGACATAAGCTATAAAAAATAAAATTGCAAACAATATTGTGAGTGTACTAGGATTGTGAAAATTTCCACGTGTATACCAAATAGCTTGTTCGACCGTACCTACTGAATCTGAATACATGGTTACTGTTTGTGTGCCTCGATGCCCCCTTCCACCCTATATGTGAATCGTATTCACAAATTCCAATTTGGTTTTGGTATAAACAACAGCAAGTAATGTCACGCATGATGACAACCCCATGTTTATAGTACGGGTGTTCTGTGTTGCGGAACTCGTGGCCGGTGTCACAAACTCACAATGGACAGGTGGATCGTTAACCGTCTCGTTACGAAGGGCTATGTACAAACATACCCCCGTAAGCCAAAAAGCGGTAACTTAACAAATCTGCGGTTATTTACTTCACTTGTAACAAAAAATGTAAGAAAATCTTGGAAGTCAATTTTAAACTACTTCTAATTTGTCGTATGAATCACGTATTTTCGGTTGTGACTGTTTAGTGGCTACTTGTAAGCCCCACGAGTTTCGGGTCAAATGATTAATTTTCATGGGTCCAAATTATTGCATTTAGTGGTGATGGTCAGTGCTGATGGAGGTGGATAGTGGAACTAAGTATATATTTTTTACGTGCGTGAGAAATGCGTGTTTTTAGTTTAACTATATTTATTATTTAGTACAAAAATGACATATACATTTTGTAGCTAGATTTTTTAGGTATTCCAAGCTATCGTATTATGTAAAAAACCAGCAGGGTATTTCGTTATTTTGAGATACCGCTTAATGACTTCTTGCACAATATGTATATCGTTACATCGCGATTGACATGACGTCCTACTAATAGTTATTTATCATGCATAGCGTGAATAAGTAAATATTTATTTATTCAGGTTTGCATAATATATTATTACATTCTCATGAAGCTATTGAAAAGAAAAAAGCTAAGTATATTAAAAAAGATTATTTTTAGTTGTGAATTTCCTTTTTTTCGTCGTCGAAAAGGTCTAAGACTTTACACTGCAGTGTACAATATTTTAAATGCTGTACAATATTCTAAAGATAAGCTGTGCTGTACTCAAAAACGGCGTGCGTGTATGAACATATGTATAAACGTGGACGACGCCAAATGAGTATTTACATCGTATGACGTTGAATGTAGCATTTTGTACTTAGTCTACCCCCATTGAAAAGGGCTTGGGTATAAGTATGTATGTATAGTGGGAGTTACTTCACGATTGACAGATGCTTCTGACGTCATGGTATCGATCGCACCGCCCACAACCACGGCGGTACTATCTATTATATTAGTCATCCTGCGCGTAGGATGTATACAAATGACATGAATGAATGTTAGTTATTTGAATTTCATTTTCTTTTTGAGTGAAGTTATTTTTTGTTTTAGCTGGTTTCTTAATTGTATAAAACTTCAGCCATTCAGAAAAATCAGTAACGAAGATGAGAATTTCTTTTCTTCCCATATTTGTGAGCATATAGTTCATCATCTGCCTAGCCTTTTCCCAACTAAGTTGGGGTCGGCTTCCGGTCTAACCGGATGCAGCTGAATACCAGTATTTTACATGGAGCGACTGCCTATCTGACCTCCATCACCGAGTTAGTACTGGGTAATCCGATACCCTTTGGTAAGACTGGTTTCGTGATCATATAATTACGGGAGTTATTAAAGGTAAAAAAGCTAGAACTTTGAGCTCCGAATTTTATGACCTTTTTTTACGAAAAAAAATACACCCTATTATGTAACTTTTAATACTATCACGACCCCTGTACCGCCCACCCATACACGCAACCGTAAACAACAATTATCCAAAATAAAAAAATTACTCCACTAAATGTCGAAGACTAGTCTTTTACAAGAAGAAATTACTGCCCTATCGCTAAAAATGTGTATAACCTGAATATCACAGTTTCTTAGTATAAGATAATAAAGATTTGAAAAAACTAAACATACCTTAGCCGCCTCTCCGTACTGTCCATTAGTGAACAGCATGTTAAACTTCCTGACAAACAGTTCCTCGGCTCCAGCGAGGTTGTTCCTCACCGCGAGTCTAAGCGCCAGCTCAGGGTTCTGGAGCACCGTGTTGATGTATGGGACTATCGAGTCTTCTTCTACAGTCACTGATAGGACTTGTCCTTTACGATTCACACCTGGAAGAGGATGAGCATATTTTTGCTTGATCTTAGAGTTCAAAGTACCGAAGCTTTAGGTCGTGAGTTCGAACCCAGTTAAGTGCGTTTCTTTTTCTATACTAATATTATAAAGAGGTAAAGTTTGTGGGGTTGAAGGGGGTAATCTCTGGATCTACTGAAGCGATTTTGAAAATTCTTTCACTAATAGGAAGCTACGTTATCCCAGTATCTTGAACGTAACGAAACGTCCCCGTGGGTTAATTTCCGTATATAACAGGAGCGAATCCGCGAGAAAAAGCTAGTATATTACATACTAGCTGTTGCCCGCGGTTTCGATCGCGTTTTGGTCGGAAATTATCGCACGGGCACGTTGTAAATATAGCCTATGGCTATTCCTGTTAGTGAAAGAGTTTTCGGAATCGGATCTGTAGTTCCAAAGATTACCCCCTGCATACAGACTTGCAAACAAATTTTACCTTTTTATAATATAAGTATATTTTATATACATTCTAATACTTGGGTTCATTCTATTATAAGTCACATCTAACCTCTGTGTCATTCATGTGCTATGTATGGTTAGATGAATATCATAATGCAGTATGCTGTGTACAATATTTTGTTGGACGCATATTAGCGGTACTAATGAATGCAACATGACACGTCTCGAGCGCCGCCTTTTATTCAAACGTTGATATTTTATTAGTAAGCCAGTATTTGTTTCAAAATTCAAATGCATGTATTTCAGATGCACTGGTTTTGGGTTTGTTTCCGAAATCGGGCAAAGGGATGTTCGTGTTTTTAGACACATTAACTCTGTCTGGTCTGGATTTGTGCGCGGTTGATGGTAATGGGCTTGCCCAGTTACTACATTAAACGGCATTGGCGAAATGTGTGTTTACTACAGGTACACCTCTACCTAACCATTCAGGAATTATAGGCGTGATGTTGCCACGTTCAGTTTAATTAACCGCTAGACATTTTCCATCGATAATGATTAATTATCGGCTAACATACGACAATCATGAATCATTGATTGCACATATTTATATAAATAAACATACTATTATAAAAATCGCCATCGTTGACATGTATTTTCTCGTTTTGTTTTGATATGATCCTAGACGCCAAGCCCGTACATGTTGTGATAACCTATTGGCTTACGACCTTATTTTATATGCTTCCTTTTGTGTCTGGACTTATTCCTATCTTATGTTCTCAACAACAGCGAAATATTGCGCAAAATCACAAGTGAGTTACATGGTGGATTGAAATTAAACACAATGAAAGTGGCAGGTTATAATTATATGCCGCAGGCGAGAACGTAGATGGGGTAAGGTGTTGGAGTGGAGACCCACAACTTTACTGGTCATAGGAGCGTAAGCAGACCACAAGCCAGATGGAACGACGACATGGCCAGAGGGGCGGGAAAGAATGGGAAGCGGGAGGCCCAGGGCCGGGTAAAATGGCGTGCAATGAAGAACACCTATACCCAGCATTGGATGGATACGGGTTTAAGAAAAGAGACAGAATGTTTCTATTTTCAAATCTAAACGCCATAAAAAACCGCTACAAATTAAAAAAATCGTAATAAACTAAACCTCTTTACTAAATTTTAAATTATGTGTTTGCATAACAAATTAACTGTAGTCGACGCAACGCTTGTAAATGACCAAATAACAAGCTTCTATACTGGTCAGTTGCGATTAGAATAAATAAAGAAGCAACAACATTATATATGTTGTGTTATCTGAATGGAACTTATGACATCATAATGCCATCCTTGTTTCCCCTGAGGGAAGCCAGGGTCATGCATTCGCTGGGCGAATCGCCAGAAGTTTTATTTCATGGGACTTCCAAAAACTTGGTAAACATAAAAATGTGTCTTTGATCTAATTACGGGTTATACACACATTGTACTGCATTCGTATCGATTCGGTAATATAAAATGAAAAACAAAACCATCTCTTATGATTGATTACACATATTTGGATTTCCGGCTCGTGCTTATCGGTAAACTGCGTTCCGCATAGGGTAGATGCTCTCTACTTTTGACCAAGGCCGAGGCAAAGGCGAGGCCCCCAAGGGCCTCAAGGACAAAAGGGGGGCCTCGCGCTCAGAAATCCCACTTGCGAGCACTAGACCAAAGAATCAGGGACAGTACACCAGGCAGACTAGAACACTAATAAAAAAAAAACTCACCAATAATTCCTCCAGTAGTTTCATGGGGCGCCGTGACGAAGATCGTATCCGACGAGATCCGGTTCATATAGATACAGGTACCGGTCTCTATGTCGTACATGTGTATGTAGCCGTATTTGGTGATCAGATAGATGACGTCATACTTGGGGGAGACCTGCATTGCGACGGGGAAGTCGTTCTGGGCTTCCGCTGGGAAGAATACGTCGACGGCTTTCTTGAGGAAGGGCTGGTTGCCTGCTGGGGTTTGGCCGACCTCTGTGGGGTAGGAGAAACGAAAATTTCAATCACATTGTATTTAAACATAACTGGGGAAATGTGGATGTGTTTTAGGAACAGCCTAACCGTTCGGGGAGTACAGGCGTCATGTGATGTAACTATAATGTATGTAAAAGTACCCTTAAGGTGGATGCGCAAGGGTAGCCCGCGAAATTTAAATTTTCTTACGTTTATTGCAATTTGCAGGTCAGTGTCAGGTTGTATGTTGATGAAAATATAAATCGCGCCAGTAACACGTATGCAGATAGGGAATTATAATCATTAAAATCATCAATACAACCCTCCAAGTTCATATAATCTCAAAGAGTGACTTTTTCATGAAATAGCTATTGGATGTGATTATATGAACTTGGAGAGCTGTATTGATGATTTGAATGATTATAATTCTGTAACTCCATACATGTTACTGGCGCGATTCATATTTTCATCAACATACAACTTGACACTGACCTGCAAACTGCAATAAACTTGAGAAAATTTAAATTTCGCGGGCTACCCTTGGGCTTCCACCTTAAGAGAAAATGCGGTAGATATTTGAAGAAACTATCGCTGTCCCACTACGAATGCGATTTCGACATTGGTGCGGGAAGGACACCTACAGATCCGACAAGTAAAAAGTCATAATTCGAGGTTTGGCTCTCGACTATTTCCTCCTTCAATATTCGACCAATTTAAAAGCTATTTCATAAACTGAATTATAAGCATATATACTGTGTCCCTGTGTTTTTCTTTTTTCATTAATATTTGTCAAATTTGTACACTAGGCCTCTGTTGACAGGGGTCCAAATTGGCCTTTTTTTAGCATTTTGTAAAGGTTCTAGTGCTGATACAGATATGGTATCATCAAAAAGGAAAAGACATAGAAAAGGTTGATATTTATTTAACAGCAAAAAATCATAGCTCTAAAGTCATAAACCAGAAAGAAAACAGGTGAGAGCGTTTGTATGGAGAAAAATCCACCCGCATTTCCTCTTAACGAAGCCTCGAAGGCACTTACGGAGATATTGACAAGATTTTTTACAACATTTTCACAAGTTTTATTTTTTTGTGAATGGCATCTCGCAGTTCAACCTAGGAGATTGTCGAATGTTAACCGGACAATCCTGTGGGTGCCTTGAGTTTAAGGCCTACAGCCAGGGCAAAAAACTTACAAACTATATAAGCGACTACACGCTAAGGGCACCCTCTGTGGGCTGCGAGCCTTGGCTTAGGGCGTCGCTGGGGGAGGACAACAAAGGGACAGACTGGATCTGAGTGGACAAGTTTTTAATGTTAAAACTTTACTTTAAATACTTTCACGACTCCGTACTATTCAATCCATCCACCAGCACAATGTATAGAGTGCGCTACATTGAGTTCTACCGTAGAACGTGTTTTTCACCCCAAAAAATTCATTTCCCAGCAATAATTTTTGCGCCGAGTTACTTAGTTTGATGTTCAGAATGCTTGGTTTGACTGCTTCGTGATGGGTCAGTTTACACCTTGTATTCAATCCCTTCCTAGCACCACAATTGCATAATCACAATAAGAATTACGGATTATGAGCAGTTTGCACTTTACCGATCTAGATTCCAAGATGAATGCACGAACTGTTATAATAACTATATCAATAGTGTTGAGGATGGTATTGGGAACAATGTCAAGCATTTCTGGACTTTCATTTCCAATAGGAAAAAATGTGTAGCTGGCATTCCATCCTCGATGAATTATAACGACCAGTCAACTAGCGACCCGGAAAACATATGTAATCTCTTTTCAGACTTTTTTAAATCCGTTTATGAACCTTCCACTTCTTCTGAAATTTCATCCACATATAACGACTGTTCCGAAAGTTGCACTCTGCTAAGTGATATTCAGTTTACTACTGATGAAGTACTTAGTGCGCTCAAAGCATTGGATCCTGCTAAAGGGCCTGGATCGGACGGTCTTCCAGTAATTTTTATAAAGCATACAGCTGCTAACTTATGTATACCCCTACACATCATATTTAATCTCTCTATCTCTCAAGGATGCTTTCCTGAAGCATGGAAACTCGCAAATATAACACCTGTTTATAAGTCGGGACCCAAGGATGATGTGCAAAATTACCGTCCTATATCAATACTGTCAGCTTTGTCAAGGGTTTTCGAGAGATTAGTTCATGATAAAATATACCCTCTGTTGCACAATATAATCATTTCACAACAGCATGGATTCGTCCAAAGAAGGTCAACTACAACCAACCTGGTGACTTTCGTGGACTATTTGTTCAACAACATGGACTCCCGTATTCAAGTTGACACTATATACACCGATTTCCGCAAAGCTTTTGACAAGGTTGACCATCAGCTGCTAATGAGTAAAATTGCATTCAATGGTATACGTGGGGACCTTCTGAGATGGTTCTCTTCTTACGTTTCTAATAGGACTCAGCGGGTTGTCATAAATGGTTTCATTTCCAGCACTCTGAGTGTTACTTCTGGAGTGCCTCAAGGCTCCATTTTGGGGCCTCTTTTATTTGTTATATTTATTAATGACATTGACAAATGTTTTCGAAATTCAAAATTGTTACTATATGCAGACGATCTCAAAATTTTTAGGCCTGTTAGGAGTTTGCAAGATTGCCTACTCTTACAGGAAGACCTGGATAGATTCTCTGCATATTGTTCAAATAATAAACTACAACTTAGCATAAATAAATGTTGCTGTATAAGTTTTACTAAAAACAAAAATACTATCATGCATCCGTACTCCTTAAATAATGTAACATTAACAAGAGAAACGTTAGTGCGCGATCTAGGAGTTCTATTAGACGACAAATTACACCTTGACGCTCATATTAGTAAAATAGTGAATAATGCTTTCCGAATGTACGGATTTGTCATGAGATCAGCCATTGAATTTGTCCGCCCATATACATATTTATATCTTTACAAATCGTTAATCAGGTCCCAGTTAGAGTATGCTGTTGCGGTATGGAGTCCCTTCTATAGGAAATACTCGGATGCGATCGAAAAAGTTCAAAGCAAGTTTCTGAAATCCATGCATTTCCGTTGTTTTCGTACGTATGCTTCTTATAGTGATCTTTTGAATAAGTATAAACTACATAATCTTAAAGCCAGACGTATTATTTTGGAGACGATGTTTTTATATGATTTATGTAATAATGTGTGTGATTGTATGGACATCACTAATAAGATTAGTTACGTAGTACCTAGAACAACTATAAGCCGTGGGGTGCGCGCACGACCCCTATTTGCCGTATCTTCTAGTCGTACGAACGCGGGCTTACGAGCACCCCTACGTCGCCTAACTAGTCAATACAATAATCTGTTCGAAAATGTTGACATCTTTGCTGTACCAATAGGGAAATTTAAAGACCTTGTTCGTAAAACCATTTCGGATTGAGTGGTATTTTTCTATTTTATTTTTTCAACTCATAAACTAGATTACTATCATTTCATGTATTTTTTTTTCTTTTTAATTTATATGCCTGCTTGTTAAACATTAACACATTATGTATTTTTTTTTTTGTTCGCATTTACTTGTTAGCGCAAGTCGCATTTGTTTTTATAACTAATTGTTTTTATAATATGTGGAAAATGTCGTTGGTTATACATTTACTCACACCCTAGATATAATTATCTGTAATACTGTAATGTGTAACCGTTTGTTTTCCCAAATAAATAAAATAAAAAAAATAAAAAAAAAGAAGGATGTCTATGGAAATCCTTAATCCATTGCTTCATATGACTATGCAAAAATTCGGCTGTACGACGAATGTTGTTGAAGTGTCAAAATGCAAGACATTGCAATTTTAATTATGTATTATGCAATTAACCCGTTGTTTTTACTCTAGCTATGGAAAGACACTGAATATTCTTGTCGGTACTTTCACATTCGAAAATTAAATAGACAAAATAAAGTACCTTGTATTCCCATTATAGCTAATGTGTTAAAGCGGTTTTTAGGTCAAGAGCGTTTGCTCGTATTTGTTTATTCATCAACTTGTATTAGATTTTGTTAAGGCCTATCATATGGAGAATTACGTCATAACTTGATGTCATCGGTCGCTAACTAAACGAGGAAAAAATCCTAAGTAAAGCAACTCGAATTGTCTTGGTTTTCATCCATTTTACATCTTATCACCACATTAGTCAAATTTATTTCGGCAGCGTCGAGGTCGGTCCTCTGGTCCGAAACGAGCGACCGGCTCAAGCCAATTCCGTGTCGGTAAGTGTGGCCGCACCCTAAACCTCTGCCTTCGATTCTGCATAGTTGTACCTTTTTACCCAACTACGCGACGCAGTGGAGGGTAATGTGCTTTTAAAATAACCAAACAAGAAGTAAAAACCAAAAATTCTTCCTACTCACCAATAATATGCAGTTTTCCTCCCTGGGCAGTTCTGACGGCGAAACAGAAGAGGGTCGAAGGCTCCGCGTTGCCCTCGGCCTTGAAGGTGGCAAAGGATGCCGCATGCCCCTCGATGGGCTGGGAGCACTTGCGCTCTACGGAATAGAGCTGCATCGCGCCTACTACGCGGTTCTGTTGAGCTGAGATACCTGAGAAGGAAGGAGACATGGTTATAATGAGGAGTGAGTCTTTCGTCTTCGTGTCGCTAGCATGACTGTATTTTATACATTTATTGTTGGCCAAACTTCGCCACTTCTACGGAGTCATCAGTGGCAGTGCAGAGGTCACTTTGGCTGCATGTTTTGGGGATGTCTCGACGGCACAGCCGCAGGGTGTGCTGTGGAGCTGTATCGCGAACTACCTCCTTCTATGAGGAGTGGGTGAAAAGGAAGATTGCTGTCTAGTTCACGAAGGTATGCAGCGGTATTCATAAGACTGACAGATATTCCAGTATAGAACCGTGAATAAAGAAGTTCATTTCCTGGTGGACTGCATTTTGCAGTATACGTCATCATAGCCCGTTCCGGCCAGTCCTTGAAAAACCTAGACTTCCAAGATACATAAACTACACAGGTCGATTCCAGAATACATAAAAGAAACGTAGTTCAGCTTACCAACAAGCAGCAACCACTGTTGCTTCGGATCAGTCCTATAGTTAATGATCTGACAATCAGCCAGTGACGAATGCCTGTCGAACATTTTGACAGGCGTCGAGTCACCTTCCATAGACCAGTGGTAGACCGACATCTTAGTCACCAGCGCGAGGGTGTTTAAAGATATCCACTTCCAGAACACAATGTCTTCAGTCATTGTGTGAGCTTTCATCTTTGATTTCATCTCGATGTTGAAGATTTGCAGGGTCTTTTGAGCTGCTGGCAATGTGAAAGACATTTCTAGTTAGTTTTAATCTATTGGCAATGTTATTAAGGGTGATAATTGTGAGGAATGAGTTAATGGAAATGAGAATGAAGTGATAAACACTGGGGGTTGAAGCGGTGCAAAGTACACCCACCTTTTGTTGACTAATACATGCGGGTATGTGATTAGTTTTTAACCTATAAAAACCAGCCAAGTGCGAGTCGGACTTGCGCACGAAGGGTTCCGTAACATTATCTAAAAAAAAAAACGTAATTGACGTCAACTATGTATGTATGGGAACATCCTTTAATTTTCAACTTTTTTGTGCTGTAAGGCCTTGCTTTTTGCCAAATTTGATGATTCTAAGTCAAAGGGAAGTACCCTATAAGTTTTGATTCCCTTGTGAAAGCGCATAATATGCGACTAATCTTTTGATCGCGTCGACTTACAAGTTTGATTTTTTTATTGCTCAAAGGGGTAGCAGACCTGAGTATTTGGTATTAATTTCAGCTTGATACCGCCACGCATTCCTGAGAAAAGGGGTCTTGACAGACAGACAGACGGACAACAAAGTGATCCTGTAAGGATTCCGTTTTACCGATTGAGGTGCGGAACCCGAAAAATGACCCCATTACATTTTTTATCCGATTACAAAACCAAGAAGCCAAAAATATGCATTATAACACAAGTGGCAACAGCTTTAAATAGGTCAATAATAATTTCGTTACAACATCCTCTAAAATTCTTGACAGAATTTGATCGATGGTGTTGTCCGTGTACAGTTTTGGATT
The DNA here is from genome assembly GCA_947578425.1 of Eugnorisma glareosa. NCBI lineage: Eukaryota > Metazoa > Arthropoda > Insecta > Lepidoptera > Noctuidae > Eugnorisma > Eugnorisma glareosa. The sequence goes on along the minus strand of OX387974.1, from coordinate 15,203,920 downwards.
AAAAGAAAGGATACATTTTGAAGTTCTAAATGCCTAAGTGCGGGGTAGCCTTTTGTAATTGCGGACCCTTGAGAGATCAAAAGATAATGACGGAGCTATCTTACAGTTAATAATAATTGTTTAATTCATAATTAAACAGGAACACTACTTCGTTAAACCCAAAGTTGGGAAACCCTGGTGTAGTCTCCGTATATTCAGTCTTTAATTTATTGAGGGGAGAAATCGGAGTGGCGGTTCCGGTTTTCGCTTAGTGGGGATACCATTAAGCTTCAGTCTAAAAATACTAGTAAAGTAATTATTTTGATTTTTGGTGATACAGTAGGTCTTATAGTTAGGTTATGGTAACTCAAAAAACTACCCATCATACACAATTTAACAATATATGAATTTAAAATCGATTTAACAAACAAATCAAATATTTAGAACATTTAGAACACAATTAATAAAATTACTATAAATAATATTTAGACACAACAATATACAATTTATTAGACATTTTTTTGAATAGGGAATATGCATGTATTTTTTTTTTCACTTAAATCATTAATATGCAGTACTATCAACCCAAGAAAATAATTAAAAGTTCATTTCAACTACTGCTTGTCGCACAAAAAAAATATTAAACTCCTGCAATTTTCTACGACAGTTCAAACGTCCATGACTATCGCGGCCATTCGTGTCAGGACTTTGATGTCACTTACCTCTATCTGCCTTGTTTAAATCTAATTTTTTGCCCTTAGTAGATTAGTTTTACTAAAATGTAAGTACTTTATTTAAGCAAAAATTGCAATAACAATATTATAGTAAAATCTTAGTGAAACTTTAAGTACTTTTCAAGTAAAAGTGTTTCTTTGACACATGGATTTGACGTCACTACCGGAATCGATGCGTTTTGTGTTTGCGTTCCGTTTCACCAAAAACACGCTCAATAAAATATTAAATTGTAAAATAAGTGTTGTATTAGAGAATTAAACAAGTGTACCACAATGTTTTTATGGTCCAATACAAGGCATTTTAAAGAAATAAAAAAGGTTTTGTATTTCTTGCATATAGCCTATTGTCAAGCATAAATACTATAAGTTTTTAAACTGTCATGGTCACTAATACACACATCAAAAGTGTCTAGGGATCAAGCATTTTTATGTGGATTTCTTGAGATTGAGATGTGGCTTTGTAATAAATTTATGATTTTATAAATTTATATGGATCCTTTTTGGTGCATTTCATAATTTGAATCAGGAACTGTGAATCAAATTCGAGTAAAAGATGAAAATCAGCTGTCAATATTTTCCCTATAAAAACATACAACGCATTGAAGACATTATTAGTGCTACTGTTTCCCTACTACTGATTAAAACCAACGTTATTATGGAGCGGCGACGTCATTTAAGCAGGGAAGAAATGCTCAGAGCCGTGGGAATGATGGAAGCTGGTTCCCGGCAACGTACTGTGGCTTTAGCTCTGAATACAAGTCAGAGTGTTATCAGTCGACTTTGGACACGTTACCGAAGCACTGGTACCGTGGCTGAGCGCCATGGAGGACGGTATCGCTGCACCACACGGAGACAAGACCGATACATTCAAATCTTAACTCGAAGAGCTCCAACAATAACCGCCATGATGTTAGCCGTGAGGCTTCATCACTCTTCAGGGAACTTAATTAGCGACCAAACAGTCAGAAACCGCTTGCATGAAGTGAACCTTCATTCCCGAAGACCGCTACGGGTACCACCTATAGCAATGCACAATCGTAGGATACGATATCAATGGGCTCTTGAACACAGAAATTGGGCAGAAGAACAATGGCGTTTCGTGTGCTTTTCTGATGAGTCTCGTTTTGGTATGAGACCGGATACAAGACGTATACGACACTGGAGAACCCCTGGACGCCAACAGCAATTAAAATCCTGCCAGGAAGTCCATCCTTATAGTGGTGGAACCATCATGGTATGGGCGGGTATTTGGATCGGCGGAAGAACTGAGTTGATTTGGATCAGAGGCAACCTCAACGCTCAAATTTATGCTGAGACGATTGTATCAGACGTCATCGTTCCTCTACAAGTGCAAATCGGTCCCTTATTTCAGTTAATGCATGATAATGCACGACCGCACACCGCAAGAGTTGTAAGACAGACTCTCGCCGCAGCTAACATCAATGTCCTGCCCTGGCCTGCTCAGTCGCCAGACTTGAATCCGATTGAGCATGCATGGGATATGCTACAGAGAAGAGCTCTGCCGAATATGGAGGGTATCCAGTCGCAAGAAGACCTTTTTTTGTTGTTGCAACGAACATGGGCGGCCATTCCACAGCGTGATTTGGATGAACTCATTTTGAGTATGCCAAACCGATGTTCTTGTGTTGTTAGTGTTCGCGGTAGAAACACGGATTATTAATTGTTTAAGTTACCCAATAAAATTTTAAAGAAAACTGTTATTTCAGTCTTTTTTTCGAACTTTTGTGTTAGTGGTTCAAATGTCAAAAATCCCTTTATTAGGAAAATGGCAAATTTCTTTATTAATGCAAAGGTGACTTGGTTTATCGTTACTGTGACAAACGAAAACACTTTATTTGATGAATCCTTAAAGAAAATTTTAATTAATATCAATCAGGAGAAAAGTTATTGCAAAAATATATGTTGATCCCTAGACACTTTTGATGTGTGTATTATCATTAACATTAGAAACGGGTTACTTACACTGTTATGTTTTGAGGTCCCGATATTTAGGCTTTAGCAAGCACCATGATCACAGATAAATACATAATCACAACTTAGTTCATTACATTTTGTCAAGAAGGAAAACAGTATTGTTCAAAGAGAACAATCTGGAAAAAACCTCCCCTCAATAAATTAGGTTAGATTCTAAATTTAATAAGCTACCCGATCCTAGCATGACGGCTAAGATTAGCTTCTAAATAGCGGTTCGGGAGCATTAGCTGATCCATGCGTCAGGTTCGTCGCGCGGGCGCTGTCAGTTGGGACTGGTCATCTCTTAGCTGAGACGGTTTATTTTAACTACTTTGTTTTTAAATTGTTGATAATTATAATCTTTTACTCTGGACGCTCTTAATGTGCACGTCTTTCTACATCGTTCTCACATATATGTATAATCTCAACATGAATGATGTAACTAAGATCTTGTAACAATACTTTGATTGAAAAGAGTGTCCATGGAGTTTCTTGCCCATTCTTCTCCATAGAGATCTACGCTTTGGAATGGGCAACTACAGTACTTTCACAAGTTATTATGCCTTGTGTCTGTGACTGTAGCTTCGCCTTTGTTTTTCTGACTTTCAAAAGTGCCTGCTAAGGTCTAATTGAAATAAATGCTTTGAGTTTGAGTTTAGCTGAGGCACTGACCTACATTAATTAGTATCCATTAGATAGTATCAGGTTTTGCTCTGGTCTATACAACGTAGGTAGCTCAGTTCTAACGTCCTGGCCACAGCTACTGGCGGCGCGGTGCGCGGTGCGGCGGGCGGCGCGGCGGGCGGCGCGACTTGCGGTGGTAAGCCACAGCTCGACTAGCTGCGACCGCGGCGGCGGCGGCGGTGGACGTATTTAGAGAACGGCTAACTATTAAAATGGCCCTATCAAAAGTGGCACGGTATTTAAATTGTTGTCGTCCCACAATTTTTATAACATGTTTTGATATCCATAATACTGGGGGTCTAAAATGACCACTTTATCAGAATCATAATACGAATCACGGTAAAGATTTAAAACTCTTAAAATGGACTTTGTGGTCATAACCATAAAGACCATTTTAAGAATTTCAAATTTTTAACGTGATTCATATTATGATTCTGATAAAGCTTCCATTTTAGGCCCCCTGATCTACTCAGTATGTCACTAATAAATTGTTCAGTATCCATTATTTATATAAGCTCAACGCCCGATAAAAACAAAATTATTTGTTTCGATCGTGCGATGTTGAATACGTCCACCGCTGCCGCCGCGCGCGCCGCTCTGAGCTGTGGCCTCCTCGATACTCGCTAGTACATTTGTTTCAATCGCACGCCGCGCAGCCCGTCGCCGCCGCGTACCGCGCGGCGCTCACCGCGCCGCAGGTCGCGCCGCAATCCGCGCCGCCGGTAGCTGTGGCTTACTTCATACATTGTCTACCATTTGTTTTCGCCGCTCACCGCTTGCCGCGCCGCACGCCGCGCCGCAATCCGCGCCGCGCTCGGCTGTGGCCAGAAGGTTACTGTACTGCAGGTGTGTTGCAGTATTTCAGTTTAAAATTATGAGCTAACGGTCGTTCATCCTTGGGCTCATACTTTGCCAGTCTAACTGCATGAAGCTGAGTACCAGTACTCTTCATAGATTTACCGCCTATATGATCTTCACAACCTTTCTGGGTACTTCTTGGTAAGGCTGGTTGCCAAACATTAGGGAGTTATGGTCGAATGATTTACAAATGTCATCCAGCACCAACCGCTTATCTGCTTTCAGAGCAAGGATCTCTTATACATATACCTAACAGTTTATAGGGTTCCGTACCCGAAGGGTAACCAACGAGAACTTATTACTAAGCGTCCACTCTCCGTCTGTCTGTCTATCAGCGGGCTGTATCTCATGATCCGTAATAGGCAGACCGTTGAAATTTTCACGTAATTTGTATTTCTGTTGCCGCTATAGCAACAAATAATAAAGAAAAAAAAACTTAAAAAAAAAACGTTGGACCCCACACTAGGAATTTCTCTTGTATCGTGGGTGCGTTCACAAACATTTAAACTGACATACACAAACAGCCAGACCCGGAACAACTACCTGCAGATCATACAAATATTTGTTCCGTGCGGGGATCGAACCCGCGGCACGCAGCGCAGCAGCCAATCGCTCAGCCACTGCGCCAACCGTGTCGTCAATTAAAGGGGGCTACCCTACTAAGACGTACGGAACCCTTCATGCGCGAGTCAGACTGCATTTGACCGGTTTTTGTATTCATGTGAAGATATGCAACAGCAACAAATGTGTTCAGTAGAAAACGAGAAAGATACTCCAGAATAGTTGCATTGAAAACGACGGCAACTAAGAAACTATTCCTACCCAAACCTATCAAGCACAAGCAAGCTACCTTTTATTTTCCCTTACTGTTCAATTTCCTAAGTGTTTCACACCCATACGTCAATGCACCACCTACGTGTCAAGTGCGAGAGTGCCGACGTCATGTGGGCGTGCAATATAGAGGAACACCGTAGGAAGAGAGCTCTCAGCCCTCTTCAGGCGCCGCGTCGGTAACGATTTTGCTAACATCTGTCGAATATCTTCGTACTCGCTTAGGGTGCTTACATACAGATTACAGGGCTCAATATTTAGGACCGAAAAACCTGTTTTTTTTGTTTTATTTGTATGTTTTTATGCACCTGTTTCTTTTGTGCGGCGCATACAGAAATTATGCGACTATTTGAATCCGTACCAATCCCCTTTGGCTAAATGTATACGCAACGAAAGTGCCTGATATTCGATTTGATCTCGCTCTGGGTCGATTTGGTTTATTCTATGATCATATTAATCTACATATACTAATATTATAAAGAGGTAAAGTTTGTGAGGTTTTAGAGTGTAATCTCTGGATCTACTGAACCGATTTTGAAAATTCTTTCACTAATAGGAAGCTACATTATACCCCGAGTGCCATAGGCGATATTTTCAACGTGCCTGTGGAATAATTTCCGAACAAAACGCGAGCGAAGCCGCGGGCAACAGCTATTATTTTATTAAAGTTATAGTCTTCAATAAAATAAAGTCGGTAGTCGGTACAGTTTAGTGTTGGAGAAAATGAATATCAAAAGGTCCTTGCGTTATCTGATAATAAGTGACGTACCGTAGCTGAGTAATAAAATAAAAATGTACATAGGTATACATATAATGGTGATGACCAATTAAGAACTTCATGGTTTACAATTAAAATTATTAAGTATCGGTTAGTAAACACGACAACTGATAAGAATTTTGAGGCAAATAAATGTTTGAAAATATTAATTTGGCAGGAGCCCGTGAAATTAAATTAGCTGTCGAAATCGCACTTACATAAAAGGTATCGATATCTTAACATGATGAAACAAACAACAAAAACAACTTTCGCTAGCTAATTTAATTTGACCCCGCATCTACAGTCCATCATCATCATTCTCTTGTCCTTGTCCCAATTTTTTTTGGTGTCGGAGCAGCATGTCTTCTTCTTCCATACTTCTCTATTACTCGTCATCTCATAAGACACCTCCTTTCGTGTCATATATTCACACAGTCCATCCATCGTTTCTTTGGTCGTCCTTTACTTTTGTACCCATCCACATTTATACTCAAAACTCTCCCCTGGCTGGAGGCCTTAGATTCATTTTTAAGGCATCCACAGGGAATTGCCCGGTTAAGCAGTAGCCAGCCTCAGAGGCTGAAATGTGAGATGCCATCTCCAAAAAAAAAAAAAAAAAACTCGTATACAGTCCATTCCCAGTTACTATGCCTGTGGCTGGACTGTAGGTAGCCTATTTTTGTCTGTGCTAAAGTGCCTGTCACGGGTCTATTTGAAATGAATGCTTTGAGTCATACTTAACGTATTCCTAGACAATATAAGTCAAAAATTCAATACTGCTTTTTAGATCCGAGTAACGCTAGCACTCAAACTTCAAGATACAAAAATGTTATACATACAAAGTCGAGTCTAGGCGTCAGATAAAATTCATCGCGGACACATAATACGGTCGTTAAGTATAAGCCGATTCGGTCACTCCATGAGTCACGGACGCCCCTACCAAGTTACACGGCGTGATATTATCTCACGAACCTTTCTTCACTGTGTGCTAGACGATTAAAGAGAAGATAAGAGGAGAAGGACCACTTTAATAAAGGCCTACAGCGAAGGCAAGAGGGCCTACTTAGCAAAACTTTTTACGAAAATGAGATAGGGAATTTTTTACAACGGATTTTCTATGGTAAAAAGGATGTTCTATCGTGCAACGGTCCAACCTAACTGTATCCTAGGCGGCATTGTTGCCATTGCGGGTAAAACCTGAATGAGTCAAGTACGGGGACGTTGAGATTGGCACAAGAAAAAAGATGCATAATATGTCCAGCAGTGGGTGAAGTCGGGCTGAAATGCCAGCCGTTGTTGTAGACCCTCGCCAATCAGTATTGCAAGATATCATAGTTGGCGTATTATTAAAGTTCGACTTGGCGGGAGCACTGCCGTTAACCCAGATCAATAGTCTTTCACAAACAGGGATCTATAAAACGGCGAATGAACTTGTTATCAAGTTACTTATGGGCCTTCTGCATCTATCCATTAAGCGCACGATAGTTGCAGTTTGACATTAAACGCTTTAGAATCTAGATAATATCGTGTTACGGGGTCTGAGCCAGTAAATTGTGCACGCGAGTTCCGTATGGCGTTTACGTAATCCAAAGACAATGCAATGTAACGCTTTGTGGCGGAACTTAATCGAAAATGCGAATGAGAAAAAAAGACCGGTCAAGTTCGAGTCGGACTCACATGAAGGGTCCCGTACCATTATTTAAGAAAAAAAAACAAGTTTGTTGTATAGGAGCCCCCATTAAATATTTATTTTATTCTGTCTTTGTTTGTCTAGCTATCACGGTTCATGAGAGACAGCGTGGTGACTGACAGCCAGACAAACAGACAGACGGACTGTGGAGTAGTAGTAGTACCCCTTTTTTTTCGGATCCTTAAACTTCAAATAACCCCTCCCGCTCTGGGCTGAGCAGGAGGGAGTGTCAGACTTTTACTGAATTAAACCCATCCATGTTCCTTCCTTTGCCCTTTGTGTTCCAGGGCCGCGGTATCTCTTTCGAACAGTCCCGCAACCCTGGCAGGCGTCGGTCCTTACGGACCCCTTCCTGTTTGCTGACTCTCTTTGAGGCGCGCGTGGAACACGATCGCGCCGACGACGACACGGCCTGTCGTCATAAGACGGACGGACGGCGAGCTAGCCCATAGCTCACCGTCCACAGGCCCGCGCCTACGGTGACCGGGGGCCACCACGTGTCCCGCGGCGGCTGGGACGTGAGGTTCTCTCCCTCTCACGTTCCGCCACCTCCTTCGCTAGCATGTCTGCTTCGCAGAAGAAAGTGACGGCGTCCCATTCCGTCTCGCTCCGGACCATGGATTAAACCAAGGCCGGACGCGAGAGGTCGCCGCCGCCGATCGCCGCTACGAGGACACGGCGGTGCTCCACGCGGGGCAGATCTCCACCGTGTGCTCCGGTCGATCCTCACAATCGTAGCACCCGGTCGTCCCGTTTTTACCCCTTGGGTACGGAACACTAAAAAGTAGTAATAGGAAAGGTTTTGTGCCAGTTAAAAGTTGGTCGGAACCCGGAAAGGTTTAGCTGGTACATCATTTATTACATAACATCACGACTGTAATCCCAGAAGGGTTTGGCAGAGGTGTATCTAACAGTACACCCACGTTTTGCCATAACTGGCTGGCTGGCTGGCTGGCTGGCTGTTTAAGCCCCATATAATAGGGGATCATTATTATTTTATCGAAAATGAGGATTGGTTGACTCGATGAGGAATCATAAGCATAATCAGCCTATAATGGTCTCACTGCTGGAACACAAACCTCCTCTCTAAGGGCGGGAGTGGGCTGCAATCCACCGCGCAGGTCCAAGGTTGAAGAATGTCATAAGTTTTAGAAGTTTTCGATTCCATGCCGGTTTCCAATGAGGAAGGCAAACATAAAAATGGCCGTTGGAAGAGACCAAGGAGAAGGACGGGTACATCTGAAGGTACAATTATTATTACAAAACTGTTATAGGGCTTTAAAAGTCAAGGTTTTCGAGATCCAGGCGCGACTACCCTGGGCTAGAAGAGCCACCAACCAATCAACAACCGCAACATTCTTTTTACTCTATTTTAGCAAGATGGATACGCAAAAATACTTGTGAATAAACAAGCTAGTTATATTTAGCATCTAAATAAATAACGGCCTCGTTTTTACTTAACCCATATCGCCACACAGACGATAAGAAGACGTTTCTCTTCATTAATGTTTACATTTTTTGCCCGAGGGTTTACTTCGACGATAAAATTCCCAAATATTGTTCCTATTATTTCGTAAATATTTTGTGCTTTAATCAGGGAAATACACCAAATGTGTGACTCATTAAAACACATGGGTTTCCCTGTATGCCCCTTTGTGCATAGATAGCCAACATATTTAGGAGATTTTCATTCATCATCATATACAGGGTGTAACAAGACCTTTAACGAAGCCGTCAACCAAGCATTATTATCAAACTAAGTAACTTTACGCAAAAATTATTGCTGGAAAACGACTTTTTTTGGGGTGTAAAATCATGTTTTTACGGTAGGACTCAATGTTACGCACTCAAAACATTGTGCTGATGGATGGATTGAATAGTACCCGGGTTGTGGAGATGTTTAAAGTAAAAATCTTCCATTAAAAACATGTATTTATAAAAAAAACTTGTGAAAAAGTAGGAACTTTGACCCCCAATATCTTCGTAACTAGAAGGTTCCCAGATATGGTCTGGAACAAAAAAAAATATCGCAATGACATGGAGAACAAGTGACTTTCGGCTTCGATACACCCTTTATGTCACGGAAAGGTATTTAACGAACAATGCACAGGACGACATTGTGTCTTGTAATTTTTGTTCTTAGAGGAAATATAGAGGTCACCTTAAAACTATTTGGGTCAGCCAGCCCTATGAACAACAAGCTTATATATACTAAAAAAAAAAATACTGGCCATTTTCTCACTATAATATAGGAGAACAATTTGCATAAAGCAATATTGGTATACTCAACTACCCATAATTTCTTTACTGGTATACCCAACTGTTCTGCGTTAAATAACAAAGTTGAATTTCAACACCCCAATCTGACTATTATTATTCTAATCCACCCTTAGCAAGAGAATGATTATGCGGACCAATAATAAATCTAAACTAGTTCACTAAACAAATGTATAGCTGTCAAAAGGTCAACAACCTCCATTGATTGACTAAAGGTCGTGGGAAATTATTTATTATGCGTGCTGTATTGTTGGATCTATTCTATGTACTATATGTTTGATATAAGGAGCGCTTTCTTTGTTTTATGGCCAGGATTTTCATGTCAATCATATTTCTAATTATGGACTAAAGAAGAGTTAGTTTCAAGTATCGATAGAAAGAAAACTCGCTTGTTTGAAAATAACGATTGATTCTATTCAGAGTGCACTAACAAAAGGAATAAAACGTTGCTGGCTGACTCGTATTGTAGGGCAGCTCATTTTCATTGAAGAAAGTAATATACTGTATAGCCATAGACAACAAATTAAGGTCGCTGCCGGACTGGTAAGGCGACGATGACACAAACAAAATCCGAACGCCGCATTACCAATGAGGTCAGGACCATAAGTCAAAAGGGTGTAATGGTGCCTCGCCAATGCGAACATGGCCTAACAATCTAGCACAAATGCACTGTTCTGAACTTTTACGACGTCACACAATCACGTCATACAGGGATTTCATCGTCTGGCCCATATTCTTATGAAGACTCAGTATGTACTAAGCCTCAAGGGACGAATCTAGTCATGATCGACGTTTATGAACAAACACAGTTTTTTGCCGATACTCTTGACATTGCTTGTCGTCAGTAAAATACCAGAAATGTGTCAACAACGAAAAAAAAGTCTCCTTTGGATAACTTTGACGACTCGCTGTCACGCAAAGCGATTTTGCACGTTATTTTAAGAGCAGCCAATGGTTTATTGGAACAAATTGTTATTTAATAGACAATTTCACTTTTGAATGCTACCTCATTCGTATAGTACATTACTCGATACGTTTAAGAGACCAATCGAACTTCGAACGGAGGTCGAGGCTGATGACGTAATAACAATTATCACTTTAGAAAATCTCTCACGTAAGAGCCCTTAAGTTGGTTTAAATTGAGATTTGAGGAGTTTTATCTTCGTCTATCTAAAAGTATTCCGGATTAGGGGCAGATTTCAAATACGCTTTCAGCTCCTTCATTTAACTAGTACTTCGCCCGCGACTTCGTCCCCAAAAATTGTGATAGCTCGGCTAATATGCATGATATAAACCACGAATAATAACTATAGCTTTCTGCCAGTGAAAATTTTTTAGAATTGGATCATTAGTTCCTGAGATAACCCGCTCCATACAAACTTACAAACAAATACCTCTTTATAATATTACTAGCGGCCCGTCCCGGCTTCGCTCGGCTGCCTATGTTACTCAGGGTGAATGTAGCTTCCTAATAGTGAAAGAATTTTTGAAATCGGCGCAGTAATTTTTGAGATTATTCATTACAAACATACACACACACAAAAATTCTAATCTTTCCTTTTATAATATTAGCGTAGATCGATCAGAATCTCGTAAGATGAAAAAGATGTCGACTGAATTACCGGGACAAAATGTCATTGATATGAATTTGGGAGTTCAGGGTACAGACATACCAAACCACGCTCATAGAAAGGAAGCCTGTCTCCCAGCAGTGGGAACATTATAGGCTGGTATTGCTAGAACCAGGGAGGAAGGGCGTTGGCAATAATCCATCTCGCGGACGCGCTGCGGGTTGCTTAATATTAAGCCAACAGAGAGAATCACCCACGCACATTCTTAAGAACCTTCATTCAACTTCTGCTGAATGATACAAGCCAGTGCGTTCGCCTCGAACTGAACCGTATCAACCGAGGCACTGGAGCACTGATGCGAGAAACGAATCTACTAACGTGACCTTTAACCTTTGCGCCTTATTGGAAGAGATGGTGCTTGTTCATACCATTGTTATAGAATACCATCACGTCTATAATCCCCGAATGGTAGCAGGGGTGTACCTGTAGTACACCCACATTTCGCTAGTTCAAGTCCCATGTAACAGAGGGCGATTCTATTGCCAGCAATTATTTTGTACAAAGGAGATGTTTGATTTTGGGCCACCACTATGTACACTACATAGATAAATAGGAAAAAAATAGGGGAATTTCATAAAAATACTAAAAAAATAATTTGAAGAAAGGTACAGTGGTACAAAAATGATCATTTGAAAAGTTTTTTTAATAAAATTACCCTATTTTTAGGGCAACCATGTCAGTTGTGTTTAACATGAAGTTTGAGGACTTGCGACAGTTTTAAGAAGTGACGTTTTTGAGACTTTCCTTGCCTTGAGTTTGGACCTGTAGTCTTATTTTATCGAAACCGAAACTCAAGATTTTCGAAATTCGTATTGTTTTTTTTTTATCGCAGGTATTACGATACACGTCAATCAAATGTCATTTTTCGCTTGCTGCTGATCTGATCCACCATGATCAATTTTATGTTGTGTTGCTCTCCTTGGCCAAGTTAATTTGAATGTACTTTGAAACAAAGTGAAATTAAAGAAAATTAACAATAACAAACGGTTACTGTAATACATAGCGATATTTACATATAGTGTACATAGTGCTGGCCCAGGCTCCATTCATTTCTGGAACATCTCCTTTCTCAGGACCGCTTCGGATAAATTCAAAGAAGAATATTTATTTAAGAACGTTTGTATGCTCCCGGCACTGAACCGTAACAACAGAGGCAGTGGAGCGGTGTTGCGCGATAGTTAGTGCCAACCTGCCCCCGCTTTGACCTCCACACTTGACGCCTTACTGGAACTATTGGAAGAAATGCTGCTTGTACCATTGCTATATACTTTACTACTTTCATATCACGTATTCATTACATTCAATTACTCCTGTAATCCCTAAAGGGGCGATGAGGCAGAGATGTACCTACAGTCTACAGTACGTCCAAATTTCACCAGGCGTAAGTCCAATCTACATAATACTAATATTATAAAGAGGTAAAGTTTGTGAGTTTGTAGGGGGTAATCTCTGGATCTACTGAACCGATTTTGAAAATTCTTTCACTAATAGGAAGCTACATTAGCCCCGAGTGCCGTAGACCATATTTACATCGTGCCCGGGGCATAATTTCCGACTAAAACCCGAGCGAAGCCGCGGGCAATAGCTAGTGGACTATAAAGTATGTCGTCGTTATTCACACTTGACACAAAATTACTGTTTGAAATTTCGACAACCACGTTAAACGCTCAAACTCGAAAATGGCGTCTAACCTTTTCCTCACGTAAGAAGGGGTGTTCTTGGAAGGTATGAGAGGTGGCCACACGACAGAAATAAGGTCACAGCAAAGTTCTATGGGTTTTATTACCGACATAAAAGAGACCACATCATCTATCTCTTTCATAACACAACATCACAAGTGCATCGACTCCCAACTTTATAAAATTATACATATAATGTTATTGTCACTTCCGCTTGCCCGTCGCGTTTAGTGCCAAGAATATAAAAGCCGTATACATACAAACATGTGAGTCATTGCCAGAACTGAACCCACCGCAATCAAATGGTCGCCTTTATGCGTAATGCAATCAATAAATGAATACAGTTTAATAATCTACGTGAAATTAACTATTTTGTTGAAATATCAAATATGGAACGAATTTAGACGCTTACATCATGCAGGCGCGGTTCTTGGCATTTTTAATCAAATATCTGCACCACGAATGTATAGATAGGGGCAAACCCGGCCGGGCGTGCGTCTAAAGGATCGTAAAAGGTCCTGATAGATCTATAGTTTCTGCTTCTCCCATGAGAAATGGCGGAGTTTGTGTATGCTGAATATCAATTGAAACAGGTTTCAAAAAAAAAACCAGCAGAAACTGGGGCAGAAATAGGCGGTGCCGTTCCACTTTTTTGGAAGACAAATATGGCAAAATGCCCAAGGTTACTGGCATCCTAAGTTCCCAATTTGAAATCGAAGTTCTGCGTCTTTACATGATCCAAATACCACATTGATACCTATACTCGACCAACGATATAATATTGACCTACTTGGTATGCTCGCCTTTTAAATTTTTCATATGAATTACCTTGGTAGTCCAACACACATTGCTGTTAAGATATTGATGACAAAATCCAATTAATTTCTCGAGTGGTACTTACCACATAATACATCTACATTAAAGCTACATGAACATTTTGCTTGAACAGTGTGACAAAAGTCACCTGACAAAACAGAATTAATAAGTGTGAAATATTTCTCACATTCGACAGCAAACACATGACTTGATATATATTTTATCTTTACTGAATAAACACATCCAAAGCAGTGTTTATTATTGTGCCAACGGTACAGATAAAACAATAGATTTTTGTGTACAGCCAAAATAAATACCATTCAAATTCTGTTTTATTCCGACTTTGCGTGTATTTGTGTGATTTGACATTTTACTTTTGGTGTAAACTAATAGAATTGTCTTTGCAAACTAATGACGCGATCGTTTTGACACCAAATTATGGTTAATTACTGGCTGAACACAAAAGGTGAGATCGCAATTAAAGTCATTAAATACACTACATATACCTTTAGCTTACGCAAAAGTAGCTTGCATGCATTTGCCAGCTACTGACATGCATTAGTCAGTTACTTGCATTTATGCAATTTATGGCACAATGTATTCCTGGCTCAAAGTTCCTCCTTTGTGCTAACATTTCCAAAAATACGGAAAACGGCGACGCTCATTCGACCATTGTTGCCATTATACGACGCGGCGTAGAAAGCGATCGTATTTATGTGTTTTTGTTTATTAATAATCTGCATTATGAACTATAAATAGTTTATAGCATGGTCTAGACTCTAGACAGATATCAATTACATTCATCCCCTTCTATCTCACTATATCGCATGCTATGGACCGCGTTGTGTTTAATTCAGTTGGATGTTAGCATAATTATTTTACCCATATTGAACAGAACTTTCTATATAGCTATCTCGTTTCTTTTTCTCTTGGGATAGACTATTAAGGTTGTTATATCAGCCTGCTCTGTCCCATTGCTGGGCAATACTTAACTGAAAACACCGTTACTTGTATTACATTGAAGTTAGTGTTTTCAGTTACGAGGGCAGGAGTGTAGCCAATACAAGGTGTAAACGGACCGTTAAAGAAAACGTCAACCAAGCATCCTGTACATCAAACTAAGTAACACTGCGCAAAAAATATTGTTTGGACTTTGTATTCGTCAAAAGATCTTGACATTTGTATTGTAGGTACTACCGACCGAGATGCTATGAAAACTCACCGAATTGTGTGGGTCGCCCACACAATTCCGCGAATTGTCTGTACTAAAATGACAATGGTTTAATGGTTTCGCAATAGCCACGCGAAACGGTGTGAACTGCGAATTCATGATGCAGTCGTGACGCCGAATTTCATTCTGTTAAACCACATTGATGAACTTAAATATTGTTTTTTTATTTTTATAAACGATGTTTATTTTGCAAATAGATTTTTACAAACACTTTTAAGTATATTTTTTTTTAACTAGGTTGGGCCGGTGTTTCGTACTTGACTATTCTGAGAAGAAACAGCCGAAACAAACTCAAAGGTCATAGTTTTAATCCTGAACCTTCCGATCGAGAAGAACTTTATAAGGTTGGACCGCATTTTAGACGGTTTTTCGCAGCATTAGCGAATGACGTTGGCAGTCGACCGCAGCCTAGTCTTTCGACACCATCTCTTTCCGTATAACACTCACTAATTGTTCGGTCAAACCAGACTATGACAGACAATGAACTGAACTATCTGTCAGTGTCCGGTATCCTCAGCCAGCCCGCAATATGTGCGTACCGGTTTCACTGAACCTTAAAACAAGAGGGCGTGGAGTATTTTTCAAAAGGAATACATTGAAAATATAGCCAGGACTCAGAATGTTAAATACTTTTATCCTTCTCTTCCCAAATTAAAATCGCACATTAATATTCACGAGCAGTAAACGGCCCTTAACAGAGTCGGTTAAAAGCCGCATAAAATGACGTGTATGCTGGTAGGCGTCAGTATGTTTGTGATGTGATATCGGACGTACCGAAGAGGGGGCGGTTCGCTTTATGATGTTGTTATGTGCAAGTTCGATGTAAAGATTACGTCGAAATGTTGTATAAAATTTGAATTTTTTGTTTAGTTTTATTTTTCTCAGTAAAATTCAGAGTAATATCCCATATTATTCCCATATAATCGCCAATTCGCCAATTTCAGATTAAAAAATAAAATGCCCCAATTTTTTTTTTTAATCTGAAATCGATCCTCAATAAAATAAATAAAAGTAGACCACTTATTCATGGCGATATACCTGTTATTATAAGATAGTAAGGTATGTAAAACAATACATAATAGCTAATGGGTGTATTGACCTACATTAAGATGGTATGTACTAAAATAGGACATCAAAAATGGTTAGTAGCTCCCACTATGGGAGTTAATATATTAGAGTAATTTATACTGAATTGTGGCTTCTACCTAAGAACCTTTTTAAATGGCACAAAATATTTAACTTATTCAGAATAAAGACTTGACTGCAATTGAGGTGAACTATCACCTACCATAGTTTATGGCTAAGATTGGTGTTAAGCCATAGAACACCTTTTTGCATGAATGATTCTGAGTGACAATGCAGAAGATGATCAATAAACTAAAACTGACATACCTTCAACCCCTGCTTTCCCCTTCAGCGCAATAACCTTGCTGGCAGGATTCATGATGGCAGAGTCCGCACTGATTGGCCGACGGATGGGATTGGTGGGGTCGGCCATGTCGATGATCACCACCTCCGCAGTCTCACCAACCTTCTCGCGGACACATATGAACTTGTCCGACTCCATGGTGAGCGTGTTGAAGGATATGGAGGCTGGATTGATGCCCACATTTGTGAGCTGCAACGAAAAATGAAATGTATTAATATAACATTATAGCCCAAATTGACTTAGTCCCATGTAATAAAAGATTTAAGTGTATTAATATTATGTAAGTAGAAATTAGAAGAAGTGAAACAAAAGTCAGGACTAACCTTTCAATTTATGATATTAGCTAGTGTAATTTTCAATTTTAATTTATGATATTAGCTAGTGTAATTATCAATTTCAATTTATGATATTAGCTAGTGTAATTATTAATTTCAATTTATGATATTAGCTAGTGTAATTTTCAATTTTAATTTATGATATTGGCTAGTGTAATTTTCAATTTTAATTTATGATATTGGCTAGTGTAATTATCAATTTTAATTTATGATATTAGCTAGTGTAATTATTAATTTCATTTTATGATATTAGCTAGTGTAATTATTAATTTCAATTTATGATATTAGCAAGTGTAGGCTTCTGAGCACTTTTTGTAGTATCCTAAAATTTATTTTGTTTAAAGATACTGTTGTAACTGTGAATTTTATCTTAATTAATTTTAATGAACAAAATAATATCCAGAAAACTAGAATTAAGCACATATTTTATTATTATTTGCTCTTTATTTCCCCATAGAATTCGCAAAATGAATAAAAGAGCTGAAACAATTTTTGTGTCTCTACTACCTATCTCTGAATTTTTGCAGCATCTGAATTCATAATCACAATGAGTTACATTTTTAATGAATGAATAATTGAGCTGTCCATAATAGTTTTTGTTCACACATTAAAAATAAATGTTACAGTTACAAACAATTGTTTTGATTTACATACTTAGTCATAGTATTTAGATTTAAGATATGGAAATGTAATCAGTAGCATATTAAGTCTACGATTGCTCATACATTTTGTAAGTTCTGGGGATTCCTTTAGAGTTGACATTCTTTACATAACCTAATACCTGTTATAATCCCCAGAGGAGAGATTTTTGCTTGTACCATAGTACAGACGCCAGGGCATCAAGCTACTACAATCTGTCAAATTTCTTTAATCAATTTTCAAGTTTATGGCTAAAGCATTAGGTTCAAGGTTGATTGGGGAATTTTACAGTTTCAGGTGGCTTGATGTGCTGGGGTCTGTACACTCACATTTTGCCAGATCTGTATTGGTTTTTATTTATTTTATAGTTAGCATACTATGTGAATGATAATGTAGTTTAATTTAATATGACAAGCTCATGTGTGTGTTATTTGTGGGGTAAAAGCAGTTTTGTAATATTAAATTCTTTGCCCTATAATTATTAAAAAGATAGTTCCACTGCATGACTGACATCCCTACTCTCTTCCCAAGTCTCTCTGTTTAAGGTGGATGCGCAAGGGTAGCCTGCGAAATTTAAATTTTCTTCCATTTATTGCAATTTGCAGGTCAGTGTCAGGTTGTATATAGAGGAAAATATAAATCGCGCCAGTAAAACATGGAATTACAGAATTATAATCATTCAAGTCATCAATACAGCCCTCCAAGTTCATATAACCCCATTCAATGCACATCCACCTTAAGGCTGCTAAGGATAAGTTGGTTCATATTTAAAATATATATATGTGTAACAACACTCTAAACAAAGTTAAGTAATTAAATGATGTTGTAAGAGAATTCCTATTACTATTCAATAACAGATTTTATTGTTATGTTTTATGTCTAGTGTTCATTTGAAGTTCAATGTCTTTTGAATCACCTACAAGGTAATCTAGTCCTTTGACTTGTATGATAATAAGATAGCAATTTGATTGTTTTTACCAAGTCATTATTATGACTAACTGAGTGTGCTTTCAGATTTCAAGTACATCATTTAATTGAAAAATATAATTGATAATTTCTATATGGTCTGTGTTATATGGTTTCAAATTGTTTTATTGTGGGACTAAACTGTGGTGACTAATTAGTACAGATAATGATCCAGCAATATTCAAAAAATGAAATGTTTCCAAGTCTTATTAGGTTTCCTTTAACCAGATTCTAATTGGATTGACATGTTTTGATATTCGTGTCATGTATGTTCCCAGAGTTATTCTTAGTCTGAATACTACAAAGCAAGGATAATTTTCTAATTTTTTATAAAAATGTAGGTACCTAGTGTCATGGTAGGATGTGTAAACTACTAACTTTGACCTGAATGAACGAAATGTTGGCATTGGCTCCCAGATCATATGATCCAAAGGGAATGTGGAACAAATCAATACCGGCCGCTCGTCCCGTGGGCTCGGCGCCTCGGCGAATAGGGGGTGGCAACTGTCACTGCGATAATTGCGCAATGCCATTATAACCGCCGCACCACACAAAGAAATTCAGCACATACACCCCTACACATCCCTGTGTCGTAAACTGATAATCTGCTTCCTCAAAGGAAACGCTATCGGCAATCCAATAAACCGATGGGCGTACTCACCTGTAAATGCTCCTGAAAACGTATTGGTAATATTTGCGCCATCGTTGCGTATCCCGACGCCCTAAATTAAACGAACCGGACAACAAGCGACCCTTTGAATTCACCAACTCTGAAAAAATTTCACAAATCAATTCACTGCTGTCTCATCCGAAAACACTTTTGACAATCAACATGGCGTTCATGATCGTAAAGAAAATGACAACGACCGAAACGCGATTAAAATAATTAACAAGAGTAAAGTGTGAATCCCGAATTTACTCACATTTTTTTAAATACTACATTAAGATAAAATAGGGGTTATTAAGGTTTGCTATTTCCGAGAAATATGACGAACAATCTACACCCGCGGCTGCCACATATACAAATGAATGAAATGGCAGATAATGGCAGAAAGAGAAAGGATGAGCTTTGCGTTTTTTGGCTGCGTTCCTATTTAGTGTTACTCTATAAAACCTTTTTCCGAGTTCATTCGTGACGTGACTAGGTTATAATTCTTTAAAAAAATCAACAACTTCAGTTTCTGGAATCATCAAGAGAACACATTTACAGAAACCACTGAAGTCAGTGTTTCCTCAAAAGCTAAATAAGAACTGGCAGGAAATCTTATTTATTGCCACTCTTGAGTTTTTTTTTAAATCTTTGTTTGACTAATGAAAAACCATATTTTCAGTTTATAATAATATAGATAATTACCAAAAAAAAAGGTTTCCTTCAAACAAAAAAAAAACAGAACGCGAAGTATTTATTTTCTGTGGTAATGTTCCGTAGGCGCAACTGCACGCTTTCTTGTTATTTTGAGCATTGATTTTCTATTTTTTTCTTTTACTCTTAAATAGATTATAATAGGGCTATCTCACCCCACCCCACGGCACATACGTTCATTCAATCAAACTGAATCAGTCATTCAAGATTATATTTGACAAAGGTGTCAAATCACAACAAAGGTTGACTGGAATTGTTTTGAGTGTGGATTGCATGATTTGCATTTATTTTACTAGAAGTCAGGTATCAAAAATCAACAAAAATGGTAAGTTTAAACAGCATTTATGTTGGTTGATTGAATACCATTAATTATATGCTTAACGTACACTTCTAAAGTTTCAGTTTGGGTTCAACATGTTTCACGAAATCAGCAGGCCTTTTAACATGACCTACAAGTGTTATTCTGTGTCTATGTTGCCTGGAAATGAGAGACAGGACGTGGAAAGAGGAGGGAAAAGTAAGATCCTTCTCTGTATATCTCAAAACTATTAAAGTAAACACATTTTCGCCAACTATCCTCTCAATAATATTACTCAGTATTTAATCACTAACCGATAGCTTTCCAAGATCTGTAATATGACGGGATCCATCCCCTTACACTATATTTTTATAACAGTTTATTGCTTGTGGTAACAAACAGCTATTGTGAGCAAGAAATAGAAAAGTTTTCTTTGATCATGTTAGAAATAAAATAAGCAGGAATCCGAGATCCAAATACGTGGATTTTATTATAATATAGATTTTATTTAAAGGATGTCAAGAACAGACAGATTGAGAGTGACACATAGAAAAACTTAATTTGAAAAATGTTCTTTCTTTTTAATTCTCATTTATCCTCTTTCAACAGATCATTTGATGACTAGACAAATGTTGCATCTACCTGCAAAGATAATCTAGCTACTTTAAAAATGATTTCCGTTATGTTTTTTTTTTTAAATAAAGAGTGCAGTGCTATCATCCTTAAAAGATCAATTAAATTAACAGCACTTGACTTTCTTTTCAGTCATAATGCCGCCTTCAGCATTGGAACAACTGACTAGGCTAAATATTGAGTACCCCATGATATTCAAGCTGACAAATAAAAAAACAAAAAGAATCACACATTGTGGTGTGCTGGAGTTTGTAGCAGATGAAGGGAGAGTGTATTTGCCACATTGGGTAATGTATAAAATTTAGACCTCTGGGCCTTTGACCCAATTGAATCAATCTTCATTCTCCTGCTGTTATGTCAATCTTGCATGTAAAGAATGATTATCTCTGCAAATTGCTTGATTTTGATCATGCAATACTGTGCAAGACATAGGCCACTTGTCTAACAAGCCGGTGTCTCCAACTCTATACCCAAAGTGCATATTTTGCGTACGGGTGGGAAAATAGATCAATCAATCTACCCCAGTTTCCCAGTGGTGTAGCTATGTGGATGTTAGACCCTCTGAGAAGATTCTAGCTCCTGTACCAGTCATAGGCTTAAAAAAACAAATGACCATGGTGCATGCAAATCTATGCTAAAATAGAGGTTGTTAATATTGCTATGACTTGTATTTAGCATAGAAGGTACTCTTAAAATAAACTGACAGTAGCCTTAAAGCTACAGAGACTTGCCCAGCAATGGGACAATACAAGTAAATAGAAATCAAATAAGCCTTATAAGTACATGCATGATCAAATACTGATAAACAGGTATTTTTGAACCATAGACACTAACCTAAACTGAGCCTGCTTGGTAAAAAATGATGGCTCACTCTCTCTTAGAGAGAAGGCCTATATCACTGACAGTCCCTTGTGCAGAGCGTGCAATCGTGCATGGAGGCAGAGGAAATGGTAGCGGAAGTGCTCCTTGAGTGCATCCCTTGCAGATGTCCCGAGAAGACCGCTAAGTTTGATCTGCTTATGGCGGAAACCAAAACCCTTAACATAGAACAACATAAAACATAGAAGGCTTGTGACCCAGTAGGTAGTAGAAATGTTATGGGCTGGTTATAGGTGTGCGTTTCGACCGCGCGGCCACGGCGTTTTTTTTTAAAAAAAACTATGCCAAGATTATGTAAAAGTTTGTAAAAGTTGATTCCCCAAAACCATAAATTTGTCAAAGTTATGGTTAAAAAGTTATAAGGGTTTGAACGTGGCCGCGCCATCGAAACGCGGAGAACCGCGCGGCCACGGAGATCTCTAAAACTAAGCGTTGCAGAGACCTGAAACTTAGGTAAATAACAGATTGAATTTGTAAAAAATGTGTAAAAATATAGAAAAAATTCCAAGGTTTATATTTTAAGAGCTGTAAGACTAAAACCCCATGGCCGCGCCATCGAAACGGTGAATAAAACGTTATCGCCGATATCTCGCTGAAAAGGCATCGCAGAGGTCTGAAGTTTTTTGTAAAACTTAGATTTGAATTTGTCAAAACTAGTAAAAATACAGAAAAAAATCCTAGGTTTATATTTTAGGAGCTGTAAGACTAAAACCCCGTGGCCGCGCCATCGAAACGGTGAATAAAACGTTATCGCCGATATCTCGCTGAAAAGGCATCGCAGAGGTCTGAGGTTTTTTGTAAAACATAGATTTGAATTTGTCAAACATTATAAAAATACACAAAAAAATCCTAGGTTTATATTTCAGGAGCTGTAGTACGATATCGCTTATAACCTTTAATTCGTTTTGAATGGTTCGATAGGGTGACCATGACTTAGTGTTTACAGAAAACTTTCCACCTATTGCATTACCTAGAAATTGTTTCTCAAGGATTCTAAATTAAATTAAAATGAAACGATAAGATACAAAAACATATGTTTATTTCTTTAAAAATCACATAAATCACAGATTGTTTACTTACACTAAAATATTAAATTTCTTTAAAAATCACATAAATCACAGATTATTTACTTACACCAAGATTTTTTTATATTTTGTTTAAAATTACTCTGTTTTTTTTTTAATATCCTAATCATCTGATAAACCATATGTTAAATTATGTATTGTCATAGGTTGTTCAGAACTTGAGTGCATTCCGGTTTTATTATCGTCGTAACAAATCATTCCGGAATTACTTACTAAGCAATGACACTTGTAATGACCAATAAGCCCTACAACCTGGGGAACATATTCCACAGCACCTATCAGTCTATATTTCTTTTGTTTTATTTCGATGTTGTGAGGTATTTCTTCGAGTATAATTTGGTCTGTGCCATTAAGATCGAATAAAATAATATCACTAAATTCGTACCTAAATCTCGTGGTATCGTTATTGCATTTGATACATTTTTTTAAATTGGAGTCATCGATAATGACGGCTTCTTCCAGTCCACCGATTCCGAATAAATTTATAATTTCCATATTGATGGATAAAAACACCATTGCTCTTTTTGAGTGGTTGGCGCATGTTTCGGTTAAACATTCTTTCGTTACATTGGCACTGTACAAATACTCTAAAAGTATATGTTCAAATATGAAAGCCATATTACTGTCGCATCTATAGGTATTGTTTTCGCTTTTGTAGTATTTAATAATGATTTCCTCTCGTAGTTTATAAGCACTATTTAAATTTAACGATTCTGCTAATATTTTTATAAATTCGCTGATTAATTTGCTTGTACATGTATTAAATATTTGTTGGATATGAACGTTTTGTTTGTACGCAAATGCTATCTCAAAGAAAACTGAATCAAACGCACACGTATTGATAAAGTTCAAACTTTTATTAATAGAATTGACAAAATTTCCATTTCTCAAAAACAATACTGAGATATTCTCTAGAAATAATTTCTAATACAATATGTGGAAGCTTTCTGTAAACAATAAATCATGGTCACCCTATCGAAATATTCAAAACGTATTAAAAGGTCTTAAATTATGAAAAAAAAATATTTTTTTGCTTATTATCGGTAGTTCTACTTATTCTTCAGTGTTTTTACAAAAAAGATCTACCTAATACTTAACTCCTTCGGTAAATAATCGCGACTTATTTCTAAACGATATCGTACTACAGCTCCTGAAATATAAACCTAGGATTTTTTTGTGTATTTTTATAGTGTTTGACAAATTCAAATCTATGTTTTACAAAAAACCTCAGACCTCTGCGATGCCTTTTCAGCGAGATATCGGCGATAACGTTTTATTCACCGTTTCGATGGCGCGGCCACGGGGTTTTAGTCTTACAGCTCCTAAAATATAAACCTAGGATTTTTTTCTGTATTTTTACTAGTTTTGACAAATTCAAATCTAAGTTTTACAAAAAACTTCAGACCTCTGCGATGCCTTTTCAGCGAGATATCGGCGATAACGTTTTATTCACCGTTTCGATGGCGCGGCCATGGGGTTTTAGTCTTACAGCTCCTAAAATATAAACCTTGGAATTTTTTCTATATTTTTACAAATTTTTTACAAATTCAATCTGTTATTTACCTAAGTTTCAGGTCTCTGCAACACTTAGTTTTAGAGATCTCCGTGGCCGCGCGGTTCTCCGCGTTTCGATGGCGCGGCCACGTTCAAACCCTTATAACTTTTTAACCATAACTTTGACAAATTTATGGTTTTGGGGAATCAACTTTTACAAACTTTTACATAATCTTGGCATAGTTTTTTTTTAAAAAAAACGCCGTGGCCGCGCGGTCGTTTTTACTGCCATTTCTCTTTTTTTTCTTGTTTCCCTGCTAAACATGAATAAGAATAAGAATAATTTATTTGCATAAAATACAGGTGTTACCAGTTGTTAAAACTGGTGGTTTAGGCACAAACCATATTTTGCCTTTCTAGGGCATGCAAATATAATTTCACATTATTAGATAATGCATATCTGAATTAATACAAATATTTCCACGAGCTAATTTAAAGTAAAATAATGATTAAATAAAAATAAAGGAAAAAAGAAGAGAAAAAAAGCCTTGACCCTTAATGCACATAAAACTATACATATATTTTAAAATTAAATCTTGTGTTGCAGAAATTCTTGTAAACTGTAAAAACAATTTTCTGTCAACCATTTACGCAATTTATTTCTATAATATTTAAATGGGTGTTCTCTTATATTTCTAGGTAATTTATTAAAGATAGAAATACACATATGAAACACATTGTTTTTAATCAATGTTGTATTGCAAAATGGTATCAAAATTTTTGTTGGATCTCTTGGCCTCTGCTTAGTGTAACTGTCATGTTGATCCTTCTCTAGATGATGACCAACTTAGTAGTGGAAGAAGGAGCGCTACTTCAAATAGAGAGTGTATCACTGCCCGTCGCCACATTCTCCAAGTTCCAGCCTTTATCTGAAGACTTTCTAGATATATCTAATCCTAAAGCAGGTATGTTTTGTTTAAAACTTTATACATTCTTAATTTATATAGTAATTGCAAACAAAAATATGAGTTTGGCCAGATTTTTTTCTTGATTTCAGCCTGCTTGCTTTTTTAAAATATTTTCCACCTATCTTCTCCATGGAATTAAAACCGATATGTAACAGTAGATTCCCACTGGCGAAACATTCAAATATAAAATGTTATTTGGTGAGATAAAAGATTCCAACTAAGGCACCAAACACATGTCTAGAGAATTGCGGCGATACCATCGCCGGGCCATGAAATTCAATAGACTCAAACTATAATTCGTGTAAAAAGAGGGGTATTTTTACACGAAGCCGAAAGGCACTTGTTACCCCCCCCTTAATAGCGCTATTTTGTTGTTCTGAACCATACCTGCGAACCTTCTAGATATTGAAGGTTCCAAGTTTTCAATAAGTTTCTTTTTTTTAATACGAGTTTTTAGGGTTCCGTAGACGAATGGCAAAAAACGGAATTCCCTTACAGATTCGCCAAGTACAGACTTGGCGAATCTAAAAGGGAATTCCCTTATGGATTCGCCAAGTCTGTCTGTCCGTGTATGTCACAGCCACTTTATTCCGAAACTGTTAGGACTACACAGTTGAAACTTAGTAGATAGATGTATTCTGTAAACCGCATTACGGTTTTTATACAAAATTAAAAAAATATATAAGATTAAAGGAGACCTCCTTTAATCTCCCCATACATGGAAATGAAACTAAAAAAATAAATTTTTAGTTCATCAAACCTATACGTGCGGGGTGTCTATAGATAAATCTTTAAAAATGACTGGTGGTTCCTAAAACCATTTTTTCTCAAAGTCAATCGTTTGAAAGATAGCTACTTCCAAAGTGGAAAAATGTGTGCCCCTCTAATTCTAAAGTAAGAAGAGGAAAATTCTGAAAAAAAAAAAATAGGATTATAGCACGTAAAAAAACTTACAACCAAAATTGGTTTGAATAAGATTTGATGTTTATTTTTTGAGTTATGGTACTTTTTCATCAAACTTTAGCAACAACTTTGTTTTTCATTAACATACTATGAAAAACAAATTTAGTTTTGTTAACAATACAAATGAATGAGCCTTCAAGATATTGTTATTATATTGTTTGGTGCTACGGACCCCTATGTGCGTGTGAGTACGACTTGCACTTGGCCATTTTTTTTAAGGTTATAACTACTTTAAATACCTCCATGACCACTGTACTATTCAATGCATCCAGCAACACAATGGTTTTTTAGATTGATTTCTACCGTACCGTGTTTTTACACCTTGTGTAAACAAATCTCGACACAGCGTTATCACGCGGCGATCATTTTTTTGCACGACGAGAGTACGAGACTATCGCCATGATTTTCTCGCCCGTTGAGTTGGCTCCAAAAAGAAGAGAGGGAGAAATAGAGAATGTAACATTTTATAGGAATATTTCGCCTCTGGCAATGCAGAGTAACGCTGATTCGGCATTATAGAAGTATCCGTCACATAGAAAGATGTATTTCTTCAATAACTACTCTTGTTTTAGTGTTAGAGAACTGTCTACGTAACTTCTCCTGCCTGACTAACGGAGACGTCATTGCTATCAAGTACAACTCTAAGGTCTATGAGCTCTGTGTGCTGGAGACCAAGCCAGGCAATGCTGTCATCATTATAGAGTGTGACATGAATGTAAGTTCAACACTATGCAGTGATTTTTTAGATATTAAAGGGCCAGGTACCTTAACCATTAAGAACCTATAAGAAATTTTGATCTGCACTCACAGATTTTGACAATAATGTGCAGCCAAAAAGGAAATGGGCTATTTTCCCGAGCAAGTTTGAGTACTAGTAAAGTCAGAAATCACAAAAAGACTTCGTGTTCGTCGTATGATGAAAGCCTCGAACTTCTTTATTGTGGGTAAACCGTGTAACAGAGGGACTCTTACATAACGGTTGCTCGGTGAAATACAGTAATGATAATTAAACTGTCACTTACGGGATATCTTCCCTGATTGTCTTTTATTTTGAGCTCCCGATATTTCGACGCAAGCGCCATGATCGCGGGTTGAAAGACAATCACGGAAGATGTCCCGTAAGTGACAGTTTATGTGAACGTGTAAACCGTGAAAGTTTAAAACAGTGAACAATAATGATGTAATGTTTTACCTCAACAGGTAGAATTTGCCCCGCCAGTGGGCTACAAAGAAGAAGAGCGTATACCGCGTGACGACAGTGGCGCCGTCACGGGCATGGATGAAGACCCGTCGAGCATGATGCCGGAACCCAGCGGCTTCATCGCTTTCAGCGGTGAAGGCAACCGGCTGGACGGGAAGAAGAAGAAGCTGGTCAGTGAGAGCGATTCAGAGCCGTCGGCGTCACAGTCTAGACAGGTGAGTAGATGGTCCTCTTTCTCTATTATATGGAACACAGCGGCTTCATCGCTTTCAGTGGAGAAACCGGCTGAGCGAAAGGAAACTGGTCAGTGAAAGCGATTCAGAGCCCTCGACGCCCCAGTTTAGACAGGTGGGTAGATGTACCTCTTTCTCTCACAGCGGGGTTTGTAAAGTCAGGTCGAAATAATGTATTTGAAAAGGTATTATGTGTCCAAACTTATTAAAAGAAAGAATTTGAAAACTGAAGGTCTGCTCCGCCGCCATCTTGTTTGTCGATACGATTTCCACAGAAAAAATCTCAAATGTTACTCAACAGCGCTATCATGTCACTTTCATTCGAGCGCCAAAATAATCATGCAGCACGCTAAAATGATTTTCTGGACATCTGGATAAATGACAGTTCATTCAGTTATTTTATCTCGTACATAAATCTTATTACGACGAAAATAAAGCTCACTGTATTGCAAAATCTGCGGTAAAATGTCAATGAAAGCACAGTGTATGTTTGCTTGGCCAGTATCTGCTCGTTTTTTTTTTTTAACAGATAAAATATAAGCTATTAGCAAAGTTAAATTGACTGCCTCGTTGGTCTAGTGGTCGCAATCCCGACTGCTAAGCATGAGGTTCCTGAGCTCGATTCCCGGTTCCGGCAAATTGTTATTTTGTTTTTCCATCAGGAATTTCTCAGTAGCAGCCACGGAGCCGGGATTTGTGCTCGGTTGATGGCAATATGCTCGCCACCTATTACATTGAACTGAAACATAACTGGTGAATGAAATGTGGGTGTACTATTAGGTACACCTCTGCCTAAACCTTCGGGGAATAAAGGCATGATATTATGTAGAACAAGCGAAATATAAGTACCAATTAAAAAGTGTCAGCTTAAGAAAAAAAAACATCTTTCGTCCATTATCTCACACCTCAAGACAAATCACTATCACTACATAGTATAAAACAAAGACGGTTCCCGCTGTCCGTCCCTATGTATAATTAGATCTTTAAAACTACGCAACGGATTTTGATGCGGTTTTTTTTAATAGATAGTGATTCAAGAGGAAGGTTTATATGTATAACATTGCACCCGTGCGAAGCCGGGCGGGTCGCTAGTAAAAAATAAATCACACTCCGATGTCGATTTAAATAGAGCCACTTGCAAAGCCTTCTGTAGACTGCACCGTCCACATAAATCCGCAGTGGAAAGAACTCCTTTTTAGTATATTTTAATTCAAGAAACATGCTGCTGGGGAGTTTGTTCCTCCACTTCTTCGCTCCAGCTTAAACATGAGGAAGCGATGAAGGGCGGTTGGGGACTTTGGGGTACGATCTCTGTGATTTTTGACATTCAAAAAGTGTTGATTCTATGCCTATATTGAATGTCTTTGACTCTTGAAAAAAATACTGCTTTAGGCAAAAAAAATGAGGAATAGCGAAAAATGCTTAAAGAAGTCTCGAGCCCGATTTTGATGAAGACTAAAACTGCATCATAATTTTTTTGAAAAATCAATATTCCTAGCGAGGAATCGAATCCATTGGAAAAAAACAATGTATTATTACACCATTCGATAGTGTCGCTAATAAGAATCAAATTCTGGGAAGTAAGTCATGAAGTGGAAAGTAGGTAATATGAAAAAAAAACTGATATTTCATAACACAAATCCAATTTTGATGCAATATTTCCACAGGTATTCCGTTCTTTCTCCGTTGCGTTTGATAGACACGATATAATAGTAATTAACGTTAGTCTATTTGATATGCAGTTACGAAAGAAAAAGTGAGGCGCTGACATGATTGCGTATATTAGCGTAGAATGTTCACTCACGCATTGCGAGTAGAAATGTGCCGTAAATCATACAGTTTAAAAGCTTTCCGAGTACTATAATAACTGGGACCTATCTCCTCGAATGAAAGCTGTATTTTATTCATTTCGAAACAAATAAAAAATGATTCCCAGAATCAACTTCTTCTTTACGGCCATGGCAGCTGGGGCTGTTTGTAAACATTGTGTGAAATTGTATGTGGAACAAGATGGCTGCGCACGGGCGGCATTACTTCCGAGTATTTCCACTTGCGAAAAGAAGCTTGCAGCACTGTGTCAGAGCTTAAGGTGGATGCGCAAGGGTAGCCCGCGAAATTTAAATTTTCTTACGTTTATTGCAATTTGCAGGTCAGTGTCAAGTTGTATGTTGATGAAAATATGAATCGCGCCAGTAACACGTATGGAGTTACAGAATTATGATCATTCAAATCATCAATACAACCCTCCAAGTTCATATAATCTCAAAAAATGACTTTTTCATGAAATAGCTATTGAATGTGATTATATGAACTTGGAGAGCTGTATTGATGATTTGAATGATTATAATTCTGTAACTCCATACGTGTTACTGGCGCGATTCATATTTTCATCAACATACAACCTGACACTGACCTGCAAATTGCAATAAACGTAAGAAAATTTAAATTTCGCGGGCTACCCTTGCGCATCCACCTTAAACAAATTCCATGCCTAGCTGAGTTCGAACGAAACTAAAGAATGATTTTCACCAAACGGCGCGCATCGCATCGGATCGGAACGGATTTTACAATCTTTAAACGATATTAAATCGTGCGTACAGTATTTAAAGTCTATACATATTACCAAGCCGCGCACAGCAGCTTAACCGCGTATGTCCTCCGCGACACGCGGTCGTAGCCGAAATTATGCTGCAATGCGCGATCAGCTCCGTTTACCTATCGTCGTATCCTTTCGGGTATCGTCGCGTGCGCTCAAACCCGTGGCCGGGCGGAATAAAACGATTTGACTAGGCGCAGAAATGGATACATTCGCAAATGACGGTGCCGGACACGATCGGCTGTCGCAGCATCCTTTCCGATCCGATGCGTTGTGAGCCGTTTGATGGAAATCATCCTTAAGATACCTATAATATTAAGCATAGCCATAATAGCAAATTGACTTAATTTTATCAATATTCATAACAATTTTGATCATCACTTCTTACATCATTTAATTCACTCGTTTTTTCTAGCCCTACGTCCGAGGCATCCCAGACTACGACTACGTGATAGGAACTCTGAAGTTCATCAGGAACTCTCGACCGCCCAGCGCCAAGGAGGACACACCTTTGGAACCTTTCACCGCTTTCAAGGGCGAGGGATTCACGCTAAGAACTAACAAACCCAAGAACTGAGTTTAGTACATAAATGTTAGATTTTTTACTCTTAATGTTGCCTGTAGATGGAGCAGTTTGATTTTGTGGTATGGCAACTTTTTAATGTTTTTGTTTTTGATACCGGTTGGCCTGCTTGCACCACAACACACTAAACGTGTTTAACGCAAACATGTTTAAAACAACGTTCAGTCTTTGTCATCTTCAAACGATTAAGAGAACTAGAACGATGATTTGAATTTGCTTATCGTTAAACGCGTGTAGTGAGATGTAGGTAATGCGAGCGGGCCTTAGTATTTACTTGTGGCCAAAATGAGAGAGTTATCCTTGGTTTCTTAAGCCTCATCAGTAGGTATCTAATAGAAATCTCATTTAAGATATTTTCATGGCTGTTTTAAATAAGAACGTTAATCAAATCTGTGTGCATGAGATTTGACATAGGTGCTGGCTGTAAGACATCTCTTGATCGATGTTCAACATGTAACGAATCTTTTTCATAGTTTGTGCGATACGAGTCAAGAAAAAAAAAACAAAAAAAAAAATGTGAGAAGACCGCATCCAGCCCCTCCCTCTCTACAGGGTCTCTAGCTATGTATGTTCGCGACTACTTCGCCTAGCCTAATATCGTCAACAAAACATAATTTCATTTAACGAAATAGTTCAAAGTTTCTATCAATACAATTTACGTGACGAGTCATTTCTCCGAGCTTGACTCTCTGTTATCAAAATCAAAACAAGATATGTTATCACTGCTTCATCTACAGAACAACGAAAAAAAAAGATACCTAGAACGTTTTATATCATTGTGATTGAGCATTGAAGCTTGAATCTGCTGCAGCTGCTCGAATATAAAACACTGGCCGTAAATATGGACATCAAATTTTAGAAAACCATTCAAAAGTTCGACGTAGAGCATCGTTTGTCTCTGGCACTCATACTTGTAGGATTGTCTCTTTTTTATAGCCCGATGTTTTGTATTTACGCCCGGATGCTTTACCGTATTGCAGTTTGTTACCAATATTAATGCATTTCCGTTATGAATATAAATAGTTTAATGTAACAGCGGAAACCTGCCTTCGAAGTTATTTCAGTGCAAACTGCAAAGGACGCGTTCCGTGTCAAAAATACTGCAAACACGGAAAACTTTTACAAAATGGCTGACGATCATCAAACCCAGCGCTGTCGAGGTTCAGAATAGACTGCCTATCGTTCTAGCTAGCCAACCACTTGGTTAAGCACGACCGTTCAAGATAATCTAACAACTAGCAGACGCGATAGACGTTGTCTCGTCTCAATCGACTACAGCGCCATCTACTATGTCTGACTTCAAAATTGGTCAAGCTGTTTGGTGAGAAGAAAAAAAAACACCCACTCCGGAATTTGATATTTAAAAGTCCGAAGATTTAAGCAGACGTCAATACTTGCGCTAGACTTTAGACAAACCACAAATCAAAACCGAGTGTTATCTTACGCCATACCAGTGAAGCAGGGGTGTAACCTGCCTACAAATATCACAACTTTGCCTTATGAATTATGATGCATTCAGGCCAAACGCATGCTAGACTACACTATGCAGTTTCTTATATCACAGCCTACTAATATCTAATCTGTGATCACAGCTGTGAAGACTGTTATGCCATATGAATAAGACAAGGTGAAACAAAGTGTACTAATTAAATCGGAGGTCTTTATGTAATCATATTAAATGAGCACTCAAAAGTACACTATCTTGTTATACAATTATTGAGGATTTTTATATTACAGACATTTATACAATGAAAGATGAAAATTTAAAAATCACCTTTGTAATAATAAGTGCATTCAAATCTGCAATTAAATTATTCCAATTTTGAATATCAAGCTGTAGCTTTCATGAAATGCTTTTTGTTTTCGAACAGTACTTAGTTACAACAGCGCTTATATTAAGAAATATTGACATTTATGTTCTTACACTCATAAAGGCTCTGGTTTTTTTATGATTGGGGGGTTGTCCATAAACCAGGGTAAAAAACGTAGACGGGAAGGGGGGGAGGCAAGACTTGGTTTATGGCCAACACTTTTCCAGTGACGTAAGTGTTTCACCAGTTTATATTAATTTGCAATACTGTGATTGCCAAAGCATGCTTGTGTATAAACTGGTAAGCAACTTCTGTGATCCATTGAAATTGTCATGTCATATAAATGTTGTCAGTAATTGTGCACCCCTCATTTTTACATTAAAATAAAGGGGGAAATTGAATCAGGAGTCTGTTCTTCGTATCAGTATGTTTGCTTTAAAGTGGAAACGCAAGGGTAGCCCGCGAAATTTAAATTTTCTCAAGTTTATAGCAATTTGCAGGTCAGTGTCAGGTTGTATGTTGATGAAAATATTAATCGCGCCAGTAACAAATATGGAGTTACAGATTTATAATCATTCAAATCATCAATACAGCCCTCCAAGTTCATATAAATTTCATGAAAAAGTCACTCTTTGGGATTATATGAACTTGGAGGGTGATATTGATGATTTGAATGATTATAATTCTGTAACTCCATACGTGTTTCTGGCGCGATTCATATTTTTGTCAATATACAACCTGACACTGACCTGCAAATTGCGATAAACGTAAGAAAATATAAATTTCGCGGGCTACTCTTGCGCATCCACCTTAAGTACAGTTACAAGCTATCATCCTGTGTAAGAGTTGATAATTTCTGTATTGTAATAAAACCCCCAAAACATAGTTTGCTCAATGTTGGTTATGGATGAGCTTTTATGCTCCTATGTCCTGCTCTATGCTTTATTCCATTTTCAAATTTGAGTATTCTTTTACAGTTAGATTAGCGGACTGTAAATTAATATGTATTATTGTTTCATGTAAAATTATCTGTTATGGCAAGAAATATAAGTAATTGATATTATTTAAATAAACATCTTACAAAACCCACTGCCTTGTTTCATTTACATTTTATTGTAATTTAAATAAAGACAAAGTTATTAAAAATAGTTTATTAAAATGTATAATACAATCAATCATTTACAAGTCAAAAAGAAATGTTTTAAATGCCTTTAAGTTTTTGGAATTCTTTTTTTAAATTATACTCTATCCTAAAATTTAAAATGAATGTTTACAATATTAAGTTATCATAATTCTCATATCTTACTTAATTAACACAATACTGCTTATAAATTAAAAAAAAAAACAATCCCATAAAGACGCAGTAGTAAAAGCATCAGGCAGGTATTTAAAATATTGGGTATTTGTTCATGATTATACAGGTTTGCTTTTTCAAACCTAACTAATAAGCAGGCAACACCTTTAAAATACAGGATAAAGTTGATGGTACACGTAAGTTAGGACTCTTAATAGGGACTGTATTAATTTATATCTACAAAGTACATATAACAGTCATGAGGAAAATTACACTAAATTCACCATTAGTATAGCACTAAATAATATTACTTTATGCTTCTATTAGTCACACTCATGCGTGTAGATTTTAAATCTAAAATCTCTTCAAGAACTCTTCTGAACAGATCCTAGCGCGCGCGTTCACGGCCAGTTTCATTTCGCTAATTTCCTTATCAATTTCCTCCATGAAGTATATCACGAAATCGACCAGTTTATGTTTAAACATTTGCTCCGTGTGGAAATTTGTTATTAAGAAACTGATATGATATCCGTCCACCGGTTTCCGCCTCAATACGATAAAGTTCTCCGCTCTCATCATCATGAACCGCATAAACTTTTTGCATAGAATCTTTTCGATCTCGTCTGCTTGTTTGATCATAATGCTCACTCTAATAGAGTTGATTGATGATTCGATCAACACTTTCTCGTTCGCATTACGAGAAATTACCACTGGATTTAGTAGGAGCTCTTTGCTTGTTCTAACCTCGACCTCCGGTTTGTTGTATCGCTCCACTACTTGCGAAGAAAAATGCTCTAAACACATCGCCGCAGTTAGCGTATGGCGCACCGCTGTTAAATAAGGCTTTAAAGTTGCCGACATTATATCGTAATTTAATAAAATTTAGAATATCCGTACCACACCTAAAGCGTTTGACACTTTATTGACAGTTTTTTGACACATGAATTTGATTACTCATACAAAATAATCGCGAACGCACACATCACAAAAAAGGTGCGTCACATTCAAGAGTGAAGAAAATAATGTTGCCAGAATGAGAATTCCTGTATTTAGAACTTCTAATGCCTCAGCCACAATTTATGCTCCTCGCTCTGCACTTCGCGCTGTTAGTCTGTGCGCTGCCGCGAATATTGCCCTAGTAGCCACACACTTCCCTACTCGCGACATTCACCGTGGTACTTCCCACTCCAGTATTCAACTCGCTAACAATTCGATAAAGTTTAATAATTTTTCATGCGACCATTCATTAGAGAGTGTCGGCGCAAGCGTCGACATCATGTGATCATGTTGTAAATTAGAACACGTGCTAATGACACGAGTGTTCGATGCCAACTGCGTTCAAGAGTGTGTGGCCGGTTGCATAGGTTGCACTCGCTCATATTGCCGCTCCTTTGACTCGTACGAGTGTCATGACGAATAACGCAGCCAGACTACACCTCTGCCTACTTACCTCGCTATTTCTCTTGCCACTCGTCGGGGGTGTGGCTGCGGTTTATGACCCTACAAGACTACAGCCGATGAAGAGTAGCTATTGTACTATTCCTGATTTTCTTATATAGTTTCAAGAGCTTACTGCTCTGCAACAAAAATAGATAAAGGACTAAAATTATTGTTACTCTACTAGCTCATCATTTGGAGTTTCAAAGAAGTTACCCTCAGCAGCCTTGGATCGATTTGAGTTTGACTTGCAAAGACGTAATAAATGGGCACACAGTAAAACAGATAACCAGACAGTGGTTAACAAGAAGCAAAACTCAGAAGCATTGATATTAGTTTGCAAATTAAACTGTGTTGGAACAAAAACGTGGTGATAAGTTTTTAGACCTCAAGTATTTGTTGTAAGACGGCCAGTAGAACGCTCCTATTAGTTTACATAATTGATAACGGAAATTAAAAATACTGTGATCTTGAGTTTTTCCTGTAAGAATAAATTATGATTTTCCAAGGTTTTCACCAACCATAAACCCGGATAACAATATTTTCCTTTGTCATATTTTTTTTAAACTGGCAATTGAAAACAATGATGGCGACCGATTGTAAAGTGATGGAAGTGTAACGTTAACGGCATGAGTTTTATTAATATTTCCGTAGTTAAAGTTGTACTAAATACATTTTTAACTTTAATAGTGAACATATGACCAATTAGGTGTAATAGTTATAACTATCTGAAACCATGGCGCGAGAGTTTGACCACCTTTTCAAACTGCTGATTATCGGTGACAGTGGTGAGTGGGCGAGGCCTGTGGTGTTATAACTTCACAACCGATATTCGGGTCTGTGCAGCTTAGTCAACGGTGTAATGTTGATATGTTTTAGGTGTGGGTAAAAGCTGTCTTCTCCTGCGATTCGCCGACAACACATTCTCCGGTAGTTACATTACTACCATAGGAGTCGATTTCAAAATAAGGACTTTAGAAATAAACGGTGAGCGAGTGAAGCTTCAGATATGGGACACGGCAGGCCAGGAGAGGTTCAGGACGATTACTAGCACGTACTACAGAGGCACGCACGGCGTCATCGTGGTATACGATGTCACGAATGGGGAGTCCTTCGCCAATGTCAAGAGATGGCTGCACGAGATCGAACAGAATTGTGATGTTGTTAATAAAGTCTTAGGTGAGTGGAAACTTTCCTTAAAACATGTCTTAAAACCAGCAAAATCCATTAACTTCCTTGTTAATTGTACTTTTACAACCATTATGTCTTGGAAGTTAGATAGACAAGTAATGAAGGTCTAATGACGTTAATTTTCAAATAATGATGTGTAGCAATTGATGAAACGGACACATTATTGTTGTTTCTCGACTATACCACACTTGCGTTATAAGCTGACCAAATGTTTAACAATGGTTAAAAGATACCTCTGTCACACTTTAATTATTGTGGCCAGACAGTCCATTTCTTTTTTAAGTAATCATTACATAATAACAGCTTTCTAAAGGCTCTATAGAGCTATAAAAAAGCATGTTTCTAATTCAATCTTGTTCATCCGACATATTTTTAAATCTATTGCTCAGTCATTATATTGTAGTTACTTTACATTTTTTGTTGACATTAATTTAATCAGCCAATATGATTCATATGGGTTTTTTGTTTTTTTTTTTATAGTCATAATATTATGAATGGTATGCCTACAAAACTACAAATTTATCTTTCGTCTTATTTTATTGTTTCTAAAACACATCTTTATATCTTTACATGATTAAGAATTTTAGTTGGAGTGTACTATATTTCATACCAATTTAATTTACTAAGCCAAAATCAATAAAGACGTTTTGCAAACAGTAAAAGTAACAACTATTCATTTACTGTATAATAAACAGCAAAAATCAAATAAATAACCCAAATTAACAAATGAGAACAAAGGTTGTTCCATCCCTATTACTTTGTGATGCTATTTTAAGTTCACAGTCAGAGCTTGTATCTCGGCATCAGTGACTAATCTATTATGATCCCACTGTAATTTTAAGATCACTAGTAACACCTAGAGTCACCCAGTACTACCGGAGTATTGATATAATTAAAAAAGGAAGTTCTTTACTTCCTGTATGTATGTGTTTGTTATCTCATAAAATACTGTATCAATTTCGAAGGTTATGTATCTACATACATAAAGAGCCTTTTTAATTTAAATGATTGACACCCACTATTCATTTATAAGTTGTAGTTTTGTGATTTTATGATTGCACTTTTCAGTTCGACCCTTTAATTTAACAGAAAATTAGTAAAAATCCTTGGTTTTTTTTAGAAATTAGATTGTATTTTCCCGGTTTTCAGATATACATGGTGGAAGGTAACCCAGCCCACTTATAGTTACCACATATTCGGTACATCATCAGTCGGTAATCATAGAAATTTTTCATTGGTAATTTAAAAAAAAACAACTGTTCTATATATTTTGACCGTGTAGGTATCTCTTTGTTGTAGGAAGCGACAATTTTTTTTAAAATTATTAATGAAAAATTTCAATGTGCCCCCACATTGAAATTTTAAGTTTAGTTCAGCATGATGTACTGAATATGTGGTAACCATTTGTATGTCACTGTCATTTCCACCTTGTATAAGCACGTATCAATGTATTTCATATCTGAGCTTTTACTTACTTTTTTAACTCTGCCTCAGGAACTTATGCTTTGTAAACATTATAAACAACTATTTTTATTATGTTTCCAGTTGGTAACAAGAATGATTGTCCATCAAGAAAAGTAGTAGTGACAGAAGACGCACAGAGATTTGCCAATCAGATGAACATACCACTGTTTGAGACAAGCGCAAAGGAGAACATTAATGTAGAGGAAATGTTTCTCACTATAACGAAAATGGTAATTATAACATCACCATATTTTTATCTTTAACTACATTTAGACTGTGACTCTGCTCGCGTGGTGGTCGGTAATTCGGATAAAAAGAATCCTAAATCCTAACAGAGGTCATTGTCGATCAAATTGATTTCGATTCAATTTGCAAAAAGGCATGACAATGACAAATCAATTTCCTTCTTCTCCTGTAAATTAGTTAAGATACTAAATTGAACCTATACCAGCTTAAATCTATGTCCTAATTGGTAATTTAGACGAGGATAAATAAAGCAATTATAAAAGCCAGTAGAATGTTTGTAGACACCGGGAAGTTGTGGTCAAGAATTAAAGTGAAGTTGACCTTTGAAGCACACTACAGTAATTTCCTACTATTACAGCTATGAAAGGAGACATGGGTAAAGCCGCTTACAGATACGTACTGCAAGGCATGATTCGCAATAAATAAAGATATCAGTAATAAAAGTTCAGCGAGCACCCTGTCCACAGAGCCTTCAGCTTAGTAGCTTCAGCGGGACATGCCTTAGTGTATGCTTCCATTTTGGAACGCGGCGTTACAAATGATTTTAAATTATATATATGCATTATGATCAGTTGAAACGGAGGATCACGTGGCTATACATAGAATAACAGCCTCCTGGGGTCGATCTTAACGATTAAGCCGTGCTGGCCTAGGTGGGTGCGTGGATGGATGACCACTCATTACATGCCGAGTTTCCTCCGTTCCTAGGAAAGCACATTAAGCCATTGATTACAACTGTGATTTGTAGATCCTTGACAGTTGTTACAGGTCAGAGGCCCTAAATTCTGTCAACCAATCTGACCAAGGTGTATCGTATTATCTAGTACTGACTGGGTTGTGAAGGTCAGTTAGGCAGTCTCTCCGTGTAAAATACTGATATTCAGCTGCATCCAGTTAAAGTGGAAGCTGACCCCAATATAGTTGGAAATGGCTAGGCAGATGATGATGATCTATTGAAACCCAGGTGTAGGCACAATAAGCCTGTTCTGTGTGACGCCTTAGAGACCTTTCAAACTCAAACTCAAACTCAAACTCAAATTCTTTATTGCATTCATGTGTACATTTAGTTGTTACATAATAAGTAAGTTCCAACATGAAACCCGGTTAGGGCACGGCAACATAATAAATTGGACAAAACAAGCATCCA
This sequence comes from Eugnorisma glareosa, assembly GCA_947578425.1. Classification (NCBI taxonomy): domain Eukaryota; kingdom Metazoa; phylum Arthropoda; class Insecta; order Lepidoptera; family Noctuidae; genus Eugnorisma; species Eugnorisma glareosa. Next base: position 15,164,524 of record OX387974.1, on the reverse strand, counting down.
GTGAGTAGGTATACTGGATCGCAAGTTTGTTATACAAATACAATCATTATCGATATTATTAGGCTATTATTAGGTATTGGGTTTAAGATTATTTTATTTACGTGTATTCAATATTCTATTTTATTAATTTGTATTTGTTTCATTAATTTGTATTAATTATTATATTTTATTGATGTATATTATTTATTATATTTAGGTATATTTTGTTAATTTGTGTAAGTATTATTTCAATGACTATATATAAATTTCTATCTATCTTAGTTACTCTTTTTTATTTTATTTTTTTGTTCTAAGTATTCTGCGACCGAGTAAAAGCATTTTTGCGTTAGATAATCTTTTAATTTTCTGTTAAATTTATTGAAGTTGGGTTCTTCTTTAATTTGTTCCGGTAATTTATTGAAGATTTTGACTGCCATGTAGTATGGGCTATGGTAAAGCATTTTGATCCGAGAGGGTGGAAGATATAATCTATTTTTATGACGTGTGTTTACGTTATGGAGGTCTTTTGTTTTAGGGAAAATGTTATTATTTTTAAATACAAATATGCAAAGATCATGTATATATAAAGAAGGTAAAGTTAGGAGTTTTAATTTAACAAAATATGGCTTACAGCTTTCGGTATTGTCAATATGAGCCAGTATTCTAACACATTTTTTTTGGATAATAAATACTTCGCTTGCATTTACGCTGTTGCCCCATAACATCACTCCATATCTTAGCCACGAGTTTGCGTATGCGTAGTATGCTGATAGTGCCGTTTCTGTATTTGTGCTGTGCTTAAGTTGGAACAAGGCGTAGGTAAATTTAGATAATTTAGATTTCACTGTTTCTATGTGCTTTTTCCAATTGAGATGTGTGTCTATGTTTATACCGAGTAAGTTAAATGTAGTTACTAATTCTATAGGGGTGTCATTAAAAATTACATTATTACTTAGGGGGGAGGCTTTGTACGAACGAAATTGTATCATTTTGGTTTTGTTACAGTTAATTTCTAAATTGTGATCTTGTAGCCAAAGTGTTACCGTCTGGAGAGTATTTTGTAAGATTGCATTTGGGTCAGAATTTTTATCACATTTCACAAGTATGGAGATATCATCGGCGAACAGTACTGGTAATGTAGTTTGTTTATTAAGTATTTTTGGGAGGTCATTGATATATATTAGGAATAATATGCAGCCCAGAACGCTGCCTTGGGGGATGGAGCATGTGAGGTTTCTCATCTGGGACCACACTGTTATTGTCTCCCTATCTTTAATATTGTGGTGTTCAACCTGGACTATTTGTTTTCTATTGTTTAAATATGATTTGAACCAATTGTAAGCCGGGCCACGTATACCAGAACCGTAAAGTTTTGTTAGTAATATAGTATACGATACTTTATCATAGGCTTTTGACATATCGAGTAGTAGGCCTAATGCATACCTTTTATCATTTATTTGTTGGAGAGCTGTTTGGACATATTTGTAAACTGCACATGTTGTCGATCTTGTCTTCCTAAAACCATTTTGACAGTCATCAAGAATATTGTATTTTTCTAAGAAAAAGTTTAGTCTGTTACACATAGCCTTTTCAAAAATCTTTGAAAAGGTCGGCAACAACGCTATGGGTCTATAATTACTAGGGGTGTGGATATCGTCTTTTTTATGTATCGGTTTTACTAGTGAAATTTTTAGCAAGTCAGGAAATTCTCCAAATTCAAAGCTCTGGTTTATTAAGAATGTGAGTGGCGCTGACAATTCTTCTGCACATTGTTTTACTAGAATAAGGGGTATGTCGTCTATTCCGCAGCTATGCTTATTTTTTGTTTGTTTAATTATATTAAATATTTCTTTTTGATTTACTGGACGAAGGTACATTGATGTAGTTGGTGGATTCATTACTGGACGTCCGGTTTTTAAGGAATTATTTGTATTTGTATCTGTTATTGTTTCACCTACTGTAGCAAAAAAGTCGTTAAATATGTTTCCCCTGCTGTGGTATAGTTAGGGCTCTTTTTCGGAGAGGCGACGCATGCAGCGGCCCGTTATCACACGCGCAAACATAAATATGGCATCGTACGATTTTGTTTACGAAGATTGTTTCGGACAAGTTGCGTTGCATGAGTGCCCGCCACCGCCGCCGCTTCGATCGTGGCGGATACTGTAGCTTGTAAGTTTTTATCTTCCTATAAAGCTCACATGTCGTGCGCAAGTAACGCTGCATTTCAAGCAAACGTGCGTAAAATGCTTTTCAAAACACGCTCTCAAACATCGCCATAAGTTTGAATTTACTGCGGACCGCGCCGCGTCTCCGTAAGTGAGCCCTAATAGGGTGGTATTATTGTTATCATAAATTATGTTTCTCACTGTATGTCACTAAAAACCAGTGAGAATCTATCACATATACTTACGAATTTAATATAATCCCTTCGACTTATTATTAATGACTCACGGTTGAAGGACTGTACTGCTTCATTTACTGTTTATCCAATTTAGGTAAAGAAATAGTCTAATTGGTGATTATTTCGATTTTTATTTCTTGAACCTCGTGGCCTTGTAAACTATGAAAAAAATATTTATCCTGCATTCCAAACTTAGTTTTCAAACAAGTAAACAAACAAGGTTTCCTGGAATAAAATAACTTAAATTCCCACAAATAAAGTTCAATTTGAGCTACATAAAATTTGTGACTTTTCGACAGGCCTAGTCTTTTTGAAATCAAATTAATTTAATCTAGAACCTTAGTTTTGACCCTTATTATCTATTGTAATGTTATAATGAGGTAAAAATTGTTTGTATGTAGATAGGGGGTAATCTTCGGAACTACTGATCCGATTCCGAAAATTCTTTCACTAACGGGAAGCTACATTAGCCCCGAGTGGTATAGGCTACATTTACAACGCTCCCGTGAGTACCTTCCTTACATAGGGCTTGTACATAAAACTGCGATGCGACACGATGCGAATTCGCAACGCAAAAAGTTATGATTAACAACTATGTATTAAAGTTATGATTTTTGCGATGCGTCGTCGCATCGCAGTTTTATGTACAAGCCCTTAATTGGAGCGAAGCCGCGAGCAAAATCTAGTGTTGTTATAAACACAAAAAATACTAATAAAACCTTTCCAAACTTCCAGGTCCTAAGATCAAAGCTCGAGATGAAGGAGAGGCAAAATGTAACAAAAGACACCGTACACCTAAAGAATAATATCAAGACCAAACACAACAAAAAATGTTGCTAGTGGTATATGCACGGGCAAGTGCCACGGACAATGTTCTCAATGCTCAAATATGGAGAGATTCATACGACCTAGCAGGTTAAACACACCATTTAGGGCATTTCTAGGACAAGTTTTTTATATGTAACTGGTGATTTTATTGCTACACTATTTGATATGAATATGAACTGAATGAGGAGGGCTGCAGACAATAGACAAACCGGAATTGTCACACTGTCAAGAGGCAGCAGAGAAAAAACAGTTCTAGTTTCAGCTTTCAGAGGCTGCTTTAGGTTATTCATAAACACTGTATTTAAATGTTAAATCAAACAGGAATAAGTCAGTCTTTAGGGATACATTCAAAAAGGTTTCCCTAAAGCATCTTTGTCTGTGGTCCCCTTTCCATTAAAACAATGCACTTATTTATTTTTCTCTTACTAATTATAGCTGGTGCTAATTTAACATTGATATTACTTCAGTTTAACATAGATAAATCTGTAATTAAAATACTTCTGAGAAACATGCATTTTGTTTGTTGTTATGAGTACATATCTTTGTATGCAATGTTATTTGAATAAGTAGATCATTGCCAAATTTCTGAATAGGTATATCTAACTCAGCACTAACAGAAGCAGAATGAAGCAATTTGTATTTTTAACTCAAAACTGACCAAAATATGAATAGGTAATTATGTAGTCTACCCATATAATTGATAATTTTTAAGCAACTTGCTAGGTTGAACAATCTCAAGAGCATGTACATACTATGGATTTATTTACTACAAAAATTATTAGAATATAACGAATGCCTAGTTAATGAATGAGTGTAATCTAATTATCAAAATTTATGTGATGGTTCGACGAATGTTAGCTTAAGGAAGTATACCATTAATGTTATTTTTTATTAAATGATAATCATTGAATAGTTACGAACGTTTAGTGGGTCATTGAACGGTTTTAACGGCCGTGATTCACGCATTGAAGAAGCTGTCATGAAAGTTGGGAACTCCTGGAAGAGACTGCACGCGGCAAAGGTATTAAATATAACTTTTTTTTGTTGTAGTTTTGTAGCTAGATGTGCAGTGTCTATGGCATTGCGTGATTCCATTTCTAAGGCCCTATGTGGCCAATTGTTTGGCGTTGTTATTGAATACTCACGCGTCAAAGTTACAAGAAACAAATGATAGTGGCAACATTTGTAAGGGGATATCCAACAATATCACAAGACATTAACCAACTAACCTATGTTGGTAGAACGGGATTGCAGAAATAGCGAATGAACATTTGTAGCTAGATTGAAGAATTCGATCTCGAGATATTGGCAGCCTACAAAATGGCCCAACAACACATGATATTTGAAAACACAAAAGTATTATTTCTTATGAAAGATTGCCGGCACCTTGCAAGTGCATATTCTGATGAAGCTGACCAACCTTTAACATAATATACGTTGAATCCAGTGTATTTTTCAGTGAGATATTTATATTATTTTTATTTTGGTATTGGCATAGCGTTAGCAGTATTCTGTATTGAAAATCTAAATTGATTTATTTTGCTCTAGGAGTATTTACTATTAAAATGGATAATTAGATTGGCGTAACATGTAAATTAATTTAGATAGATTTTTGCAACCAACGCGCACTGATCTGCCAGGCAAATTGTTGTTCTATCATAATGAGCCAATTTATAACAGGCCAGAAAGTGAGATTTTTCTAGAAACATAGGTACGTTACTGGCGAATGAGCAATTAAAACAATCAAAACTTATACAATCGCCTAAGGGATATATGCCGTGATTGTTGATTGTTATGAACTCCCGATATTTTGACGCTGTTGCAAGCGCTATAATCACAGAAGATATCCCGTAAGTGACAGTACCTATAAGTTATTTGACCGTCAAACAGTGTTTCAATTATAACAATGCATCATAGGTGATAGGTCCATTCTAAATTTCTAACAACTTTAGCATCAGTTGGATAACTATCTGTATTAATTATTCCAAGTTTTGCTTTGTACAATTTGTGTTCATTTATAATATTTGGCTTACAATACAGTTGAATAACTATAGCTAAACCCCGGGCCTCGTGGAAGTCGCGGTCATAAAACGTGCAAGTGGGATGGAGTATTTAGTACGGGATTTCTACCCACTGAGAGACATGCCATCTCGCTCCCACGTTTTATGACCGCGGCTGCCATGGACGGTGGCGTTTACTATATTAAGTTGTCCCTAAACTGTCTATACATATCAGAATGTTAGATGTTACAGCTAGGGAATGGGTTGGTTTCAACTTCATAAGTTACAATAATATCATTTGAAGTTTAGTACACATTGTGTAAGTGACAATAGTAGAGCCTAAACACAGGAACAATATTCAAAGTCCAATATTAAGTAGAAAAACAAATTATAAGTTCAAAAAATGTCTTTTACAACATAAGGGTGCGTTCACAAGTGCAGAATGTGTTTAATTATGTGTGAATACCCTTGTAGGTCCAGATTTCTGTTGTATTTCCAATGTTAAAGACTTAGTATGAAGTATTTTTGCAATGGCGTGACCTAGTTTATGGATTCCTTCCAGTAACTACAGTTTTGCATAAATTATAGTACTAATTATGTTGGTCTGATATTAGAAAATCAAATCATTTGAATGGCAGATAGCAAATAATGATTGTGTTCTTGATTTGTGCATGAAGATGCTTTAATCTTTGTTTCTCTCTTATTTGTTTCGAATAAACAAACAATATGAATGTATCATAGAACCATTTATTTTTAATATACGCTGAAAATGTACCGCTTACTAAAAATGCGTCGGATTGTGTCTGTATTTTTAAAATAAACAATAAGTAATGTCTTCCCCGTATTTTATATCAAGTCCTGTGTTATAATCTCGTTTTCCTTATGAACACTGTTTTCGACACATTTTTATAAGCCTATGTATCGCAAAACATAGTTTTAGCTTTGGACTGAACTTATTTTACTGCAATCTAATATCTTATGGCATTTTTTACTTTAAGATTATACAGTATAAAACACCTCTCGTTTGTGCGTTTTTTAATATTCTTATGTTATATTTGTGGCTGTATAGTAAAAGTAGCTTAATCCACAATTTAACGGCGCATTTCCCAGTTGGGAACTGCAGTTGCAGTCAGAAAATAACACAAAATTCTCAAATTGTCTAAAAGTTAAGACATCGAATAAAAATACTGTGTATGTAGGTTAGGCTACTTTTGACGGAAAAGTTGCGAGTCTGGCTGGATTTTACCGGTTTGATCTATATTATCGATCGACAAAATCAAACAAGTCTGTAGTACCCTTTAGTCTGGATCTGTCTGGACTACTAAAAACAATGTGGTGTGGAAAACCAAAATAAAACTGTTTGCTAACGATCATTCCGTACACAAGGTTTGTACAACCATTTATGGCGGTTTTATGAAATCATGCGTGATTTGTAACACGCCATTACTCATTTATTATTTATGGAAAGTATTGTTCATGAGTCATCATTTTGTTTTAATACATAGTTGTAAATATATCCCCTATTTTCATCATAATAATTAAGTGTTTTATTGTCCTCAAAATAATTTACATTTTGGTAAAGTCAAATGCGCGAAACGGGAAGGAAGTTGCTGAATATTGACGAGACAGCTATGGGTGGCCCTGTCAAGCTGGCGGTGACAATAATCGTAAGAGCCGGTTTCCACCTAAGATAAAGTGACCGGGAAAAGACCTACCTACATTGGTTGAAAACTTGAAATCCACATCGTGTCTCACCTCTCTTCAGTGATTGTTTGAATCTTGCTCGTGTCCGCACCGCTCCGCTCGTCCTTGGTGGAAACCGGGCCTTATTATTTAGACACCGCTCGCGGGGGCTATCGCCAGCTTCGCATCCATCGCAACCGTCTCAGACGTGGCTAATTTGTAGAGCTACAAACGCTGGAACAAAGGGATCTATCAACGGAAACTGCAATCAATAGGTCAGATTAGATTAATGTTCAGGAATGTTCGATTCTGGAATGGGTTCTTAGGCCCGTATTACAGAACGTCACTCAAGTCTTACTTAAAACGATTCAAGCCATTTGATTGGTTGAAACTAGTTTTAAGTAATGCTCGGTCTTGAGTGACGTTTTTCAATACGGGACTTAGAAACTTTTTTTTTTTTCTAGTAGCCGTTGATGTCGGGCATTACAGTCCCACAAACAAAAGCAACTCCCAGGTCAAAGAAGAGTAGGTGCCATTCTTCTTCGTGTCTCTGGCACCACATTATCAGGATGTAGGAAGCCGTCAACCAAGCATTCTGTACATCAAATTATGTAACTTTACGCAAAAATTATTGCTGGGAAACCACTTTTTTTTTTGGTGTGAAAATCATGTTATTATGGTAGGACTCAATGTAACGCACTCGAAAACATTGTGCTGATGGATCGATTGAAAATTTTGTGAAACACATGTACCTACTTATTTTAAAAAAAAGTTGGCACTTTTTACCCCCAATATATTATATCTCCGTAACTGGAAGCTGTCCAAGTTCATATAACCCCATTCAATAGCTATTTAATGACAAAGTAACTTTTTGGGATTATATGAACTTGGAGGGTTGTGTTGATGATTTTAATGATTATAATTCTGTAACTCCAAACGTGTTACAGGCGCGATTCATATTTTCATCAACATACAATCTGACACTGACCTGCAAATTGCAGTAAACGTAAGAAAATTTAAATTTCGCTTAAGCTTTGCCTGCAGATTAGTACGAAGATCTTTTCTGCGAGTATCTAGTCTATTTTTTCTTTCATCGTCTGTGTCAAACTCGTTTAAGTTTTTGTTTAAATGAGTAAGGAGAACTAAAACATAAAGACATGGTACCGTTAAAATTCTAAGCTTAATAAAATAGTCCTTACATGATTCTGTCTGGTTTAAACGAAGCATGGTTCATTAAGAACCATCACCAATACAGCTGTCCAAGTTCATATAACCCCATTCAATAGCTATTTAATGAAAAAGTCACTTTTTGGGATTATATGAACTTGGAGGGTTGAGTTGATGATTTTAATGATTATAATTCTGTAACTCCAAACGTGTTACAGGCGCGATTCATATTTTCATCAACATACAATCTGACACTGACCTGCAAATTGCAGTAAACTTAAGAAAATTTAAATTTCGCGGGTTACCCTTGCGCATCCACCTTAAGCTTTGCCTGCAGATTAGTACGAAGATCATTTCTGCGAGTATCTAGTCTATTTTTTCTTTCATCGTCTGTTTCAAACTCGTTTAAGTTTTTGTTTAAATGAGTAAGGAGAACTAAAACATAAAGACATGGTACCGTTAAAATTCTAAGCTTAATAAAATAGTCCTTACATGATTCTGTCTGGTTTAAACGAAGCATGGTTCTTAATGCTCGCTTTTGTATAGTAAAGGCTGCCTTAATATTATATTTATAGCTGTTTCCCCAAAATTTAATGTTATATCTAAGTTTAGATTCAACTAGAGCAAAATAGACGGTACGAAGTTGGGCAATAGATAACATATCTCTCAGAGATCGGATAGCATAACACGCACTACTTATTGTATTCGTAATTGAATTTAGTTCTGGCTTCCAATTTAGTAAAGAGTCAATTTGTACCCCTAAAAATTTTAAACTTTCTACTACATCAATTTTGCTGCCTAAGGATTCCACGTCTATTATAGCTTTGTTCCTAACTGTAGATCTAAATATCATACATTTTGTCTTATTTACATTTAATTTAAGATTATACATAGAAAACCACCTTTCACAAGCAGCTATTAATACATTTAATTCGTAATTAATCATTTAATTTCGTCGTGGCTTCATTGCGTAAGTTCCATTCGAAGGTAGCAGTTATTTTGGAGACTCCACTACACCTATCACGGGAGCTGCTTACCATCCGGTGAGCCTGTAGCCAATTTGCCACTAACTAAGTACAAATTCAGTTGCCAGGCTGCTGCTTCAATAAATCTAATGAAAAAAACTTAGAACGCTGTCCGACCAAGGCATCCTGGGGCATCCCCGTGACCCCAAACTCCGCAGCCACGCTTTTTGTGTTTGGACACTCGGAGCTAGAGCCAAAATGCTGGCCAGTTGGCTAGTTTGAGTTTTGACATTTTGCCTTTGACGTGTAGGATACTCTTTTGCTGTGCTCATTTGTTTTTATTGAGTGTTCACGGTGTTGGTGAAATAGTGAAAATAGCTGATTTATACTATAAACGCCAAGTATATTGTGTTGAAAAAAGGAAGCAGTACATTCAGGAAGTGATGTGTCAGTTCTACAAGAAGCCGGTTAGTGTGAGCAGCATCAGGTGAGGCACAGAGCATCATATATATACTGGAGGTGAGGGTCTTGTAGGTACAGACACCAGCACCTAAAGATATTATTGCCAAAGAATTAGGTTTAAGGTTGACGGAAAATTTGACAGTTTCGGGTAGCTTGATGTGCTGGCGTCTGTACATTAATTGGGTATCATATAATATGGTATGAAATTGGCTTTATTTTACGGATAATTTTATGCGATGAATGTATAAAAATGGTTTCGGTTATGTGGCCACCACGGCTGGCGCGAACATGCTGAAATCTGGAGGTCCAGGCTGTATTTTCGGCAATAATGCGTTAAATGTTTTGTACCGGTACTCAATTGTTTCTAATTTCGCCAAATGTTCAAAAATGAAGGTCAGAACGAGTCAACAGTGAGCAGTACAGAGACGAGATTACTAACTTCTCGTGCCTCAAGTGCAAGGCATTCATGTTGCAGATAAAATCACATTTCAAAGGACCAAGTCTGGGAATGGGATCCATAGGTCAAAATGGGAAGAATGCACACATCCATGATTTTACGCTTGATGCTTTGGTTCTATGAAAAGGTTTCCTTCCCAAATAATAGGCACTTGGTTTTTAACCTTCAGAGGTTCTTCTCGAGATTACAAGTTCTTCAAGTTCCGAGTTGGCTCTTTTTGCAGTTCTAGCAAGTTGTTTTACAGATTCAGAATGTATGTAAGGATTATTCTGCCATGTCCTAACCAGGCATATTATATCAGGCATATATATATCTGTCATATCCAGGCGGTTAAGGCGGTATTGTGTCTCACACTAAGGAAAAAAAAAAATATTTCCCTTGGTTCTAGTTTATTTCGCAGAAATTGTTGTTCATTTAAGGAAGAAGTTTATTGCAATTTGCAGGTCAGTGTCAAGGTTTACATCAACATACAACCTGACACTGACCTGCAAATTGCAATAAACGTAAGAAAATTTAAATTTCGCGGGCTACCCATGCGCATCCACCTTAACTTGTCTCTGGCTGTTCTTAGCTAAAAAGCTGGTGGTCAAACATTCAAATAATTTGACAAGGAAGGTCAGCACCTGAAAGAAAAATAAATTTTAGTCTGTGGTGCGTTCCTAGACCAAGTACGACGAGAAAACGAGAAGTGATTTTCTTGAATTTTTTGCTAAAATGTCTGCGTGGGCTACGTTGAACCGTGTGGTGTTCAAGCGAACATCCACCTTCTTTTTGGCGGGAGCGCTAGGCACTTTCTTCTTCGAAAGAACCTTTGATGTCATATCAGTAGGCATCTTCGAGAGCGTCAACAAGGGAGTGAGTAATGTTATGTAATTTTCTTTTCAGGCTCTAAATTGGACAATTTTTCTGTTCTTGTCGATATAAAGATAAATTTAATACTTCAATCAGAGAAAACATTTTCGTTTGTAGGAAGGAGTTAGAACCTAAGTTTTATTGTATAGATAACCTATAATCACTAATAATTTTTGCTTTTGAGAGTTGGGCTCCTTTTTCACTACGTTAAATTGTTCAGATTTTGCATATTAATTAAATTGTAGTGTATTTTGACTTATATCTTGGCCAGTATTTGCCATATGAAAAACAACAATCATAATCAGCTGTTCTATTACATTTTAATTGTGAAGGTGGGATAATTGCCTGAACTGAAACCATCAGGTTAGGCTAGGCTAGGTTGACATCCCTGAGTCACTATTTATGTTCCTTTCCATGCTATAGAGCTCATATGGGCACTCCGATAATAAGCCTATATATTGTCAAGGGTCTGCTGGTCCATTGATCACAAGTTCTATTGCCGAGCATGGGGCCTCTCTGCGGTTCGGTTATCAGGTTGGGCCTGTATTTGTGCCAGACTTATGGCAACAGGCTCATTCCCAATTACATGAGACTAGGTATGCTTCTGCATCACTATTCGGGCAATTATAGTCATGTTCTGTTACATTTTCATGACTTATCAGTCTTATTACTCTCTTAAACTGGTTCACAATCCACAAAGTAGACACAATTTTACTGTTAAAACAGTGACTCATTGGATTGTAAACTAGCTAATGTGTTGTTACTACTATTTCTGTTAACAATTCGCTGTACTGTAACCGTACACATTCAAATAATTATGAGTGATAGACGGGGCAAGTCGAAGAAAATCGTAATCCAATACTTGTTACTACTTAGTAACAAATTGGTCTGTCTAGTGTCATATGCCCCCTTGTCAGTAGCATTAGTGTAGCAAAGTCAAAAAGTTGGGGATCAAGATTTTTGTATGAAAATATTCCCAATGTCCACACCATAAGTTTTGTAAATCTCTCTGACTGTAACCATCAATGCTTACTGCAAGGAACATGTTACATTTTTTTACCAGAATATTGACTAAGTTTTCAGAATCTGAAACCCTGTCTCTCACCTGTTTTGGTACTCCTAGAACTAGCCTGTACTGTTCCACTGCTGGGAAACCCTCTGCACCCCCCGCTACCTCCTTCATGGTCTGCCACAACCTCATATAAGTTTTTAAACTATTATGGTCACTAACATCATCATTAACACTAGAAATGGAATATTTACCATGTTTACTGTTTGGGTTTCCAATATTTTGAACAAACAGTAAACATGTTAATATTTTTTCTAGTGTTAATAATAATGCCACCGCCTCATTGTTTATTTCTCACCAATTATTATTAATACAATTTTATTTTCATTTCAGAAACTATGGGAGGACATCAAGCACAAATACGAGCAATGAGCAATCAAAACAATAGTTCTTATGTAAATGATTTAATTTATTAGTTATTTTGTTAATCTTACTTGAATAAACTGATTGTCAAGTTAAAAATATTTATTATTTACATCAATCATAAACAAACATAGTAATGACTAGATAACATTTATATTAAAATATTTATATATTATAACTATGTTATTCATTCAAATATTAACTATCTTGAAAAGACAACTCTACATACCTACTAGACATTTCTAATTCAAATCAACTCACATAATTATGTCAAAATTATATTGTCAATTCAGTAGATTTTTAAATGCACAGCCTCAAACTTATATAACACAATAAGCAACGGCTTGATGATGTAATAATTGACTAATTCATTAGAGACGAAATTAATAAAATATGGTGCTCTCAACACTGATTTTATTGTTGTTTCTAGTTACTACATGATCTTGTATGTTCCATTTTTCCTTCAGATAAGCGAAAAGTTACAAAATATACAATCACAGTGTTACACAAAAGTATACATAAAAATCAATTAGGTAACGTCAACGGTATACGTCAGAATCGCGGGTGTATGACTTCCAAATAGATCACAAATAAATAATATAAATATTAATGTTCGTAAAATGTACGTTTTTATGCTAAAATAAGTATAAATGTACTGTATGCGTAACAAATATCATTTTAAAGGGAGCCGCCATCCTGATGTCAGGTTGGCGGGTGAATTTTAATTAAATTAACTTTTTTCAAATTTGACACTAGGAATGAAATGTACGTCAATGAGGGCTATCGTTTTTGAGCTCACCAGATGGCGCCAATTAAGGTGCTGTCAATAATTCTATTTTATACTGACTTTATAGTACCAATAACTTCAAAGTTTATTTTATTACGTATAACAACATAGTGTAAACTTCAGGTTCATGTATTTACTATATTCTCCCTCTATTTAGCATGCATGAAATATTTAAAAATCATTTTACCTTCAAGTACTGAAAATTAAGATTCTAAGTTGCTGCCTAAAATCTTAGTCAATTAATCAGGAATGGCTGAATAAGCACGCAACGCGTGAACAATCTATGACATCTGACATTTCGGTGCCCCCGCGCTACACTAGCGCCTCTAGCGGCGAATTCATAAGCGATAGCCCCATTGCACGTATATCTTCGTAAATGTTTTACAAGCTCTGATATTGTAAAATGCAAGTGAGTCGCCACCCTGACGTCAGAATGGCGGGTTGATTCTAAACCAATCAAACTATTTTATTCAAGCAAATAGCAACTATATGATTAATTAAATATGAAATTGATTAAAATAATTTTGCAGACTATTTCGGGTTGTAATATTTTAGCCTAGATAAACAGCACATCCAATAACATGCGTCGTACGCGAGTTTTCGTCGCCCTATGAGTACTACTCTGCCGTTAATACGTCACATCGAGTGTTTTAAACAGATTTGGGATATGACCAAGTGCCTTGCTTAGCACTTGGAACCTAGTGACTTATTTTGTTACTATGTATACCAACCTAGTGACTTATGTTGTTGTATATACTGAGAGGCGAGCCGAGCGAGTGAAGGCAACAACTATCCGAAAAGGGTCTCGCTAGGCTCTAGGCGCTACTCACCATATCTATGTGACAATCTCAAGCTCAGTGTATTATATTAACTGAGTATACTTGCCCTCATTGTGCTGGGCACGCCATTATTCTATCTCTGTATTTCTACTTCTCTAGTCCTATACTCTAAAATCAGTCTCCGCTTGCTCACATTGGCACTCTTTCAACTCTAGTTCCACAACACTAGGACTTTCCACATCTATGCCGTGAGTACTCAGGGTCATCTGTCAGGGTGTCAGCTGATGACGACGAGGGCAGTGACCTCGGTTGGACCGGGAGGGGTGAATCGAAGTGCGGTTCCTCTGCTAACGCCCATATGATGTCAACTAAGAGGGGCTGAGCCAAGTTCTTGATGGCGTCTTGCCGCGCGACCTGCGAAATGTAACCCTGTGTAATTGTAGATGGTTGTTATTTTACAAGTGGATTTGAGGCGCCTCATGCATGTAAGAACTTTTTCTTACTAAGAGCGCTTCTTACATTTTTATGGGAATATTTTATCGAGACAAGTCTGTAGACTGTCTGATACTGAGGGCAATTTTCACCAATGAAAAAGCGCGATCTGCACATGTAACTGGCGTCCAAGAGCAGATGGTTAAAGACAGGCGTCCTGACATTTCTCGTGGACGCACGACCTTCCTTTTGTGCTGATGCTAGGCAACGAGACCAGTCCTCTTAAATCTTGCTAGATGAGCCTTCTAAGCCTTGTAATTTTCTAGCAATGACAAGGCAATTCTGATGGCGTATTTTGCATTGCCTTATTAGCCTCTGTATGATCATTCAGTTAGGCGACGGTTTGGTTCTCGCTCTAGCAAATGATGGGTCAGAGCGACAGAAAAGGATAGGAGCATGGAAAACGGCGATGCGGTGCTGCTAGATGTGGCAACCCTTAACGTGCTTTCCGAGGCACGGAAGAAATTCTGTATGCAATGGATGGTCATGGTCATCCACGAAAAACTAAGCTTGTATAAATATTCCAAGTACAACTTACAAGGCCAAAGTGGTGCACGATCATCTTAAGCGCGTACTCCTTGATGTCGGTCGCGCGCATGCGGTCTGCGGCCTGTAGTATCGCGAGGACGTTCTCTGGGGACACGTTGCTCTGCAAGTTGTGCTTGCAGAATACTTGCAGACGGTTGTTGGTGAAGCCTGAAAGAAAGTAAACTCGAAACTGTAAAGAAAACATGAGGATCTGGTAGGTATAGTTCCGAGACATATCTGTTCAAACTTTAGGACAGCTCGGAAGTTAGCTGCGAGTGATGGTCTGTGCATAATACAGTCAAGATCATGCGTCCTCTGCGCCCCGCTGATACCTGAAATGTTGTTCTTTAGGTTAGATGTTTCGAACCCCCATAAAGTTGGAACTGAAATGTACCAGAAGCAAAAAAATCGAAGACATGACATCTACCAACCCAGGCTAGGCCCACCTGGTGGATTATAGCTTATAGCCCGCTACCTCTCATAGAACGCATACCTGTGTCAAAGTAGCGGGAACATTATGAATATAATAATGCGCCACACCTACGCAAATAGTCGCTCAACATAAGGGTTAAAGTACGCGAGCAAATTACTGGCTGCAAAATAGAATCTATTTGTATTTCCATTGTTTAAAAGCACGAAATTGAGTCGAGAGCAAGGGCGACGCTTGACACCCGCATCGATATTCATATAATTTTCTACTTGAAACAATAGTAAAATACGGTCCTATTTTCAATACGGCCAGTAAATTGCACGAGGATTTTTCCGTTGTCACTATGCGAGACAGGGGCAGCGATTCCGTGATGCTGGCGAAATGTGGGTGCACTTTAGGGTCCACTGCCTTACCCACCCTGCAGGGATTACCGTGATGTTATGCTGCATGAGGGAGACTTACCGTAATATATAGGCGCTTGGAACAGATACAGAGAGTCTTCCGTGGGCATGTTGGTGTCGCCATAGTAGATGTATCGCAGCAGAGAGTCGAACGCTTCCTCTGATGGCACCGTGTCGCAGATTTGTATCTGTTATATCAATCAAGTTTTAAATGACCTATTTCATGAAATCTGAACACTTTCGCAATATTACTTTAACACTAACTTGTATCTACAGTCAAGTTAAAGTTAAGTAATAACTTATGCAACAATTTTTAAGCAATCGACAAAAATTTTAACGAAGTAAGAACCGTTAAAGAAGGCAAAGCTAAGAATTCTAACTTTTGACAGTTCTAACTTCAAGCAATTACGAAGCTACAGAATAAAAATCGTATCTTAAGTAATTACTTTTAATCAAGTAATCACTTTGATTTGTTAATGATGATACGGGTGTAAGAGTGTACATGCTGCCGCTCAGTGAAAGACCCAAAAAATCTTGATTCTCGATTTAATAATAAGACCTTTTTGATATCATCAACTTTTTATAAGACGCAGGATCACGACCTCAGATACAGGTATTTTTTTAATCGAAGTTTTAAACTAACGGGTTGTATTAGTTTTGCTATCTCTGTGCATTTATTTGTATGGTTTCAGCCGGAAGTTTTTAGTTTTTTAGGACCGGCTTTTTATTAAAACAGAATTGCAGTTACCGACATAGTTGCAAAGTAAGTGAGTGAACGCGAAAACAACCGAGTGGAACGCGGCGGCGCACGCAGCGATAGGATCATTCAGTTCCTTTAATATTTTTTTACGGTAAAACAGCGTGTGACATGCACCTACATACACATACAGGGTTAGTTTCCAAAGACCAGCCAAATTCTCAGATATAATGCAGTACATCATTCTGAGTCCCCCCACATAGAATTTTTTCTTCGGTTATTAAAAAAAAAATCTGCTGTTTCCTACAAAAGTGCAATACCTACACGGTCAAAATGTATGGAACAGCTGTTTTTTTTTTTAATAACCGATGAAAAATTTCTGTGTGGGCCCGCTCAGAATGTCGTACTGCATCATATCTGAGAATTTGGCTGGTCTTTGGAAACTAACCCGGTATACCCCGTGCCTCCGTACAACATCGTACGACGTTATATGTTAGTGTTAGCGCGTGGGATAACGCGGCCCGCTGAACGCGCTGCCTCTCCGTAAACGCGCAAAGCGCCACGAGACGCGACGCCGCCGTACGCGAAGCGCAACGCACCGCGTCTCCATAAATGAGCACTTATGAGAAGATCATAATTATCGATGGTCGATGAATACTCACGTTGACAATGTTGTCGGTCGGCGAGAAGGAGCGGAACATGGCCTCGAAGTAGGCCGCGCGCGCCGCCAGCACGGAGCGGTGCGCCGGGCGGGAGGCCGCGCCCACGCGCAGGCGCACGTCCGCCAGCTCCGCGCCGCCGCCCAGCAGCGCGCACATGTCCTGCTCCAGCGTCGTGCCTGCACATGGACACGACACACATCACTCACCGTGCGCCGGGAGGACGCGCACAACTACCCAACTGGCTTAATATACAGGGTGTAACAAGACCCATCACGAAGCCGTCAACCAAGCATTATGTACATCAAACTAAGTAACTTTACGCAAAAATTATTGCTGGGAAATGACTTTTTTTTTGGGGTGAAAAATCACGTTTTACGGTAAAACTCAATGTAACGCACTCAAAATGTTGTGCTTATGAAGGAATTGAATAGTACGGGGGTCGTGAAGGTGTTTAAAGTAAAAATCTTACATTAATAAAACGTATTTAAAAAAAAAAAACTTGTGAAAAAATTGGAACTTTGACCCCCAATATCTCCGTAACTAGAAGGTTCCCAGGTATGGTCTAGAAAAAAAAATGATCGCAATGACGGGGAGAACAAGTGCCTTTCTACTTCGTAAGGGTCTTGTTACACCCTTTATAGTATACAAAACAAACCTAAGCGATACGAGGCGAAATGCTAATAATGATGATCGCTTGTTTTTACATTCTATTAGTAGTTCTTAAACTATTCTGTATATCGACAATGCAATTGAAGATTCAAAATTGATTTAATTTTTAGATTCAATATTGATTAGTTATACTAATTCTAACTAGTTAAAGTGAGTTTGTTTGTCACGCCTTGAGGGTAGACTAGCCTGTCATACTTCTACACAAACAAACAAAAAAGTAAAAAAAAACAATTACATATATTTGAAAATTGAAACAAAAAAAAAGGTTTTTTTTTTTTGCTTTTTTCTTTCCATACAGGGCTAGATAATGATGAGACAAATTGATATCATTTTTTATTTTGAACGTACACCACCAAACAGAGTGGAGTAATCGCCATTTTTTTTTACCGATAGGAAATCATCAAATAACCCCTCCCGCTCTGGGCTGAGCAGGAGGGAGTGTCAGACTTTTACTGACTAAAACCCATCCATGTTCCTTCCTTTGCCCTTTGTGTTCCAGGGCCGCGGTATCTCTTTCGAACAGTCCCTCAACCCTGGCAGGCATCGGTCCTTACGGACCCCTTCCTGTCTGCTGACTCTCTTTGAGGCGCGCGTGGAACACGAACGCGCCGTCGACACGGCCTGTCGTCATAAGACGGACGGACGGCGAGCTAGCCCATAGCTCACCGTCCACAGGCCCGCGCCTACGGTGGCCGGGGGCCACCACGTGGCCCCCGACGCCCGGTGCGTCTCCCGCGGCGGCTGGGACGTGAGGTTCTCTCCCTCTCACGTCCCGCCACCTCCTTCGCTAGCATGACTGCTTCGCAGAAGGAGGGGACGGCGTCCCATTCCCTCTCGCTGAGGACCATGGATTGAACCAGGGCCGGACGCGAGCGGTCGCCGCCGCCGATAAATTTAGCGGGCTACCCTTGCGTTTTCACCTTAAAAAAACTAAAATCCTCCTTACCGATAATTTCTTCATCATACTCCTGCTGCACGACGGCGTTGGTCTGCTTGGGCGGCGGCTGCTGTCTCCGGCGGATCACCTCAACCATCAGGGTCTGTTCCATCTCCTCGAACTCCTTCGACATCACGATCGGAGTGAAGTTGTAGTCTTTCACCACGAATCTGAATAAAGAAGAAAAGCATATAGGAGACTATTTAAAATGTACCCAGTTCTGGCGCTAATGATTTGTATCTCCAATTATAGAGCAGGAAGAATAGTGATACAATACAGACTACAATACGGACACCAACGCGGAAACGGTTACTCGTATCACGTATTCAGTACAACATTCTCAGCCCTCCCCCACATAGAAAATTTTCATCGGTTATTAAAAAAAGCAGCTGTTTTCTACAAAAGTGCAATACCCACACGGTCAAAATGTATGGAACAGCTGTTTTTTTGTTAATAGCATAATCAGTCTATAATGTTCCCAGTGCTGGGACACACGGCCTCTCTATGAGAGGGAAAGGGCTATAATCCACCACGCGGGTCAGTGCGGGTTGGTAGATGTCACATGTCTTCGATTTTTTTTAATAACCAATGAAAAATTTCTATGTGGTATATGGGTTCAGAAGGATGTACCGAATACGTAACCATTTTCGCGTCGGTGTCAGGGTCCATCCCGTATACTTTCGCGAAGGCAATGGTTGATGGTATATTGCGCGTAGCAATTATTTGATTTAATTCTCAGATTTGAAGTAAGCATGTTTTGAATTTTTGAGGCGGCGTCGAGTTTTTTGACGTTGTTTGTCACTGTCTCTTCAAGTCCTTTATTTGATCCCTTAGATACTCATGGTACAAATATTTTTTTATGGCAATGTTTACTATCTAAAATCCGTCATCTACCCCGGCTTCGCACGGCTGCAATGTAATACGTATAAACCTTCCTTTTGAATCACTCCATCTCTTAAAAAAAAAACCGCATCAAAATCCGCGTAGTTTTAAAGATAAGAAAGACTTTGTTTTATACTATGTAGTGAAACTGCCCGGTTGTTGGTAACCTCGAGGGTATAAATTATATTCTGCATACAAAGATACCTAGACACGCATGAAAAACATATCCCCTTCTTTGCTGCCGCGTAGTAGATTAAAATCTGTCGAAGAACCGATGACCAGTGAAGCAAACGAGTCTTGGAGTGGAGACCACGTGCCGGCAAGCGTAATGTGGAACTCCCCCAGCTAGATCGACCGACGATCTTAGAGGTGGCTGGGACAGATTGGATGCGGAATGCGGAGAACGTGCATGGTGGCCGGCTATGCCGTAGCTTGGCAGAGGGCTATGTCTAGCAGTGGGCTGCGATAGGCTGAGCCGATTGAGTCGGTTAAAAACTTAGAGGTATGAGGGACAAGGTATACCCTATTATCTTTTACTAGCTTTTGCCCGCGGTTTCACTCGCTTTCATTTAGAATTTAGCAAACTAGTGTGAAATATACTTTACGACCTATTTTCATACCTACCAAATATAAATAAAAAAAAGTAGTTTTTTTTTTAAAATACATGTTTTGAATGTAAGATTTTGACTTAAAACACCTGCACCACCCCTGAACTATTCAATCCATCCATCAGCACAATGTTTTGAGTGCGTTAAATTGAGTCCTACCGTTAAACGTGCTTTTTGACCTTAAAAAAAAAAGTCGTTTCCCAGCAATATTTTTTGCGTAAAGTTACTTAATGCTTGGTTGACGGCTTCGATATGGGTCTTGTTACACCCTGATTAAGATAGATATGGGAGGATCCTCCGACCAGACTGGTGTTGTGTCGGCTACTGACAGACAGTTACTGTCAGATTTTTGTTTATGTGTTATTTAATCACACGGATATCTTAAATATGGAATTATCAATTTAGTTCATATGTGGCTGTACAGATGGCGCCAAAAGCCACTGACCTCAAACAATACTCCTTGATGCACGTAAGGTTGGCGTGGTGCGCGGCGTGCAGCGCCTGCAGTACGTTCCCGTAGCACAGGTTGGCGCGCAGGAAGCGCGCGCACAGGCCGCGCAGGCGCGGGATGTTCAGGCGCAGCGCCAGGCGCAGCACCTCCATCACCAGCAGCACTGTGGCCGGGGACGCGGGGTCCTCGTCTGCGGGGGACGGGACGATAACGAGTTTCATATTTTGATTGACAAGTATTAAAGGTCAAATTAAATTAGCTAGTGAGACTCTGCAGACGTATCGAAACCAAAAGAAAATCCAACAAAAAAAAAATGGAAGGTTTTTTGGTTCAATGACCGCAGTTGTTTATTTTCCAGGCAGCATGCTCTGTCCCGCTTCTAAGCAAAGGCCTCCCGCCATTACTTGAAATGATTAAAAAAAAAAACAGCCAAGTGCGAGTCGGACTCGTGCACGAAGGGTTCCGTACCATTATCTAAAAAATAAAGTCACGTTTGTTGTATAGGAGCCCTCCTTAAATATTTATTTTATTCTGTTTTTAGTATTTGTTGTTATAGCGGCAACAGAAATACATCATCTGTGAAAATTTTAACTGTCTAGCAATCTCAGTTCATGAGAATACAGCCTAGTGACAGACAGCCAGATAGACAGATAGAAGGACAGTGGAGTCTTAGTAATAGCTGGTTCCGTTTTTACGGAAACCGCGAAGTTGGTCAAATTAAACTTCTAAGATTTGTTTATACAGCGTGTAACAGAAAGGGTATAATCATATGGAATACTGTGGTACGGACCATCATACTGAACAACTTTCTCTATTGGACCACCATCGAAATCTTAAAAAAATAATCAGCTGTCCCATACATTTGGGTCGAGTAGGTATTGTAATTTTGTATGGGACAGCTGATTATTTTTTTACGATTTCCATGGTGGTACCATAGAGAAAGTTGTTCAGTTTGATGGTCCGTACCACAGTATTCCATATGATTATACCCTTTCTGTTACACGCTGTATAGTCACAGGTCAAGCTAATAACACCGTGTTAAAATTACAGTGATCTTTATTTTTGTTACAATAAGATTCTTAAATGAGTATACTCGAAGCCGAAAGGCACTTATTCTCCCCGTCATTGCGATCATTTTTTTGTTCTAGACCATACCTTATAGTTACGGAGATATTGGAGGGAAAAGTTCCAACTTTTTCCAATGTTTTTTTTAATACTAATTTTTAAGGTTATAACTTAACTTTGAATTCGTCCAAGACCCGTTTACCATTCAATGCATTCATCAGTACAATGTCTTGTGTGCGTTATATTGTCTCCTAACGTAAAACGAGATTTTTCACCCCAAAAAAGTCATTTCCCAGTAATATTTTTTACTTAGTTTGTACAGAATGCTTGGTTGACGGCTTCGTGAAGGGTCCTGTTACACCCTGTATATGATGTGTAGGTATATATATACAGCGTGTAACAGAAAGGGTATAACCATATGGAATACTGTGGTACGGACCATCAAACTGAACAACTTTCTCTATGGGACCACCATCGAAATCGTAAAAAAATAATCAGCTGTCCTATACAAAATTTCAATACCTACTACACCCAAATGTATGGGACAGCTGATTATTTTTTTACGATTTCGATGGTGGTCCCATAGAGAAAGTTGTTCAGTTTGATTGTCCGTACCACCGTATTCCATATGATTATACCCTTTCTGTTACACGCTGTATATCTGTAGTATAGTATCTTGGTTTCCTATTTTGTTTGTTTTTATTAGCTAAAACTCCTCCTTGTACTAAAACAATAGATAAATAAGAGCATACTTGTCTATAGTCGAGCATGTTACCTTTCTCAGTGGGGTCTATTCTGTCGGTGTATATGTAGTTGAGCACCATGTTGAACGACTCGGGCGTGGCTTCAGATAGCAACACGCATAGTTGCGGCGGACTCTTGTATGAGCACACTTCTGATGCTTCTTCCTCGCCAGCCGCTATGCGTTTTGATTGGTCGTCTCGGGCTTCCCTGAGACCGGATAATCATATTAATCTATGCTAATTTTATAAAGAGGTAAAGTTTGTCAGTTTGTAGGGGGTAGTCTCTGGATCTACTGAAACGATTTTGAAAATTCTTTCACTAATAGGAAGCTACATTGTCCCCGAGTGCCATAGGCTGCTATATTTACAACGTGCCCGTGGGATAATTTCCAACAAAAACGCAAGCGAAGCCGCGGGCAACAGGTAGTCTTAATAATATTATTAAGAGGTGATGTTTGAAAGTTTGGATGTAGGAATTAATCTCGGGAATTACTCAATCGATTTCGAAAATTCTTTAAGTAAGGGAAAGGTATATTGTCGCCAAATGCTATAGGATTAAGTTAAAACAAAAATCTTCTATCATTCAAAAGCGCATGTACTACCGAGTTCAGTGACGATGGTCAGCCACTTTTCAACCTTATTATTATTATTACCGGGTTTTTCTATTCACACTAATTTGCATTCCACAACGTGCATTGTGGCTTTGTTTTATGCAGAAGTTACCTTAAATGGGCAAAGAGGCACTTCAGTATGTGACCAAAGTAATGTTACTACTTTGTATATAATAATAAATAATATATAATAATACCAGCCTATTGCTGTCCCACTGCTGGGCAAAGGCTTCTTCTCAACAGAGAAGGCACGAGCATTGATCACAATGCTTGCTCACGACGGGTTGGCGATTTCAGACTTTTGTAAGTCCAGGTTTCCTCACGATGTTTCCTTCACCGATGTCTGTGATGTCCAAGATAAAGTTATAAAGTACATATGAATTGAAAAAGTCACATTGGTACTTGCCCGGATTTGAACCCACAACCTCATGCATGAGAGGCGAGGCCTTAACCTCTGGGCCATCACGACATACTACTATGTATTATACCTTAATTCTTTACATAGTTTATAACAAAATCGCTCCCACTGTTTGTCTTTTGATCTTTTAAACTGCGCAACGTATTTTAATGCAATTATCAGCAATAGTTAGAGTGATTCACGAGGAAGGTTTATATGTATATATTGCACCTGTGCGAAGCCAGGGCGGGTCGTTATGTGATAAATGAGAAACTTTGGATGGATGGTTGTTTGTACTCAATCACGCCAGAACGGGTTTTCAGATCTGGATGAAATTTGTCACACATACAATGTGTAACAGAATAAACGCACAACCTCTTAAGAGGTCATTGTACTCATCATTATGAACAACTTTCACTATGGGAATAACCCCGAAACGCGAAAAAAAAAACAGCTGTTCAGTACATTTTGTCGAATTATGCGCACAGAAATGTATGGGGCAGTCGATTTTTTTTTGCGATTTCAGTTTTGGTCCCATAGTGAAAGTTGTTCATAATGATGAGTACAATGACCCCTTAAGAGGTTTTGCGTTAATTATGTTACACATTGTATATGTAGATATACACATCAAAATTTCCACGCAAACGTAGTCGCGGGCAACACCTAGTACTTTTCTAAACACTTACTTGATTTTAGCTCGTAGAAACTGCGACCTGGCGGCTAGTATGGCCTGGTGGGCCAATATAGACGTCTTCTCAGGGCCCACTAGTATCTGTACGTCGCAGAACTGATGAGACTTCAGTATGGCGCCGAAGTCGTCGTGTAGAGTGCAGCGAGGGTAGTTCGATAACTGTTGGCAGAGAAAGACGAAATGAGATTTTCGGAGCTTTTATGAAACTTGTGGCTCAACACCAACAGTTTAACCCCTTTGAGCTTAAATAATAATAATTATTTATTTATTTAGAAAGAGAAAGCAATGAAATATCTCGACTTGGCACACGAGTTTGTCGGCATGTGGAATGTGAACTCGGCTATCATTGTGCTGATTGTTGTGACGGCCAATGGCCTTATAACCAAAAGCCTCGACGAATATCTCTCGAGGCTCTCCTTAGGCGGTTGGATCAAGGGCCTGATTCAGAAGGCAGTACTCCTCGATACGACTCGCATTGTGAGGAGGTTCCTGTCTCTGGAGCCCTAACCACCGGTAGTTTGGACCCTGCTCCCGATACCGGCGGACCACTATTTTTTATATTTTGAAATGTTTTTTTTTAATATTAATTTGTTTAGAAATATTTAAATGTAATTTATATGTATATAATTGAATAAAGGAAATAATTTATTAACAAAAAAAACAGATTGTAGATTCACAACGTTTTTTACATAAAATTCTCCAGGCCCCCTGTTCTCCTAGCTAGGCTACAAAATAGCCTGTGTTTAGGAGACTCAGTTTCGATCCCTAGGTACTAATTGACTCTAGTACGTGTTACATGTGCAGATCGGTAAAGTGATAATTAGCAGACAGGTATGCAAGGAAAATCTACAGTGAAAAAGCACGGTTATCCGTCGATTCCAGCTGCCATTTGTAGATCTTTGACAGTCGTTACAGGTTTTCAGTGGGCTGACAACCAGTTTTACCAAGGGGTATCGCATTACCCAGTACTAACTGGGTTGTGGAGGCCAGATAGACAGTCGCTCCTTAAAAAATACTGGTATTCAGCTGCGTCCGGTTAGACTGGAAGCCGACCCCAACATATTTGGGAGCAGGCTATGGATGATGGGCAGGAGAATGAGGATGATGAGAAGATAAGCGTGTTCACCTGAAACCGGAACAGCTCTCCGCTCCGGACGTTATTATCGACGGTGCCTCCGAAGATGTAGAGAGCGTCGCCCACCACCGCGCCCGCGTGGAACAGGCGCCCCGACGGGATCTGAGACACTTGGGCCGGCTGGACCACTGACCTGAGAGGCAATAATACGAGTTCAAGTTAAATTAGCTAGTGAAACCCCACAGACTTGATGAGTATCGATATCTTAATGTCACATTTATTTTAATCGGGGTCAATTATTACACGTTCTTTTTTAATTTATTTCCAAGAAGAAGCAGGTTTTATGTTTTTTCAGTCGTGTCTAGTTATTAAAATCAGCTCTCCCATACCATTTGGGTCAAGTAAATATTTAAATTTTGTATGGGACAGCTGAATATTTTTTTACCATTGTGATAAAGGTCTTATACTCAGCCAGTTGTGACCACACCTTTCTGGTACACGGTGTATGGGCATTAACGAGTATAATATAGTTAGTCTGGCTCACGCAGCGTGCTGGTCGCTGGGCAGCGTGTTGTCGGCCACCCCGCCGAACACGTACAGCTGCGAGCGGTGCGCTACCATGTATAGTTAGTGGGAGCTCACCATATCTGCGTGTCCAGATCGTAGCAGTGCAGGTCGCTGGGCAGCGTGTTGTCGGCCGCCCCGCCGAACACGTACAGC